>CM042692.1:204243053-204604985 GCA_023614405.1 Avena insularis
TTGTGTTTTCCCCAATGGTGTTTTCACTACATGAAGTAGGATTCAAAATGTAATCCATATCTTGTATGGAAACATTTGTGAATCATTTGTCATGATTCTTGGAATATGACATACCTACAAACTACTAAGGAAATAATGGTAAACTAGAATTATGAGAAATCCTAAAAGCAAAATTCACTTGAGATTAGAAAGTAATTCGTTGCTGAATCTCACAAGTAAAAGGGGTTACTTGAATTTCCCAAATGACTGCAAAGCCATAGTGGAAAAGGGGGTGAATGACAAAAGCACATTTTGTCAAGTATTGGACGAATTCAAATGAATTTGATTCAAGTGTGCTAAATGTCTAGTGGGTTTAAAACTAGTAAAAGTACTAGTATCTCATAGTAAATCTCCAAGTTTGATATTTGATCAAAGATTTTGAAGTTGTTCAAAATAGTGAGTGGATATGCAATTTTGCATGAAATTGAGTGGGAGCTATAAAAGTCTTCCTAAAACAATATGTGAATGACATATTTTTGAGTGGGAGCAATATAAGTCTCAAATTCAAATATGTAGGAACATAGTTTGAGTAAGAGTAGTGACTCATACCCAAATATGTTGGGAACATATTTTGAGTGGGAGCTTAGAGGAGTGATTCTTAAGTGTGTTAAGAATAAAAGCGGAAGTACCAATAAATAATGATTTATAAGATGTAGAAGTTGATAATAGGTGTATTATGATATTATGTAATATTCCTTAAGGGATTCTAAAAAGGGTTTCAGAATAGAAGTTAATTAAGGAACTAGTCCTTAATAACTCAAGTTAGGAATAGCATTAAGTTTAACATCAATGGTTGAAAGAAATAAAAGGATGATCATCCCACTATGTTTAGACATAGGTTCTATCTAAGAAAACCATGATGATAAGTTAACATAATATATGATCCAGGAAGGAACGTTTAAAAGTGATTAAGTTTGAATAACGGAATGTTGAGCTAAGTTTGTCCATAGTATCTAATAGAGAACTGTAGACATATTTTCCAAATCCATAAAGGATGACATATCTTAAATCATAAAGAGTTATGTTACAAGGGAATATGTTGGAAACTCTCGTAATACCGATTAGAGTCAAGTAGGAAGCGAGGTGAACAAAACATCAAAAGTTGCACAGAGTGCACTAGTGTTTCAATGAATACATTTATAATAATAGATAAGGGTACAATATAAAGTGTTGTATAATGTTATGGCGGGGCTAGTTCGCTTTTAACATAGAATGATGTCTCCCAGGGTACAGTGCCCATGTGAAAGCCCTCGAGGTTGATCTAAAGTCACTGTAGGCTCCTGGAATCAGGCCTCATTCTGCTGCCATAGCGACGATGCATACACACAGATGTTATCATGTGATGATAAAGTATTAATATCAATCAAGGTGACATTAGTAAGTTGCAAAGGATTTGGGACTGTAAAGTATAGACCCAAAACTCAACCTCTTCCATGAGCAAGCATGTTCAGGGTACCGGATATATGGTGCCAACGATTAAGAACAAATGCAGCTAGTGTATTTGTACTCTAGTGCAAGTGGGAGACTGTTGGAAATATGTCCTAGAGACAAATAGTAATAAGGACTATTATCATATTTCATATAGTTTATGATTAAGTTTTATATCATGGTATAACTGTATTGAGTGGAAACATCAATGCACGTGTGATATATAAACAACCAGGGGTTCCTAGTGAAACTCTAGTCACTGGTTCATTTGCCAAAAGATGATCATGTTTCCTAATCATGTGGCATTTATGCTAGTTGGAAATGGAGTCAACTCATTCTGAGAATGATATGATGAACCAATACCCAACCTAAACATCGTGACCCGATCATGTCACGAAGTTCAAGTTACAATGATTAGAAATGGATCCTCGTAGACTATTCCTTGGACTGTGAGGCTATATCAATCATTGTCTCCCAAGAGTGCTTTGATAGCATCAAGCGCCACTTGGTAATAAAGTGGTGATAAAGGTGTGTTCAGGTACTCTGAGGAAACCGTAGAGGAAATATATGTCAGGAGCAGGATTTGTCCGTCCACGTGACGTAAAGATACGCAAGGGCCCACTCGGAGAGGTTATCTCCAATAGATGCGTAGCGTGTGATTTGATCACAGGGATATCACTTGTAGGAACGAGTCAAGTAGCATTGTTTGGTAACGAGATTGAACACAACATGGTGATGTCATTGATTAGATCTTGGGCAATGCAAGTATCGAGATACAAAGGGAATAAGACACGACTGTCCCGGTTCAAACGACGAAAGATCTTCGTGGAACGCACAGGGGTCACATGGCCATCCAGGTCCCTCTGTTGATCATTTGTCCGGGAGTGTCCTGACCATGTCTGGAGTGTTCCCGAACTGTAGGGTATCACGCTTAAGGGTTTGATGATGCTTAGAGAGTGTTTATAGGATCGGTAGAATCACCAAAGAATAGTAGAGAGAAAACCGGAAGGGTTTCGGTAAGTCCGGAGGATGTCCACAGTGGAGGTGGAAGGTGTTCCATAGCCACGGAGATTGTATAATATGTGAATGAATCTTAAATATTTATTTAATTATTTATTCATAATTATTTAATAAAAGAGAAAATCAATTAAAAGGTCAAAGGGCTTAATGGGACAATTCCCGGAGGGGAGAGGGCCTATTAGGGAAAGGAGAGAGGGAGAAGGGGCAAGGGGGTGGACGGCTGGGCCAAGCCCCCCCACCCCCCGTGCGGGGCCCAATAGGTCTGACCGGCGGCTGTCCCTCCCCCTCCTCTCCTTTAGTCCCACCCTGGGACTTTGAGGGAGGTAGTACCACCCCTCCCCCTATATATAGTGGGGGTATTTGGCCAGATAAAGCCACACAATATTCAATAAAGGTCTTCTCACTTTTGGGGAGACCTCCAATTGATTTTTTCTCTCTATCTCTCTCTCTCTCTCGTGATCGTGGTCCCAAGTTCGGACTGTGCGAACGAGAGACATCTTCACCGTGGAGCGCCGTCGCGCTGCGGGATTCGGATCCAGGAGCTCTACTTCCGCAACTGCTGCTGGATCGGGGAAGCGGGAGTCATTGTCAGGCACCGGACGTGTGTAACTACCCACGAGGTGTCGCACTTGAGGCACTCAAGTCGTTGGAGCCAAAGGAGCACAAGGACTTCATCACGACCTTGAGGTCGGCTTCGGCTCGTCTACATCAACCACACTCTCCTGAGCATTGACAATGCTTTTCGGTCTTCAAGGGTAAGTTCATGAAAAGCCCCTCTCGTTACTGTATTACTAATAGATAGGTCCTAGCAGCATTAGGGGTTCAGGGGCGTAGGGTAAGAATTTATTGTTTTCATGCGCAGAACCCCTACAATATCATGTGCGACTACCACCTTGCCAAGACCCAATACCTTAGATTTTGATTTATCACCATAGGAGATGGTTATATTGTGGACATTATGCCTCATCTCTGACTTGATCTCTTTGCTCCCGGTCATATGACTTGTGCATCCACTATCAAGCACCCATATAGAAACACCGGAAGCATAGCCCTACAAGGAACCAAGACTTGGTTTTAGATACCCATTTTTCAATGGGTCCTCTTTTGTTAATAACAAGGGTCTTTGGAACCCAAATAGACCAAGCAACAAAACCATCATAAGGACCAACATATTTTGCATAAACATCACCATAATAATGACAAAATAGAACATAGTGAGGGTTAGAAATCCCCACAAAGTCATCTTGAGCAGTTTTGCCTTTGGCGTCACCACCCACAATGGTGCTCTTCATAGCATGAGCGGGCTTGGCCTTCTTCTTTTTGTTGTTGTTCTTCTTCTTTGTCTTGGAGACATAGCCAAGACCCTCCTCCCCATTGTTTGACCTTTGATTACTCAAAAGGTCATCTAGGATACCATTACCTTTGGGTGGGGAGAACTTGGCAAGCACAACCTTCAATATAGCATTTTCTTCAATGATATTTGTATGATCACAAGTAGTAGTAGAGGTGCTAGGAGCATCAAATTTATCTAGTCGAGTTTGAAGTTGTTCAAGAGACTTAATGAGGATAGAGTGTTCACCATCCAAGTCCTTGTGAGCTTTTTCAAGTTTCTCTAGATCATCTATTAGTCTAGTTTGAACAACACCAAACTCAACCTTTTCTTTCTTAAGAACCTTGACCTTAGCAAGAGCATGGTCATTCTCTTTAATGAGTTTAGAGGTAGCTAAATTATGTGACTCATAAATGCCTTCAAGCCTTTCCTCAAGAGAAGCTCGAAGCTCTTCCTCTTCGTTAAGAGCATTTTTTAAGGATGCTAGTTTAATTGCTTACTCTCTTTTAATTTTACCTTTCTCCTCAAGAAGCCATTCCATATGAACAAGTTGACCCATGGGGGCCTAAAAGTGCTTCTTGATGGGGTCCGTTTCATACAAAATAAAATTTTCCTACGGTTGCAACCACCAAGATCATATCTAGGAGATACACGTAACAGTTCCAGATGGACTCACCCTGGAAGACCATAATGCGGGATAATGTTCCCGCAAACAAACGTGGCTAATGTAGAGTGTACACGACCATCCTCAAGGATGTGCAGACGATCAGCGCCACAAGAGGCAATGCCTCCATAATCGGTCACACGTTCGGTGTGCCGACGACTCCCGAACCCTCGCTCTAGTCGGGCAACGGAAGTAGCGGATCCTTGGGAACTCCGCCAACACTACGACATGGTGGTGATGGTGGTGGAGAATATATTGATGAGGGCTTTGCCTAAGCACCTCGCTCGTGGCAATGGACAAGGCTAGAAGGGGAGGAAGATGCCAACCAAAGGGCATAAAAGAGGAAGGGTGAATGGTGTAAGATGAGAGGGAAGGAGGGGGCCTTTTGTAGGTGAAGGGGCAGCCCAAGGGGGGCATGGCGCATAGCATGGTGCTACCCCCACCTCTCCCCCATTTATGTGGGTGGACACTCCACCCACATCAATATAGCTCCACTCATCTTCCATTTAAATTCCACTCAAAATCAAAGGACTTTTCATTAAAGCACTTTAATTCACTTTTATTAGTGCCACTCAATTTAATGAACAATTCATTTAATGAGTGTACTTCATTTAATGAATGCATTAGCATTTGAAAATATTCTGATACACTGAAACTATTCCAGTAGTTTTTATTAGAGCAATTCCTCCGTTGTCCAGTATTTTCTCCAGTGTTTTGTATCCACTCGATTGTGTTGACTAACCTTAAGTGTGTCTCCCTACGGGTTCGAGAACTATGTGGACATGATCCAGACTATCTCCGATTAATAATCATTAGTGGGACCTGAAGATCCATAACGACTCCCACTAGCTCCACCAAAATCCAATGAACGTTTGAACCTTTTTTGCTGTAATCAAATTTCTTTTGTCTCACGATATTTTACTTGTCCAAGATTTGATCACTTGGTATCATCCATACCTTGTTTAATGTCGTTCTCGACAAGTACTCTTTTTCTCGTTCCCATGATATAACATTCTAGTGATCAATCACTTGCTTGCAAGCTATGTCAATGTGATATCACTGAGAGGGCCCTGAGTATATCTCTACGTCATCTGGATTGACAAATCCCACTCTTGATCTACGAGCCTCAACTAACACTTTCCAAATATCCGATGACACCTTTATAATCACCCAGTTATGAAGTTATGTTTGATGTAATCAAAGTACCATTCCGATGAAAGTGATTGACGTGATCTCATTGTCTAAGGACATTGAGTTACTACGAATGTGATAACAATATAAACTTGAGGACATGATCGTATTGCTACATCTACTGGGGGTGACTATTCATCATATCATTCTCCAATGATATGACCCTGTTATTAACAACATCCAATGTTCATGATCAGGAAACCTTGATCATCTGTTAATCAACAAGCTAGTATTAAGAGAGGCATTACTAGGAACTTTTTCTGTTTATAAATCACATGTATTAATGTTTCCAATTAACACAATTGTACCATGAAAAATAAACATTTATCATAAACATGGAATAAGATAATAAACACTTTATTATTGCCTCTCGGGCATATTCCTTTCAGTCTCCCACTTGCACTAAAGTCAATAATCTAGTTCAATAAACTTGTGCATTCAACACCTATGGCACTTTCGTGTTGTATATACGCGTTTTCTAGTTGTAAACATAATCGCTAGATCTGACACTTTTCAGGTCTGTGTGTATTCGCAAGTCTTTGCATCTCTACGCATCACTCATTCTCTAATGAGGTGGCTTTGTATAAACTTTGTGAGACCTTAGTTCCTTGGGGTTTAAAACATGTTAATATAATTATCATACAATATACCTTCATAGTACTAGCCCATCGAACCACACCTAGCTCCTTTGCTGCTACTATAGCAGTCTTATACTTAGCCTTTTGTTGTAGTATCCATCACAATGTCCATAACTTTGGAACTCATCCAAATCCATCATGGAACTTTCTTCCATTACACTATGCCACCTTAACCTATAGCCTAAATTGAGATAAACTTAATTTGTATATTGTGAAGAAACTAGTACCAATGTAACACTTTACAATTAACTATTTGTATAGTGCCAATGTAACACCTTACAATAAACTATCTGTCACTTCTATATACAAAATGTATTCTTAGTTCTTCCAAAGATCATAAGAATATCCTTACTATTGTCTAGTGATCATCTTATGAGTCATCCTAGTATATGCTCATAACATTTAGAACATAGGACATAACTAGATATGTACATATCACGGAATGATTGATTAAGATATTAATGTGATTTCACTTCACCAAGTGTCAATACACTTGAATTTCGTTTATCAAGATATCCATGTGATTTTACTCACCAAGTGTAAAAACACTTGAATACTGATTCAACCTTATCCATGAGGCAAGAACCTTCCTCATCGTTTCCATATTGACCTCATTCAATATTTCATCTATGTACATTTGACATAACCATATTAGCATCTCGATCTACCCAAATAGACATTGATGCCTAATATTCGGGTATTGCCTAAGTCTTTCATCCAAATGAAATTCTTAACTTGTGTCAAATAAAAGATACATCATTTCCAATCACCAATATGTCTTATATACAATGTATTAGAAATATGTCTCAGCGCTCCCACTTAATTTCTTGCAAATACGAGCATCTTCATCGTCCCTGATGAAATTAAACCTTTTAATAATTTCATCATGGTGAATATTCCAAATCCATGATGCTTACTTCAACCATTGAAGTTTTAATGCCTTTTTAGCATCCTTTGATATAACAAAACCCCTCGGACTATGTCACGTACAAGTCCTAGGTAACCATTCTATTAGGAGAATGTTGTTTTTGTTTGTTCAACTAGCATATACAACAATTGACATATGTACTGGTTGCTACACTAATCCGTCTAGACTAAATATCTCTAAGAAAGATCGAATCCTATCATATTCAACTCCTTGAACATGGTCGTAAAGTCTTTACCGACATGTCGACTATTTCATAAATGTGAAAAATCCATATTTGTTTCTTTATAGATCCAAATACGACTAATAGGCCTCATGCTTTCCAAAGGTCTTCCAAGTTCAGTAACTTGGTTTCTCGTGTATGGAAATATCACGGATTTTATGGCTTCAAGCCATTTGACAGAGTCAGTGCCCATCACCGCTTCATTGCATGTAGTCGGTTCATCATTATCAAAAAATAATGATTCAATCTCAAATCTTACTATATGATTGTTTACCCGACCTACGCGGTTTAATATGAACTTCGATCTCCGTGTCCACAACCTTTGAGGCACGGGAGCTACGAGCATTGTGGCTGCCTCCAAGATACTTTCCGACGCTACGCAACTCAGCACATATAGCTTAGGTTCAATAACCTTATCAAAGTTCTATGGTCCCCCCACTTAACTTTTCCCGAAAAATTCCTTCTCAAGAAACTTGATGTTCTAAGCGACAAACACTTTTTACTTTGGTGCTATGGAGGAATACCAAACGGTTATTTGGAATAACCTACAAAGACATGCTCATCCGACTTTGGTTGTAAACATTTTACTTATGCCTAGCATACCAAAATTTAAGAAAAAGACAAATTGGGTTTTATCCCAAACCATAACTCATATGGTGTCATTTGAACGGATCATGATGGAGCTCTTTTCAGTGTAAAAGCGATAGTCACTAAAGCTTAATCTTAAAAATATAATGGAAATTTTATAAATAACACCGTTGATCCTACCATGTCAAACACGGTTTGATCACATTTTGCGAACACTCCATACTTCTATGGTGTTTCGAGAAACGCAAGTCAATGGAAGAATTCCTCAAATCTTAGGTGTTTTGCTAAACTTGTAACTCAAATATATTACTTTATGATCCAATCACACATTTTTTATTTTCTTGTTACAATGATTTTCCACTTTGTCCTAAAATCATTTGAACATTTTCAAATGTTTCATACTTCTTCCTTATTAGGTAAATATACACATGTATTTACTCAAATTTTAGAGAAAGCATATGAAGTTTAAATTCATCGCTCACGACTACACATAATGGACAATATACATCAGCATGCACAATGTCCAATAGGTTAGTCGTTCGTTCTTCTTTGACCTATGAACGAGGTTTTAATTATCTCCAGGAAAGTTTCACAAGCATCAATTGATTAAAATCAAAAGACTCCAAAATTCAATTAACATGGAGTTTTCTTCTTGTTTTCTTTCCAATATATTTTAAACGGTGATGTCACTCAAAAGTGATATTCCAATCATTCATCTTGTGACTTTTAGCATCAATGTTTATCGACGTGATTTATCCAACTAGATTTGTAAAAGTTCATCCATCTTCTCTAGAATATGGTGATTATTTGAATAACCATTATTCTAATAATACCGGAACAAAATAACAATTATTAATACTAATATTGAAGGTAAGCTTTAATGTCAACAAGAAACATAATAACACTTTATTTGTTTTTGATGAACATCATCGCATATTCTTTTGCTAGTTACTTAGGCCATTGCGGTTCATGAATTGTGTTGCTATGTATGACACTTCATACCAACAAATTTGTTATCCAATACCGATATCCAATATCCAAGAACTACTTTGTTTAACAAGAAAATAATGCATCCATAACGTGTATATCATCTATATACCTAAGTTGGATTTTTCCAGTCTTTTTCGTTTTTGCCAAATATTTACCAGATTCTCTTCTTAAAATAATCTATCAACATCAATAGTGGTGCCATACACATGACATAGTCCAAAGCGTGTATAGTCAAATACTAATACCTTTGTACTTGCACTTTGAAGTTGATCACCATCATCAAATGTTTGGCGTTCTTTAAAATTTCATTCCTTTTAGTAATCCTTTTAATGTAGTAAACATTTTACATACATTTTTATCCATCCTTATCATGACATCTTTCATGATCAAGCTACTATAGCTTATAAAGGTGAATCTCAAACATAATGTTAGTTCCCAAAACCTTTTTGGGAGATCAGGACGCCTAGCGTCTCCAACCTTCACAAATTCTCATACTATATGAGAACATGTATCTTACTAAAATTATACTCTAACATATTGCAACCAAACATTGTTTCAGATATCATAATATCTTCTACAGATGATGGTTACTCCAACAATTTTAAGCTCCTAGATAACATTGATACTGAAATAACTTTCGAATATCAAAGATCATGGAGGCAAGCATGATACTTGGATACTAACGTTGGAACTGTTACTCTTGATTAGATACTATTTATTGAATTTCATGGAGTAAGTGAGGTTTTGCTGAAAGTTTGCAATAGTACTTTAAACTTTAGATTGACACACATAGAACAATATGATACCAGTTTGTAAAGTAAAAATTCTAGAATCCTATAGTTATATTATAGCAATTATAGCTAAACAAAAGGTAGTAAAAGAATGCCAATAACTACAACGAATTATGCAAATTTACTTCGATTTGGTTTATGATAAATTGAGTTCAACTTTAATCATATTACTATGTGAACTCCCACTCAAAAACGACGTCCCTCTAGTCATTTTTAGTGATTAGACGAACGAAATTCACTGCGCCACGACCGATCATCACGAGTAGTGGCACAACTCCAATGGCGAGCATCGTATGGGCATCATATCATCCATATGACTCATGCTTTACCTTTCGGTTCTTGTTCTGAGGCCATGTCTGTACATCTAGGCTCGCCAAGTAAGAACCTTAGTACTCGTGTGTGTTAAACTGTCTTACACTCGTTGTATACGAACATAGAGTCTATCACACCCGATCATCACATGGTGCTGCGAAATGACGAACTTTCTTAATGGTGCATACTAAGAAAGAACATATTATTGTCTTGATATTTAGTAGGAGGGATCATATTACAATGCTACCACCAAGTTCTAAGCTAGACATAAGCATAAATAAGATGCATCAAAGGATAAACATCACATGCATATATAATGTGATATGATATGGTCCTTCTCGCATTAGATATCCATCTTGTACGTCTTGGTATGATCTCCATCACTCCAACAGCATGCCACCGAGGTCCATAGCGCCATCATCATAGTCGTTCTCCACTAATCTAATTACATGGATTTCCATTTTCAACACGCACGCCATAAAAAATAACAACCATATGGCTCCTGCCAGTTGTTTTACAATAAAACACACTGCATACAACAATCTTTGTATCATAGACCATATCACATCACATGCCCTGCAAAAAAAGTTAGACGCCTCTAATTTATTTTTGCATATTTTATGCGGCTTTGGGCTTTCTAGGAGAGAACCGCTCTACCTACGAATTTCAGCCACAACGTTGACAATCAAGTTATTTATAAATAGTTGTAAATTAGATCATGATTATGTTGGGAGAGACAGACACCCGCTGAGCCACTTATGCAATACGAGTTGCATGTCAAGTGTGGGGTAGGTCTCATGTGCGAGGACATGTAAAGTTAGTCCAAGTCACTTCATATCAACATGCCACCATGATCAAAATTTACGCAAGTATGAAACAACAAGTGATAGGGAAATTGTGTCCAATCTTTTGATGAGATGGTGATAGTCGATGCAGGTGGAGTTCAGGCTTGATGATCTGACTACACGTGCAAGCACGAGCGCCAATGCAATCGCTAGGCCAATCTCCTTAAGGTTATAGATCTTGCAGAAGCGCGATCAGCCTGACCAGCGAGAGTCTTATTCCTACCTCAAATCGAGAGCAAGTAAGAACTAATATTACAATCAAGATATTGCGGATATAGATGAAAGCTTTATTGAATAAGGTAGGATCCTGAATAGGTGTGTAGTATAGGAGGTCTCTACGACACTCAAGCCTTGGCCGAGTTGCAATGATGACTAACTTTTAGTCTAAACAAAAGCCAAGTCTAAATTGCCGGCTATGGGTGGTATTTAAGAAGGCAAAGGTGGGGTTTCGGCAGCCATAGGTATGGTGGCCGAATCCAACCCTAAAAGGCCTTTCCCCTCAAATACGGACTCTAAAAAGTGGCTATTAAAAATCCTGCAAAAATAACATGGGCCTGGCCTAGAATAAAGGTGACGCAAAACCATATTAAGCTATGGACGAATCTATGAAGAAATATTCTTGAATATTTCATCCAAGTCTTCAATCGTCATTATGGTGGCTTCATAGTTCCGAAATCTCCACTTGCGGCGTCCTCTTCAATTCTCATAAGTTTGCTCCCATATCTATGCATGATCATGCTCCAATTGTTGTCCCTCTCGTCCATGCTAGGTCTATCATTCCTAAGAGTAACAAACATATCTGATTTAGGCAACATCATATTCACATGTATATGAGAAATAGTTCCAAGAAACGAAAGTACCTGATAGTTAAGTTGCTTGGCACGAGCTCGAGTGATGGGTCCTTGTATTTGTGTAGTTGTAGGTACATCGGTTATATCAATAGATGGGATGTCCTCATCATGCTCCCCTTCTTGAATTGAAGTCATCCTCGACGCAATCTCATCTTCCTCACCAAAGTAAGGCTTCAAATATATAATGTTAAATGTAGGACTAATCATACCAAAATCTGTAGGTACCTCAAGTTTATATGCATTATCATTTATTTTCTCTAACACCTTAAAAGGACCAGCAGGACGTGGCATTAACTTAGACTTGCGCAAATCAGGAAAACGATCTTTGCGCAAATGCAACCAAACAAGATCACCAACATCAAACACAACATGCTTTCTCCCTCTATCCCCAGCAAGTTTATACTTGGTATTCTTGCGTTCTATGTTGTCTTTAGTAGTCTCGTGTAATTTTAGTATCATTTCAGCATGTTGTGTAGCATCCAAATTATTTTGCACCGAAGAAGGTAATGGCAATAAATCAATAGGTGCACGAGCAACAAAACCATACACAATCTCAAATGGGCACATCTTTATGGTAGAATGCAGCGAACAATTATAAGCCAATTCAATATGAGGTAAACATTCTTCCCACAATTTTAAGTTCTTCTTTAAAACAGTCCACAACATAGTAGACAAAGTTCTATTGACTACTTCAGTTTGTCCATCAGTTTGGGGATGACATGTAGTACTAAACAGCTATTTTGTCCCCAACCCAACCCATAAAAATCTCCAAAAGTGGCTAAGAAATTTAGTACCACGATCAGAAACAATAATATTTGGCACACCATATAAATGAACAATTTCACAAAAGAACAAATCAGCAATATGTGAAGCATCATCAGTCTTGTGACAACGAATAAAGTGTGCCATCTTAGGAAACCGATCCACCTTAACAAAAATGCTATCCCTCCCCTACTGTGTAAGAGGCAGTTGCAAAACAAAGTCCATAGAAATATCCTCCCAAGGGACACTAGGAACAGGAAGAGGCATATATAAACCGTGTGGATTAAGGAGAGACTTAGCTTTTTGACAAGTAGTGCAGCGTGCCACGAATCTCTCAACATCTCGACGCATGTGTGTCCAAAAGAAGTGGGCAGCAAGAACATCCTCCGTCTTCTTTACACCAAAGTGACCCATCAGTCCTCCTCTGTGCGCCTCCTGTAACAAAAAAAGACGAATGGAACTATCTGGGATGCATAGTTTGTTAGCGTGGAACACAAATCCATCATTGAAGATGAATTTGTTCCATGTTCTACCATCTCTACAATTATGCAACACATCATTAAATTCAGCATCATGCACATATTGTTCCTTAATAGTTTCCAATCCAATTATTTTGAAGTCAAGTTGAGATAACAAAGTATAACGGCGCGACAAAGCATTAGCAATAACTTTATCTTTACCCTTTTTGTGTTTGATAACATAAGGAAAAGACTGAATAAATTCAACCCACTTTGCATGGCGATGATTCATCTTAGCTTGACTATGACTATGCTTCAAATATTCATGATCAGAATGTATAACAAATTATTTAGGCCATAGATAATGTTGCCAAGTTTCTAAAGTCCGAACCAGCGCATATAATTATTTATCATAAGTAGAATAGTTCAGACTAGCCCCACTCAATTTCTCACTAAAATATGCAACAGGTTTGCCCTCTTGTAATAACACACCTCCCAGACCAATTCCACTAGCATCACATTCAAGCTTAAAAGTCTTAGTAAAATCATGTGTTAACTTATCTTTCAATATTATGAAGGCTTGTTGTTGTGCATAGCCCCAAACAAAGGGCACAACCTTTTTGGTAAGTTCATTCAGTGGCACAACAATTGATCCAAAATCTTTGACAAAACGCCTATAAAACCAGCGAGGCCAAGAAAACTCCTCACTTGTGTGACCGTCTTGGGCTGCGGCCAATTCTAAATTGCTTCAATCTTGGTTGTTCAATACCCTGTGATGTAACAACATAGCCGAGAAACGCAAGTCAATCGGTGCAAATGGTGCACTTCTCAAGATTACCAAACAAACGTGCATCGCATAAAGCATTGAAAACAGCACGCAAATGTTCCAAATGATCCTCTAAAGATTTGCTATAAATCAAAATATCATCAAAGTAGACTACCACAAAACATCCAATGAAAGCACGTAAAACTCCGTTCATTAATCTCATGAAAGTGTTGCATGCATTAGTTAAACCAAATGGTATTACTAACCACTCATATAAACCAAACTTAGTTTTAAATGTTGTTTTCCATTCATCTCCCAATTTCATATGAATATGGTGGTAACCACTATGCAAATCAACTTTAGAAAACATGGTAGAGGCACTCAATTCATCAAGCATGTCATCTAAACGTGGAATAGGATGACGGTAACGAATAGTAATATTATCGATAGCTCTACAATCAGTACACATGCACGACGAACCATCTTTCTTAGGTACCAAAATAATAGGAATAGCACAAGGGCTAACAGACTCACGAATGTCATCTCTGTCAAGTAGTTCCTTAATTTGGTGTTGTATCTCCTTTGTCTCCTTGAGATTGGTTCTATATGGCGCATAGTTGGGCAACATGGCACCATGAATTAAATCAATTTGGTGCTCAATCCCTCTAATAGGAGGTAATTCTGGTGTCATCTCAGTTGGAAAAGCATCCTCATATTCCTGCAAAAGGTTAGCAATGGCAGGTGGCAAAGAAGGAGGCATATCCTCAAATGAAAACAAAACCTCTTTGCAGAAAATTGCATAACATTGAGTATTATTCACATCTAGTTCATCAATATTAATTTTATTTGCAAGAATACATGGACCCTTCAAACGAATTTCAGTAGCATGTTTAGAATCAGATTTAGTGGTCTTTGGTGGTACAAAATCTTCAGCAACAATCTTATTCTCACTTTTGTGTTTCTCCTCAGTTTTAGCTCTACTAGCTCTAGCAAGATCATCTTTTAAAATTTGTTCAGGAGTCATAGGTTTGAGACCAATTTTCTTCCCATCATGTATAAGAGAATAGTGATTAGTTTACCATTATGAACAGATTCTCTATCAAATTGCCAAGATCTACGAAGTAACAAAGAACAAGCTTGCATGCGCACAATAGCACAATCAACAAAATCAGAATATGTACCAATAGTAAAATGCACGCGTACCATTCTTTTTACCTTGATATTATGAGAACTCTCAAACCATTGGATGTAATATGAATGTGTGTGTTGTCTTTTTGGGAGAGCAAGCTTCTCTACCATGTCAACACTAGCCAGATTATTACAACTCTGTCCATCTATAATGATATGTATAGCTCTTTCCTTGACAACGCCTCGTGTTTGGAATAGGTTGTGGCGTTGATCATGCTCAGCTTTGCTCAATTGCACACTCAACACACGTTGTGCAACTAAGCTCTTGTATTGATCAGCAGTTTCAGCTCCCATTACCTCCGTCTCTTCTTTAGAATCAGAATTATCCCCATCACGTGTAGCAATAAGAGCTAATGTATCTTCATCAAAATCACTTGCTGAATCATATTCACCATCATCGTGCACCATTAAAACATGATGTGTTCTGCACATCCTCCCAATATGACCATATCCCTAGCATTTGCGGTATTGTATATCCTTCGTCTTGCTTGTGGAGGCCACAGAAGAAGACTACGAGTAGGGCCATTGGATGATGGTGGTGGAGCAGCTGAAGGCGTTCTTGATGATGTCGTGGTGGCTTTGGACGTGGTAGGTGCTGGTGGCATGCCACGCAAAGAAGGTGTTGATTGTTGGGACGTCCACGACGATGTACGACCTGTAGAATTGTTAGACCTTCCCCATGGTGATTAACGATCCTACACTTCACATTCGGCTTTGCAAGCAAGATGAAACAAACAAGTAATGGTACGATATTCCTTATAGTCTGAGATGTTTTGAATCTCCTTATTTAAACCAAGAAAGAAACGAGCCATCATTTGTTCTGTATGTTTAACAATACCAGCACGAACCATCCCAGTTTGTAATTCCTAATAATATTCTTCTACCGAATTTTTTCCTTGTTCTAAACGAGTCATTTTCTTTAGCAAATCTTTTTGATAAGTTGGTGGTACAAAATGAAATCACAAAGCAATTTTTAAAGCAGTCCAAGTATTAGGAATATTAGCAAGATTGACGCGACAATATTCAGACCACCAAAGCAAAGCGAAATATGTAAACTTGCTAGTAGCAGCACTAACACGCATATTCTCGGGATATCTTAAACATGCAAATCGTTGATCTACTTCTAGTTCCCATGTAAGATATACATCAGAATTATATCTACCCTAAAAGGTGGAATATTTAGCTCAAGCTTAGAAACATGATCATCATTACATACCGGTGGTCGAGCGTTGCGGTAATAATGCCGAGGACGGCCAGCTGGTTGTTTGACATACTCGTTGAACTCATCCTCATATTCATACTCGTTCTCACCATCCTATTCATATCCCACAAAAGCGTCAGTCGTGGTAGTAGTAGCAGTTGTTGGTGCAGCATCTTCGGCAGTTGGTGCGGCAACTTTGGGGGTTGGAACCTGAGGTGGTGCAGCTGTCGCAGGAGCAGACGAACCCACACTATGGTGTCCGGCGAGGGGCACTCGTCGTGCAAGTCCCACATGGTCAGGTAGACAGTGCTGAGGACATGGTGCAGCCGCAAGTGCAGGTGCACCAATGGCTTGGATCAACATCTTACGCATGCCCTACCAATAGCTTGGTCAGGTAGACGGCGCTTTCTAGTCTTGAATCAATATCTTGCGCACGCCCTACCAACAGCTTGGTGAAGTGAGCATGCATCTCTTCATTCGTCATGTTTGCCAGTTCAAGAGGTATATTTGCCATGGTTAATCCTTAAAAGCACAGGTGTATATGCCTACGAGTATGGAAATATGGTGGAAACACGTGTAATTTGTCAAGCAATATACACAACTCTTGCAAGTTCTTACCAAATAGTAGGAAAAAGGTGATGTGCAACCGCAATGACCAGTGGTTCCAGAGGTTTAACCGAGCGATTACCAGGGATCGACACAACGCACATGGAGAAATATGTGGAGCTCTGGGAAGGCTTAGCAAAGGGGTTAGTAATTATCAAAATAGCAATGCAAAGTTGAAAATGTGCTCAACAACGGTACCATGCTGGTCCTAGGCTAGACCGTACTAGAGACGCAAGCCTAGAGCACTAACAATGTCACGACGCGGCATAACACGCAATGGTATGATAATATAGCACCCTGAAAAGCGAACCGAGATGTCCAAAATCACTATGATGCGCGAGTGTCTAGAACTGATCTACAGGGTCTAAAAACAGGATTGCCCCGAAATTTTTGTCGAAAAATTTCTATCGTGCTCCGGAAAGCGCACAAGCGCCTAATAATGTCGCTATAATGGCTGATGGAGAAAAGTGATCCCCAAAGCCGATTTTTTTGCTCTCCTTCTTCTTGACTTAGGCCGGAACTTAAACTCACGGAATTAGATTACAGCACAGAACAAATACTTAAGGAAATAAAACTAACAAGGAAATAACAACTCTACTCGGACTCGTGCCATGGTAGGAAAAGTGATCGGACCTGTGTCGTGGTAGGAAGGCAGTGGCGGAGTCTAAGATTTATGGTGGAAGGATTATATGGCAGCGGAATATGGTGGCAGATGTATGGCAATGGCGGTGATCAGCGATCGTGGCGGCGGTGACTAATGTGACCAGAACTCGAAACTCTAAGGGATGAGACACTAAGACTAGCAACACGACGCGATGATGTAGACATGAATTCAACAATGCAACAACTAAAAAGATAATGCAAGGCAGAGATTGGTGATGGGATAGATCTAACTCTAACTTTATTTTTTGCTTTTTCGTGGGTTATAGGAAAAAAAGATCTACACTAAGAAAAATTGTAAAATCACACCGAGCAACCTGAAATCTAATACAACTTGATAGGGCAAAGGTGTCCGATCTTTCGATGAGATGGTGATAGTAGATTTGGGTGGAGTTCGGTCTTGACGATTCGACTACAATTGTGAGCACGAGCGCCAATGCAATCGCTAGGCTAATCTCCTAGAGGGTACCAATTTTGCAGAAGAACAATCAGCCTGACTAGCGAGGGTCTTAATTCCTATCTGAAATCGAGAACAAGTAAGAAATAATATTGCAATCAAGATATTTCGGATAAAGATGAAATCTATATTGAAATCGTGGGATCCTGAATAGGTGCAAAGTACAGAGGTCTCTACGACACTCAAGCCTTGGGGAAGTTGCAATGATGGCTAACTTTTAGTCTACACAAAATCCGAGTCTAAAGTGACAGCTATGGGGGTATTTAAGGAGGGAAAGGTGGTGTTTCGTCTAGCCATAGGTATGGTGGCCGAATCCAACCCTAAAAGGCCTTTTCCCCTTAAATACAGACTCTAAAAAGTGGCTATTAAAAATCCTGCAAAAATAACATGGGCCTGTCCCAGAATAAAGGTGATGCAGCACCAAATTAAGCTATGGACAAATCTACGAAGTAATATTCTTGAATATTTCATCCAAGCCTTCAATCTTCATTATGGTGGCTTCAAATTCTGAAATATCCACTTGTGGCGTCCTCTTCAATCCTCATATGCTTGCTGCCATCTCCATGCATGATCATACTCTAATGCTTGTCTCTCTCATCCATGCTAGGTCCATCATTCCTAAGAGTAACAAACACATATGATTTAGGCAGCATCATATTCTCATGTACATGAGGAATAATTCCAAGAAACGAAAGTACCTGATAGTTAAGTTGCTTGGCATGAGCTCGAGTGATGGGTCCTTGTATTTGTGTAGCTGTAGGTACAGCGGTTGTATCAATAGATGGGATGTCCTCATCAACAAGACTATCAACACCCACATCTTTATGTGTTCTAACTATACAAAGCATCTACGCATAGACATAACTCTGATACCACTATGGTGTTCGTGGCATAGAAAACAAAATCTTCCTATGGTTATAACCACCAAGATCATATCTAGGAGATACACGTAACCATTTCAGATGGACTCACCCTCGAAGACTGTAATGTGGGATAACGTTCCCGCAAACAAACACGGCTGATGTAGAGTGTACATGACCTTCCTCAAGGACATGCATACGATCAGCGCCACAAGGGGCAGCGCCTCCGTAATCGGTCACACATACACTGTGTCGAGGACTCCCAAACCCTCTCTCCAGTCGGGCAGCGTAAGTATCACATCCCAAGAACTCCGCCAACACTACGACATGGTGGTGATGGTGGTAGAGAAGATCTTGAGCAGGGCTTCACCTAAGCACATCGCTCATGGAAATGGACAAGGCTAGAAGGGGAGGAAGATTCTAACCAAAGGGCATATGAGAGGAAGGGTGAATGGTGTTACATGAGAGGGGAGGAGGGGGTCTTTTATAGGTGATGGGGGCAGCCCAAGGGGGCATGGTGTACAGCCATGGTGCTGCCCCACCTCTCCCCCAATTATGTGGGTGGACACTCCACTCACATCAATATAGCTCCACTTAACTTCCATTTAAATTCCACTAAAAAATCAAAGGTCTTTCCATTAAAGCACTTTAATTCACTTGTTTTAATGCCACTCAATTTAATGAGCACTTCATTTAATGAGTGTACTTCAATTAATGAACACTTCATTTAATGAAGACATTAACATTTGATCCCCTCGCAATATTCTCATACACCAAAACTATCTCGACAGTTTTTATTAGAGCAATTCCTGCGTTGTCTAGTATTTTCTCCGGTATTCCCTATCCACTCAATTGTGTCGACTAACCTTAAGTGTGTCTCCCTATGGGTTCGAGAACTATATGGACATGATCGAGACTATCTCCGATCAATAATCATTAGCAGGACCTGGAGATCCATAATGACTCCCACTAGCTCCACGAAAATCCAATGATCGTCTGAACCTTTTTTGTTGTAATCAAATTCCTTCTGTCTCACGATATTTTACTTGTCCCAGATTCAATCACTCAGTATCATCCATACCTTGTTTAATCTCATTCCCGACAAGTACTCTTTTTCTCGTTCCCGTGATATAACATTCTAGTGATCAAATCACTTGCTTGCCAGCTATGTCATAGTGATATCACCGAGAGGGCCCTGAGTATATCTCTCTATCATCTGGATGGACAAATCCCACTCTTGATCCACGAGCCTCGACTAACACTTTCCAAGTACCCGACAACACCTTTATAATCACCCAGTTATGAAGTGATGTTTGAGGTAATCAAAGTACCTTTCCATGAAAGTGATTGATGTGATCTCATGGTCTAAGGACATTGAGCTACTACGAATGTGATAGCATTATAAACTTGAGGACATGATCATATTGCTACATCTACTGCGGCTGACTATTCATCATATCATTCTCCAATGATATGACCCTATTATTAACAACATCCAATGTTCATGATCAGGAAACCGTGATCATCCATTAATCAACAAGCTATTATTAAGAGAGGCATTACTAGGAACGTTTTCTGTTTATAAATCCACATGTATTAATGTTTCCTATTAACATAATTATAGCATAAAAATAAACATTTATCATAAACATGGAATACGATAATAACCACTTTATTATTGCCTCTCGGGCATATTCCTTTCACTTTTTGTGTTCACCTTGCAAGTTAGTCACATAATGATCCAAGGAAACCATTTCTTCCTTAACTTTAAGACTAGCAAGGTCATGTTTATCATCACTCAAGATTATATGAGGGGAGGGGATAGATGATACCTCGGATGCACTTGCCATAAGGCAATTGACATTATTGTTGGGGAGATTCTCATTTGGACAGTCAAATAGGGAGTAGGTGGGTGTATAGGTGGTGGCAATGGCTGCCACTTCACTTGTGGACTTCTCTTATTCTTCTTTCTCACTCCCTAAAAGATACTCGTCATGAGTAACCAAGACAATCTATGGAGATTTCTTATAGGTGGCATTCTTCTTGTTGAAAGGCTTCTTGCGAGGAGGAGCCTTTGACTTGTCCTTGAGAATGAGTCTTCCATCATGATCTTCTCTCTTCTCATACGAGCACGCGGCAACAAAGTGAAAGTGGTCACCACAATTGTAGCATGATCTAGCTATTGGGACACCATCCTTTCTTCCACTTGAGTTGTTCTTGCGGTTTAGCTCCAACTTTGCCTTCGCGGGATTCTTCCAAAAGTTTCTAGCATAGGAAGCCATATACTCGCCATGAGCATGTTTGACTTCCTCGGGGCAACTCATTGCATTGATCTCATCACTTCTTCCTTCATCCTCATATTCCACCACATGTGCCTTTAAGGCAAGGTTCACACCCTTTTGCATTCTTAAGGCCCGAGCACGAGCATCTTCGGCATTCTTGGTGGCAACCTTGAATGCTTGCATTTCTTGCACAACTTCATTGGATGTCATGAGATGGTAGTAGTGTCTTCCTTGGAGACTCTTCAAGTCGGTGGGCTCAAATGGCATGAGAGAGCTCACATACTTTCTTTTGATCCAAGCATCATCCACATGAGAGGCACCAAGATTCATAAATGCGGTGGTAATAGACTTGAGTCTTCGATACATGTCCTCATGATTTTCTATCATGAAGAAACATTCGGCTTGATTGCTCAAGTGTAATACCTCGGACCCTATGCTCTAAGAAACAAGCCAGGATGAACCCAAAGTGCATAAGGTGTCCTACCACGGAGGCCCAAGGGCCACCCACGTGTAGGCCACGTCTGAGCGGAGCAGGGCACGGTATCGGCCAACCACCCTATCCAATTTGCAAGAACATCGTATCAAGTGCGATGTAACACCCTCGAATCGGCCCTATGTAAGTTTAAGCACTTGCCGCCAAACCCGCATAGAAACGATTCAAGGACGCCCACCAGGCACTTTCATGCGGGTGGAAAACGAAGTAATACCATTACACGTTAGTCCACGATGGAACCCACATAACATATATATACAACAACGACTTCATGAGTCAAGAATACAGATATAATATACAAAGATCCAAATCACCTTGAAAACGAGAGAGCGTCCGACTACGGACAAGATGCAAATGGGGCTAAGAGCCCTGAAGAATAACCAATGGTGTCCATAACCCTGCCCAGGCCAAGCCAAAAGGGTAACCCTGCTAACGACGACAATCTGAAACCTGCTAAAACAAAAGGGGTGCCGAGAAAGGGCAAAGGAAAAATAGGAGCGTCAGTACTGAGGCCAGTACATGGCGAGGCTAGAATTCGGCGGTCCTCACCTACACAGGTATGGTGGACTGAAGCGGCAGCGCAGCAGCACTAAACAACCTATAGAGAGTCAGTAAGACTGGCGGCTATTAGAGAGGGATAAGAAAGACCTATTCGGATCCAACCTAATACTAACACCAAACATACCCATCCTGGTATTCCCCCTCGAGACCAAACGAGGAAGTCAAACCTAGGAACTCCCACAGTTGGCAGTTTTATTCATTCGATTATAGTTGAAGCACTTACTAGTCAGATATAGATAGCATGAGTTATCCTGATAGCATAAGTAGTGGGCAGTTTTTAATCACCATTCCGTTGTAGTTGGAACATTTACTAGTCAGATATAATTGTCCCGAGGAATCCCAAACCCAACAGTGGTTGACACTTTTATCACATTCCATTGGAGTTGCAATACTTACTAGGCAGGTATAGCATGTCACAAAACAACCCAGATCCACCAGCTGTTGGCATTTTTAATATCCATTCCGTTATAGTTGAATCTGATTACTAGTCATATATTAAGTCAAGTTTATAGCACTACTTTAGTTATGCTTGTCTATGATCGAGATACTGTGCTCCAAGTCGTCCATAACCGCGGACACGGCTTTCATAAAGTTTTATCCTGCAGGGGTGCACAAATAGCAACACACACTCGATCAACCTCGGAAAAACCAACTCAAAACGCAACGAGGGTTTCACGACAAAGCTATCACAGGATTCATAAAATATTTTAGGGGGCCACCCCACTAAGCTTCCCGCAACGAAGTTGGCCGGCTCCGGAACGGACCCAGGGTTTGCGATGACGGTTGTAAATGACTGGGAACCCGAAAGTGTGACTTGGCTTGTCGATACCACGAAAATGTGGCGCGATCCAAAACAGTACAGGTGGTCCATGCACAATCTTAAATAAAGCAGTAAAGCATGGCATAAGTACAGGATAGTAATAAAACCCCAAACTAGTTTGTGGCCCCAAGAAATAGAAATGAATCAAGCTCTGGCTCAGGGGGGTCCATAAGGCCTCCCGGATGTGGATAGTGCGAAAAATCAAGGAACAGGTATTAAGTACTCGGGGTCCTACGGGACACAAGTGAGCGTGGAAGAACCAAATAACATCTATTGCCCACCGATGCCTCTGCATTAGTTATACTTAGCATTTTAATAATTGTATTTAAAGTCATGATCAACTCCACCAATAAGCATCTGCCAGCATTCCAACAACTGTGGTACTTGACGACATGAGATTGCACCTAAGCACGCAACTATGACTCGCAAGGCCAGCTATCTACCAAACCACAGGGATTAGGAGGTGTCCATGGCAATATAGAGGCTGCATGGGATATAACTGGTGCACGGAAACTAAAGCATCACGACACGGATAACAATAGATCAACAGGAGGAAATAAAGACTATAAATGCAAAATAGGTAGAAGGGGGAGAGACTCGCCTGGGAAACACTGCCGAAGGTTCATATCCGGAGAACTTGTCGATTCTCGCATCCACTCATCGGCCTAATCCGCGAAGAAGCAAACACTAGAAGAAACACCGGATGCAATATTTAATACTACGGCAGAAGATCCGGCATGATTATGATATGATGCAGACATGGCACAGATGCGGTGCAATTAGGCAATATTAAGCGGAACCGGGGTCCCGACAATTAATTATATGGTTCAAATTATTTATCTACCCTGCAAATTAAATGTTGTATTAACAGGGCGAAACATGGCATCGGTTCGCTACGCCAATTTAAATGGAGTCCGGAATAAGACAAAGGTATCCCGCATATCGACTCCATATTTAATTATGGGGTGAATCGGCATAATGCCCCCAAACCACAGACAAGTATGCATGTATGAACAATTTAAATGCAATAGATTGATATTATATATTATAAAAATAGGGATAAGATAGGGGTCACACATCAAGGTCCGAAGATCTTGGGGTTCCGAGGGTTCGATGGGGTTCGGGCTCGGCGAGATCAGTCTTCGGAGTCTCGACTAACGGATCTATGTAGAAGCACTTGTCGTTCCGGGAAGAAGAGCTTGGTTGTCGTTGGGTTCGGACTTCGCCTCCGGGAACAGGGTCTTCGGGTCCGGGGTCAAAGAACTTGACGAGGTACTTATCCATATTGTCGTTCTTGCTCGCCGGGATGTCGTGCGAGCGCCATCGCCATACCATCACCACTTCGGTACACCATCGAGCAAATCACCAAGGCAACATCTCATTGGCTTCGGTATTGAGCAGCGGCACCGCATCAACACAAAACTGCTGCGCACGCATAGGATGGACAACAACCGAAGGATCGAGCAGATCATTCGACGTGGGCATCCAAAACACACACATGGTTCCGTGCTCAGCTTCACCGCAAGGTCATCTCGGGTGCGCCGACAAGCTCCGCATCAAACGTCCAGTTGGACTCGGGTCGCCGTCATGTGGGGGCAGAGGACCATGGCATCAGTGTCGAGGCGGCAGGGCGCAGGAGCTTGAGCGCGATAGGGCGAGGACGCGCGACTGCGAGGTGGAAGGCAAGACGCTGGAGCGAGGGGCGACGAGGTGCTGCCAGAGACGACAAGCTTGGCGAGGCTAGAGCGGCATGGACATGGCCTTACACGCGGCCAGGACAAGGCAGAGGTTGCACACAGGGCGGCGGCACACGTGGCTGCAGACGGGGACGGCGAGCACGCACGAGAACGGCGATGGATGCACGTACGGAGAGCCGATGGTGGCAGCGGTGCTCTACCGAGCGGGGTGCTGAAGTAGGGAAGGCCGGCGGCAGCGCGCGGTCGAGGAAGTGCAGGGGCACCAGGCGGAGGCGGCCTGAGCCATGGGAGGTGGGCGAGAGGCCACCCGCGCGCGATGGTGCATATCGGCGAGAACACGCGGCGGAGGGAGGAGGATCTTGGGCGGCAATTCGCGTGGGGCCTGGCGGCGGGCGACACGAGTACATGGCTGGCTCTGCTGGCGGTCGCCAGGGCAGAGGAGACAGGGCATGGGGAAGAGCAGGGCCGCGGAGGAGCATCGGCGGAGCTTGCGGGCGAGGGAAGGGCGCAAGGTGGCGACCGGAGCTCGGCCAGAGGCGCGGGCCAGCGGTGGCGGCCGGAGGAAGGAGGCGGGGGAAGCTCTTGGCGGCAGGGTCACGGTGGATCGGGGCTGGCGTGGGAGGCGAGAGGTGGAGGATGGGGTGGAGGCTCGGCAGGTGGGGTTGCGTGCGTCGCCTGGGGATTGAGTCCCAGGGGCGGCAGGTGGCGCTGTCGGTAGGAAAAGGTGGTGGGCCTGGGCGGAGATCCCGAGGAGGTCGGGTGGAGCGGGGGGGAAAGCGACGCGGTGCGGGGCTGGGTAGCATTGTTGTTGCCGTGTGGTTGAGTGGTGTGCGGCAGCGATGGGATTAGGTCTAGGTTTAGGGTTAGCCAGGTTTTGGTTTGGGCCGAACCTGCCGGGTAGTAGGTAGCCTAGCCAATGGGCTGGGCTGCCTCCCTGGTACAAACATTTTATTTTGTTATTTTTAAAACAAAACATTTTAGCAAATAGGTTTTAGAAATAAAAGATCCGAGAGGACTGGGGTTTATAGTTTGAAATAAATATGTTAGAAAACAAAGGCTGACTTTTAGAAAATAGTTTTAGGCAAACCATGCATGATGACATGAGATGCTCAAATGCAATGTGGCATGATGACATGAGCATGCGGTCATCATGATGTAATGCACGAAAACACAACGGTTTTCTAGTAGTGGTTTTAGCGAGGCGCTACATGCGAGCGGTGTAGTCGACAGGTATGTGATCAAGACATACACAAGTGTGTATGTCCACGATATACAATAGTACATTAGAGACAGAACATCTAAAACAATAGAAATAGAAATATTCAATGTCATACAGCAAGATCCAAATATCCTAGACAAAGATAATAGTTTAGGATACATCCTCATACATCACACATCAAAGTATCAATCGGAAGCAGAAAACAAGTTCCGAGTATGGACAAGAAGCAAATTGGCATAATATGCCCCAGAAATAAGCACATCCTGCCCACAGATCTCAAGGATCTCCATCCCCAAAATCTCTACACCTGATGGTCATTGCCACCATCATCGGTCTTGATGTAGCCCGACCTTCGGCGTTAACACATCATGGACACCAACTTATGCCAAGTCGTCATGGACTCCAAAGGTGAATACGTTCCTCTATGTGAGCCCACTTCTTACCCTCTTGAATGGTATACTACTTCAATCTCTGTGCCGTTATCATGATAGGTTCATACCGACAAGTATAGAGGCAAGGGAGGAAGCCCAGAGCACCAAGCCCGAAAGGATGAAGGCTTGGAAGAGAAGACGGAAGAACCTGAAGCTGCCACACCGGAGTCTCCGAACCAGAAGACTGGAGTCTCTGGACCGACACCTCGGAATCTCTGGCTGACCTCCAGACTAGCACCCGGACCGAGGCCCGGGATAGTGTGACCCCCATTCTGGAGATAGACCGGAGACGGACCAGAATCTTTGGCCCACACCGGAGTCTTCGGACCTGAGCAAATAGCCATGCGTGCCACCAGTTGGGCCTTTGGCTAGCCTATAAATGGATCCCACACCCACTCATGTATCCCTTAGGCAAAGATTATAGACTAAAGACACCCTTGTGGAATCTCTAGCTTTTCCTCATCCTCGTACCCAAGGGGACCGACTATCATCACCATCTTGTTGGAGTTTGTATCGCGCCTCCCTCGTTGTACAAGGCCTTGGCATCGGTGCCCTTTGCCAAGACGTCAAGACCCTCTCCAAGGTGTTCGTCCCTCTATGCTTGGGATTGAGGGAGCATGTTGACTGATCTTTCCTTGTGAGGATTCTATTGGACCAGTGGCCACCGGCGGGAGAAATCGGCCTTGTATCGTGTGAGTTTTGCGTGTGTTCATAATATTCTTCACGAGGCATGAGTCCACTTCCGCTACCTTCTCCCTTTCCCCTCGCTTTCCCATTGATTTGACCACGAGATCCGTGAAGATCGGACTACCCTTGAGGTCACCCTTATCATCTGGTATCAGCAGCTTTTGGTTGCCACAGATTTCGCATCAATTTGATCTTTTTCCCCATAAATTCAAAAATCTCCAAAAAAAATAGCCCCAATTTCGTGTTTTGGATTGATATATGATTTGAGTGTGTTTTTGTAGGTTTTGATCTGTGGATTACTTGCTAAACTTGTTGATCTACCTTCCCCTGCATTCCCATGGCCTAATTCCTTGATTTCCCCCACCAATTTGAGGTATTGGTTCGACTTTTTCCACCCAAAATAATGGCACGGGCGTGTTCTTGATGTTTTGGAATTCCTTGACCAGAGTCTCCGGCCCAGGACCAGAGTGTCTGTTGTAAGTCACTCCAGACTGGAGTTTCCATACTTCCATACCGGAGTTTCCGCCCCCTGCAGACAGAAAAACTGCATCACTATTTTGAGCATAAATTTTGCACATGAACTCGGATTTTGGTGTTCTTTATCTCGTTTCGAAGAGGAGAAGGAGCTCTACATCTTCATCTATGTGGTTCATCCTATCTATTCCATCAAAATTCCATACGTAAGGCGTAATCCAACAATAAAGGATGAAGATCAGCGACGAAAGGTATAAAATCTGTGACTTCTCCCCACTTGGTTTCCTTTGTGAGCTACACTATCTTTGCAATCAACAAACACCTATGGAGACTAGTTCCTCCTATGATTTCTTGGGCTATGCACATTTGATACTTGTAGAATTCCGATTAAAGTTGTGAGGGTGTTATCTCATGTATTTATCTTGTATAGTTGTTGGCACAAGGAAGAGGCAAGTGAAAAATAAAAGAAAAAGAAAAAATAGAAAAAAGAAAAAGAAGAAAAAGAATGAAAGAAACAAGTGCCTCATAGAATAGGAAGCACAAGCACGATAAATGATGAGTGCATATTTGCATAATGTTGTACATTATTATTTTGCATTGTAGATGTAGGATCTTGGTATTTTACGGCACTCGCACGCACATTTTATGTCTGTTTTCACAAGGATCGGGACAGATGATGGATCCAATGGATAAAATTCTTGGAGCAGTTGTACTGTGGAGAAAAGGAGTCAAAAACAATGTAAATCGCTTATTTGGGAAATATTAATAATACTAGAAGAAAACCAGAAGCGAACAAGGAAGGCAGAAGGTTCAATGACCAACTATACGAATGGAGCACATTTTCCAGCCGTATAGTTGGCGCTGCCTCCGCCTTGTCAAATAGTTTCACCCCGTGCAATTGGTTCAAAGAGATGACATATAGAACACCCAGAAATCGCAGAAATCTCACATCTGAAAGGCATCTGGAGGGGGAACTCATCCACAAGGATCCATCTTCACCCTGCGTAGATCCGGGAGGCTAAGGCATTGATCTTCATCATCCATTGCTGCATCACCACCATCTCCATCCATCCCATCTACATCTTGTCTAGATCTTGTTGTAATTCCCGTACTCGTTGTGGATTTATACAAGTACTATTCATCTATGATTGTTTCCATTACCATTCATATGATGTTGATTGTCTCCATGTCTGAGTAGATCATTAGTTCTTGGGGAGATGGAGAAACCCTAGTATGAGATTGAAATAATATAAAGTTTATTATGATATTCATCGTTGTGACCATGTGTTAGATTTTCTACATCTTGATGTTGAGAGAAGTCGACCTCTCAATATTTGCCTCTCATGGGGATTTGATGGAGGGAACTACTAGTTGGTAGACGGAGGCGTTCTAGCACTTACAGTGACTATAAAGCTGTTCGCACCCCTTACATATCAACTTGGGAAACCAAGGAAACTCACGGAACACTATCCATGCTATGGGATACTTCCTACAAGATTACGTCCCTTAATAGCGCAGTAACTCGATTGATGTTGATTGCTGACTGCTGTGGTTATGAGGATGATGTGAGCAACAGTTGCTGCCTAATTGTCCAAATACGGAGTTCCTCCCACACATAGATAGTTGAGAATTTTCATGATGATAATCTTTATCTTAGATCCTTACAATACTAGTGGTGTATCTGCTACTCCCTGAGAACATTTTTTCCCTACTGCAGTTCCAATCTTTCTTACATACGTGATACTTACTTTCTGTATTAAGTTATTTTGCTTTACTTTATTATTGCTCTTATACCAAAAACCCAAAAACACATTTTTACACAATACTCGCATTTTATCTTGTTACTTAGAACTTAATCTAGCAATTCTATCACAATATTTATTTCAAGAGTTATTAGATTTCAGACTCCTGCTCCCTGTGGGATCAATATCTTTATTTCGAAACTAGCTACAAACGATCTGTGCACTTGCAGTCATCAAGCTATTTTCTGGCCATTCTTGGGAGCTAAGCTGAGGTCTTTTAGTTTTTGCTTCTTTATTTTTGTCTTGCTAAATTTGTTTTGAGTTACAGGCTCCCACCAACATGATGGAGTTTGAGCATATGACTAGTGCTAACCCACTCAACTGCTTTGGGAAGCCCTATAATATTTATAAAAGAGACAACTCCAATGAGAAGACAAGGGGGTTTGAAATAAATCCTCTACTACTTAATATTCTACATAATAAGCAATTTACTAGAGATGAAGAAGATCCTAATCTATATGAGCATATTGCATATTTCAAAGATATATGTGGAACTTTTCTATTGATGGGATATACCACCAATGAGGTAAGCGTTAAACTTTTTAGTCAGACTTTGAGCATATGACTAGTGCTAACCCACTCAACTGCTTTGGGAAGCCCTATGATATTTATAAAAGAGACAACTCCAATGAGAAGACAAGGGGGTTTGAAATAAATCCTCTGCTACTTAATATTCTACATAATAAGCAATTTACTAGAGATGAAGAAGATCCTAATCTATATGAGCATATTGCATGTCTCAAATATATATGTTGAACTTTTCTATTGATGGGATATACCACCGATGAGGTAAGCGTTAAACCTTTTAGTCAGACTTTGACTAGTACAGCTCTCTCTCATGGTATAGATCTCTACCACCTGAAGCCACTACTACTTGGGATAATCTAGCCTGTGAATTTCTAGCAAAATATTATCCATTGTCAAAATCTTTTGGAATCAGGCATCTTATAATGACTTGGAAAAACCGTTCTAATGAAGGACTAGTAAGAGCTTATATCAGATTTAAAGATTTACTACTTCTATGTTCGCATCAAGATTTACCTGAATGGTATTTATTGCATATATTTTATGGTGGTTTAATTGACCTAATAAAATTGAACTAGACTCTTTCATGGAAGGAGCCTTTATGAATCTTCCTATACTAAAAGATTGGGCTTTACTTAATACAATTCGTGATCATAGAGTTTCATGGAATTTTGGTCTAGGAAGCGAAGGAGCCGTAGAAAATAGAACATGATTGTATTCATGACTACAATAAAAAGGCCATCTTAAAGAATTATCTAAAGAACTTTACTTGGATTCAGATCTTGTGTTGCAAGTTGTTAAAGCTTTTACAGAACATATTAAAGCTCTAAAAGAGGGACCAGTCAAGTATGATCCACCACCTGAACCTGAGAAGAAAAGAGAAGATAAAGCAACACTAACCTCCTTAGAACCAATAAATGAAATGCCCTTTCCTAACACTACACGAAAGCATATTCTTGAATATGAACAGGTCAAAGCAGTATAGGATAAAAAGGAAGAAGAAAATATGCCAGAAGTCGTGGAACATCTCGAGGAAACCAAAGATGAAAAGGTAACCAAGGAAGTAATTATGGCTATGTACGCACATTGTAACAGAGTTGAACTTGATGAAGAGACTTCCGTATTGGTTGAAGGTAAAACAAAGGTAAAATATGTGGGTAAGCCTATTCTTCCTTGCATATTTAAAGAAACCTCGCATTATGGTTTATGTGATCTTGGCACCGAAGTTAATGTTATATCTTATGATTTCTATTTAGAAATAAAAGAATAAATAGAATAGTCTACAATTGAAAATACTGATATGACAATTATGTTAGGCAATAAAAATCTTAGAATTCCAATGGGAGTAGTTGAAGATGCAACTGTCACAATTGGCAATAAACACTGTCCCATCGATTTTGTAGTTGTTGATATGCCAGCTGACACTCTTTACCCTATTATATTTGGAAGAAACTTTTGGGGTGATATAGCTGCCTATGTTAATTTCAAGAAGGAGATTGTGTCTCTTAAGCTTGGGGAACAGAAAATAAATTCCATTTTTCCAAATTTAAAGACAGGCCTCCACAAATACAAGAAGAAGAAGAAGAAGAAGAGAGAACTATTGAAGAAATGGCGGCTCTTTTCTTTAGTAATCAAGAAGAAGAAATACATGAAGAACCAAATTATGAAGAAATAGTTATGGAGGACAAGTCCTTGGAAGAACTAGAAGATGAATTCGATTCACTTCCCATAATGGGACCTCCAACTGATGAGGCTTTTGAAGAGCTAGAAAAGAGAGGGGATGAGGAACTACCACCCCTAGAGTTGAAGACTCGACTAGATAATCTCAAATACAGGTTTCTAGATGATACAAATAAATTTCCTGTTATTATTAGTGCAAAACTTTCAGGAAAAGAAGAAGAAGAACTTATGGAGATACTTAAGGACCATCACAAGGCCTTTGGGTAGTCAATAGATGAATTGAAGGGCATCAGTCCCATGATAGCCGTCCATCAAATATTGATGGAGGAAGGTGCTAAACCAGTTGCGGAATTTAATAGAAGATTGAAGCCTGAAATGAAAGAAGTGGTAAGAAAAGAAATTGTACGCCTACTAGACGCAGGTATAATCTATCATGTTAAAGAAAGTGAATGGGTAAGTCATGTTCATTGTGTCCCTAAGAAGGGCGGTTTCACTATTGTTCCTAATAAAAATAATGAATTGATACCTACCAGAACTATTGTTGGGCATAGGATGTGCATAGACTTCAGAAAATTAAATAAAGAAACTAGGAAAGATCACTATCCTTTACCATTCATAGATCAAACTTTAGAGAGGTTAGCAAACCATACTCATTTTTGTTATTTGGACGGATACTCTGGTTTCTCTCAAATAGCTGTTCATCCAGATGACCAATTTAAAACAACTTTCATTAGTCATTATGGTTTACATGCTTACCGACGTATGCCTTTTGGTTTATGTAATGCTCCGGCTACTTTTCAAAGATGCATAACTGCTATTTTTGCGGATTTCATAGAACTTATAATGGAAGTATTTATGGATGACTTTTCTGTCTATGGAACTTCTTTTACTAGTTGCTTGGATAATCTCAAAAAAGTTTTGCAACGTTGCAAAGAAACCAATCTTGTTCTAAACTGGGAGAAATGCCATTTTATGGTCAAAGAAGGTATAGTCCTTGGACACAACGTATCAGGTAAGGGAATTGAAGTTGATAGAGCTAAGGTTGAGGCAATTGAGAGAATGCCACGACCTAGGGATACTAAAGGTATAAGAAGTTTCCTTGGTCATGTGGGTTTTTATACAAGGTTCATTAGAAATTTCTCTGGAATATCTAAAACTTTGACTAACCTCCTACAAAAGGGAGTAAGATTTAATTTTGATGATAAATGTCTTGAAGCCTTTGATAAACTCAAAAATGCTTTATCTTGTGCTCCCATCATTAAACCACCTATATGGGATACAACCTTTGACTTAATATGTGAAGCTAGTGATGATGTTGTAGGAGTAACTCTGGGATAACATATTGGTCGCAGATTTAATATTATACATCATGCTAGTATAACTCTAAATGGTGCTCAGAAGAATTACCCAAAGGAAGAAAAGGAACTATTTTCTGCATTTTTCTCTTGTGATAAATTTTGTTCCTACATAGTTGATGCAAAGGTAAGAGTTCATACGGATTGTGTTGGTTTAAAAGAACTCCTTGAGAGGACAGAACATAAGCCAAGACTGATCCGTTGGATTCTTTCACTCCAAGAATTTGAGTTCCAGATTATGTAGAGGCAGGAAATAAAGATGTTAAATGCAGTGTCCATGATTGCGCAGCAAGACATCAATCTTGTTGAGAGGAACTTTAGTCTTGGTGATTTTTGTTTACAAGAATTATTCAAAGAATTAAGGTCAATTCCATCAAGAGAGAAGAAGTCTTTGTTGTTGGAGGAACTTTCTCATCCCTGATAAGCAAATGGTAAGTGCAAGGTAAGTGTTCTTACCCAAATAAGTGATTTGTTTTCACAAATTTTACTCCTATAAATTCGGACTTTGAATTCCTTGTGTTTTTCTGAACTTTTAGAGGGTTTTTACCAACTATACGGGCAGAACTATATGACCGGAGAGGGAGCTCCCGCCTTATAGTTAGTCGTTAAACTCGCTATATCATCTTTGTGAAATTGTTTTCGATATCTGAGCATATACGGTCGCAACTATATGACCGGAGCCAAAATTCCAGCCATATAGTTGGTCGTTAAATTCTCAGATAGTTTTGCTTTTTGGTGTCTGTATCTATACGGTCGCAACTATAGGACCGGAGGCAAAATTCCGGCCGTATAGTTGGTCGGAAAACTCTTACTCACTTTTTGTTTGTTTTTCGTTCGTAATGTTTCATCTAAAAAAATTGTTATTCTCGGTTCTGAGTCATGATTTAATCGACCTGGACTCGAGATATTTGTAAATATCTGCCTAGAACCAACTATACGGCTGGACCTATACGGGTCGCGCCCATATACTTGGTCATTATGCGGCAGGACACTTCCAAATCCATGATTTCTTTCCCTGTTTTGTTAAGATTCTTTTCTTGGACAACAATTTAGTGTTTATCGCAAGTTTTACCGACCTCTGACCCCCCTTATATACTGCCATTGTCTCTCTCTCTAATCATAATCTACATGAACCAATCTAGCAATGACTATCCTATCCTAGGCCATGGGAAACCCATGGGGATCATTGCTCCTACCAGGGACCGCTCTAGCAGCCCGTCCATGGAGGATGATGACAAGGAGGTGGAGAGCTTTAGCCCGAAGTAAAAGGAGTACGTGAAGCCAAGCTACTTCAACAATGATTCTGATGACGACGTGGTTGACGTCTACATCCGCAGTGACGTCTATGATCCACCGGAGATCAATTGGGTTGCGATGAAGAAAGCTCAAGAAGTGTCGTGGTGGTGTTACGGCAGATGCCATAGATAGGCTAAAGGTGGGGACTAATACATGCTAGGGGAATCCAGGGAGGGATAGTGGAGTGATTCTCCACACAGAAGATTGTATTGCTTTCCTTTCAAGTTTACAAGTGCTCCTAGAGCTGTATTGGCGAGAGGAGGAAGAAGAAGCTCTCTTACTCACACCTACAGTTCACCCCTAGAACCTTAGCCCAATCGGTATAGAAGAAAAAACCCCGCCTCTACTGAAACCCTAGCCCCCCTTATATAGAGGCGGCTTGGTCTCTGCCTAGGGCATACGTGGTAACCCGACCGGGGTGCTTTTCCCCCGCGTCACACATGTTTTAGCTACGTGAACCTCTGCGGCGCCCGCGTCAGCCGACACGGGCATCGTCACCCTTGTCGGCCATGACCCGGTGGTCCTGCCCTTGCTTGCTTCGCTCATGCAGTGCGTACCGGGCCTTCTTTTTGACCAGAGAGTTTCCTTCCTTCTCCCAGAAGCTAAATGGGACCCGGATTATGGTAGATCCGGCCACACCTGTTCATGCATACAAGTTAGACAAGCACTTCCAACTTACTCCTTAAGTCGGATGATATAATGTTAGGCGACCCCCTAGTCCGGGTTACTCCGTGATCCGGCCTGCCTTGAGGTGACCCGGCCAGCATCCGCTTTGGCCTTGCCGAACCTCGGCTAACTCGGCCTCTATACCCCGGAGTGACCCTACTCGGGGTTATCCCCCCAACATTAGTCCCCGAAGCTGGTGCGGTCTTAGCCGCCTTGGCCGCTAAGGCCACATCAGGTTCATTTATGTTCGAGCATTGGACGTTATTTCCGATTTAGCTCTTTATCTCGGATTATGTGGATTTACGTTCCCTCCGCGCGTTCCAAGTTTTCACTTGTCGGCCGGGTTACCACTTTGACTCGGATCTCATGGATTTACGTTCCCTCTGCACATTCTAAGTTTTTACCTGCTGTACGGGCTACCATGGCTCTATCCGGGCCTTGTTTCCTTCTTTCATACGCCAACCCATGTGGAGGCTAATCATTACGTTGTCTTATTTTAAGGGCCTGCACAGTAACCGCCACAGTAATTGTCAGTTATCACTGTGCGAGGGTCACGTCATGCCTGCCTCCTCGTTTACTGCATCAGTGCGTCATGTCATGGGATAGCCTCTGCCCTGTGGCCCTCCGTGTGGATCCTCATGGATTGGCTGTGGCAGGTGATACACGGCCACACCATGTGGCTCATTTGCAAGGCGCGATCCCACTCATCCTCTTAGGGGTGGTTAAGTAGCGGAGGGGCGCACCCCTTAGGATTTTTTCCTCTTCTGCGCCCCTCTGCCCATTGCTCTTCTTCTTCATCTTCCTCGCGACCGCGCCGCCGCCAGTGCTCCTAGCAGCAGCGCCGCCGCCGCACTTTTCCCCGTGCCTTTGCATCGCAGCCACCGCTACGCACCTCCCTCGCCACGGGTCCTCGCCAATCTAGGCCTCTGACCCCCGCCGCCGCTAGCGCCAGCGAGGGTAGCGAGCACGAGATGACGGAGGAGGAGCTTGTCGTCGCCGAGCAAGAAATGGAGGAGGACGCCGCTGCGGCGGACCGTGGCGCGTGGGCCGGGTCATGGGTCTGTCAAGATGACCTTGACTGGCTCTACCAGACCAGACGCATCCCTGTCGGCATCGTCGCTCGTCTCCCCTCCGCCGAACTGGCCCCCTCACCCAATTCGGGTGAGTTCGTCGTGTTCTTGTCCCACTTCCAACGGGGTTCGGCTTGCCGGTGAGCGACTTCTTCCGGGATTGGCTTAGCACCTATCACTTGCAGCCGCACCACCTTCCAGCCAATGCTATCACTTCTCTTTCTGCTTTTGCTTCTACGATTGAGGGCTACACCGGACTGTGGCCCACGAAGGAGCTGTGGATCCGGTTTTTCGGCCTTCGCCGTAACATCATCCCCAACATCCAAGTTGAGTCGGAGGATAAGCAGCTCACCCAATTCGGAGCTGTGTCCATCTCACCTCGGAGGACTTCCGTTTTCCCCTGGGTCACCGGGCTTGACTCCTGCAAAGGATGGGCCCGGACCTTCTTCTATGTCTGGAACACGGGCACCGAAGATTTGATTCGGTTGCTCCCCTATACTCCGGGTCCACCTGATCCGGAATTCTGGGAGGAGGTCTCCAAGAAGCCCACGGCTCTGGCCAACCAGGTTAACAAGAGGTTCACGGAACTGAAGAAACTTGGATTGCGCAACGAGGATGCTATGATCATGTTCGTGCGCAACAGAATCTCTCCCCTCCAGAAGCGCACCCACAAGGTGTGCCACATGAGTTTCGGCCGCGACCCCAACTGAACCTCCTCCTTCGAGCTGAGCAACACGGAGATTTTCCGCGGGGTTAAGGCTCTCTTCACCACCCACAAGGATTTCCCCACTGAATGGACGTGGGGAATTGAGCACTTCTGTCGTGACAGGCTCCTCCCGCGGTAAGCTTCGCAGGGCAAACTTACTTCGGATTAAATATGTGTCGGTTTTTGTTGTATTTTTGACTCTGTTCTTCATGCTTTCTCTCAGCTATTCCTTCAGCAAACCCTCGAGGATGGTACGGATCCGACCCTTAAGTGGGCGCCAGACCGAGAAACCCTGGATGATGAGGAGCCGGACCAGGAGATGTTTCTCCCTATGACCGACGCTACAAAACGACCCAGCGGTAAATTCTCTTCTCTTAGAGACTGGCCCGATGATGAGGATGACTCGGATGTCGACGTGATTGAACCTGTTGAGGCTGTCCCTCTTTCTTTTGCCTTTCCGGCATCAGCTAACCCCGGTGGGCATATCCACGAGGATCCTCCGCTTGCTACGGGCGAACCGGTTCCGGTGGCGTCGAAGAAGAGGCGCGGAGCCACACCAAGTTCCTCCTCCGAACCTTCTCAGCCCACAAAACGGCGAAAGAAGGCCGGAGACAAGACAGCCTCCAAGCCGGCAGGCAAAGCCCCGGCACGAAGGGCTCGGAAACCCAAGGAGGCCCAAACCTCGGATGCGTAAGTCATTTTTCGTTGCGTAACTCACTTCTCCTTGCATCGTGGTAATTTCTCTTCTGACATTATTCTCTTCTTCAGGGCTCCGGTGGAGGTCCCTCAGAGCGGATCTAGCATCTCTTCGCCACTTTGATCTGGCCCTTCTCCTCCTCGTGACGATGAGTCACGTCCGCTGAGCCCTATTCCAGAGGGTTCTGCGGCTGCTCCGGATCAGGAGCGTAACCTCGGAGCAGGAGGGATCGGTCCAGCCGAGGCAACGACGTCCACAACTTCGGCATCGCCGCAACCAGCAGCCACCGAGTCTACCTCAACACCAGCACCGCCCCCAGCACTGGCAGCAGTTCCAGTACCAGCAACCGAATCAGCACCAGCACCCGTTCCGGCACCAAGAAAATCCACCGCGCCAAGTCCAGCTATAAGAGCTCCAGCGCCAAGTTCTTCCGCCTCGTCCGAGTCATCTCAACCTCGGCGAGGAACTACCCCAGCAGCTCCTAAGGGGAAATCCGCTGCAGTTACTTCTTCCCAGCAAGCCAAGGGAAAAAGGCTCCGGATGCTACCAAGTCACCATCCGTCGAGGCTGGGCAGCGAACCCTAGCGTCGATGCTTCCCAAGAAAGCTCCAGCAGCAAAGGATGCCCCTGCCGAGCCAACTGACGCGCAGCAAATGGTTCTACACACTAGCCCAGCCCTTGCTTTGGTTGAGAGGAAAGAAGCGCATGCGAAGGGTTTGGTGGCGCCCCATATGCCTACTGGTGAGCGGTATCCTCCGAGCCTGATTGAATTCGTCATGAACTGGAACAAGGCGGAGTTCGTCCACAACGACGATCTCCCGGAAAAGTTCGGCCCCACGGAATTTTCCGCCCAAATGAACACAGTCGCCAAGGCAATTAACCTCGCGGGGCGGATGATGGAGGTATGTCGTTTCTCCTTTACATGCTGTAGATAATAACCATTAGTCCCCGAGCCTCCGGTGGAGTAACTTGTTACTCGGCCGGATGCTCATTAGAAAACTAACGTAGCTCTATGAGAACATCGAATATGCACACACCTAGAGCCGGGTTAAATTCCACTTGGCCCAGATCTTGTACACTTCGAATATGCACACGCCTAGAGCCGGTTTAAGTTCCACTTGGCCCGGATCTTGTACACTTCGAATATGCACACACCTAGAGCCGGGTTAAATTCCACTTGGCCCGGATCTTGTACACTTCGAATATGCACCAAGCTAATTTTACGCTTCTATACTTTTTTCAGGTAACCACCAATCACCAGAGTGCTGAATTCCAACGCTTGCTGGATACCCACAAGATGCTACGCGCAAAGCACGTTGCACTTATCGCGGAGCATGAAAAAAGGGGTAAGTTTCTCCCTTGGCACTTCTCCATTTTTCTTCATCTTCTTCTGTCGAACTAATCTCATCATTCGGTTTCTGCAGCTGGGGTGGAGGATGAGAACAAGATCATGCGGAAGAACTTGGAGCAAATCAATGGAATGTCCTTTTTATCCGACATTGTAGTGTTTTCCATTTCCCTTTCTCCTTGGCTCGGCAAACATTCATTCCTCGGCTCCGCCGGGTCAACATACTATTTCAGCATCGCTTGAGGATAGTGTGCCCGTGCCTGATATGATGCTGCATTTTCTCGAACAAGCAGGGCAGCATCAAGCTGAGCTGAAGAAAAAAGATGATGAGCTTGCTCTCCTCCGGACCAAGGACAACAAGATTGCCAGGCTCAGGACTGAGATGGAGAAGATGAAGGCCTAACACCAAACCGAGCTCCAAAAGGTTGGCCAGAACTTCACAGAAGAGCGCGAGCGCCTTACTCTCCATATCTCCAAGGAGCAGGACCTACTCAAAGAATCCAACATCCAGCTTGGATCGGCAAACGCTGAGCTTGAGCAACTTCGCAAGAGACGCGATGACTGCATCAAGGAGTTGACCCGGATTCATAGCCACATTTCACGTAAGTTCCTTTCCCTTATCCGACATAATTTTCCGGGTTACTTCATATGTCTTTTCTTCAGCTTCTTCCTTTGCCTTGTTTCCAGGCCACTTTCCAGAGGGTACTCCTATTGTGAGCGCTGCTATTGCCAATTTTCACCGAGAGAGGGGTACTCCCGTCGCTCTTGACGGTGAGAGCATTCCCTTAGACATGGAGGACCTATTGGTCAGCCTGTCATCTCGCGTGGAAATCATCAAGAACTACGGCAAGGATCTCCTCCACGTTTTAGTCCGAGTTTCAACACGTTCTGGCCCGGTGAGAGCGCTCCTAAGAGAATCACACATCTTGCTGAAAAGCTATCAGATATCGAGACCCAGCTCAACCTCTGGAGGGAGTCCGCTGGGCGTGCCGCAGCTGATACTATCCTTCACCACATACTCACATGGTACGAGAAGATCGACCTCAGCCTCCTTACACGCTGGCGCACCGGATCCATATGGACTGATGACCCGGAGTGGGTAGCTCGGCGCCAGGCTTGCGCCTACAGCCTCGTCGAATATTCTCCTATCCATGAATGGGTTGAAGGACCGAGCTTCCTGGAATCCGCTAGGGACGAGAACACTGAAGACGGGTCGGATGAGGACAAAGAAGGTGATGCCTCGAATATTGAAGAGAGCGAAGACGACGCCGAACTTCCTCCTCCTGCTGTTCCTTAGGTCAAAAAACTTGAAAATTTATCAGATCCCCGGTATGCCGGGTGCAACTGTATGCTTTGTATATGTGATATTTTGCTACTAAGTTCTTATGCCGGGTTAACTTGGGCGTAGTCCCCGAGTTTCTTTTTCTTGTTCGTCCAATCTTTTGGCTCGGATCGTGTCTACCTTGATTCGGTTTTATGACTTACGAATCCGAGCTTCAAAAATCGTCTTAACAATACTAAGAAACTTTCAGACTTAGCTCAAAAATAAAGCTGCATAATAACTTGAAAATAAATACAGGGTTAGTCCGAAAAACAAACGTCAGCTCGAATAAATTCGTTTCCTTAGTCGCTTTTCATGTGCTACGCAATTCCAAACTTGTTCTCTTGCTTGCCATGAAGCCAATTCTTGTTGGACAGCAGCAAGTCGAAGAGTTGGGTTTTTGGTGCTCACACATCCGGGTTAAGTAGAACAACTTATTCCAGCTAACACACAAGAGACAACAACAATAATTATTAAGGCAGTCCCCGAGTTACTGCTCGAGGCGCTACTATTTCATTGATAAGCTCATTGCCAACATACATACCGACATATGAGACGACTCGGATACATACACTTCTTAGCTAAGTGTAGAAGGGATGAAGTAGTGCTACATTCTACGGTCGCTTAGATTCCTCTCTGGACCTGTCCGCCTTGTTCTTTTCCTGTGGCTTTGCATCTATAAGATAGTAAGAATCATTGTGCAATGCTTTGCTCACAATGAATCGCCCTTCCCATGGGGGGATAATTTATGCATGCCAGTAGTACGTTGTACCAACCGGAGCACCAGATCGCCTTCCCGAAAGACTCGGGGGCACACTTTCCGGCTATGGTAGCATCGGAGATTTTGCTGATACATGGCAGATCTGGACAGTGCCAGTTCTCTCGCTTCTTCCAGCAGATCAACATCATTTTGCCGGGCTTCTTGCACTTCGGCTTCTGTGTATTGGGTGACCCTAGGCGAATCATGCTCTATGTCGGCTGGTAATACAGCTTCTGCCCCATATACGGAAAAAGCGGTATAACTTTGTTGATCGATTGAGTTGTTCTTAAACTCCACAGTACCGCTGGTAGTTCTTCTATCCAGCACCCCGCTGATCTTTGCAGCGGCTCAATGAGCCGAGGTTTTATCCCGGATAATACTAATCCGTTGGATCTTTCCACTTGTCCGTTCGAAGCGGGGTGAGCTACCGAAGCTACGTCGAGTCGGATCTTCTTGTCCCGACAGAAGCGCGCAAATGCTCCTTCCGCAAAATTTGTGCCATTGTCAGTTATGATACTGTGAGGATAACCGTATCTTAAGATAATGTCTTTGACAAATGTTATGGCCATAGCTCCATCACATTTTCTTATAGGTTTTACTTCAATCCATTTTGTAAACTTATCCACCATGACCAAAATGTGTGTCATGTTTCCCTTCGCTGGTTTGAACGGGCCAACCATATCCAAGCACCATACGGCAAATGGCCATGTAATTGGTATGGTCTTGAGTTCCGACATTGGCATATGTGTCTTAGTGGCATATCTCTGACAACCATTGCATTTTCTCACCAGATCCTCTGCTTGTTCTAAGGCACTTGGCCAGTAGAACCCATGCCGGAATGCTTTTGCCACCAAGGCTCTGGATGAAGCATGATGCCCGCATTCTCCTTGGTGTATATCTCGGAGGATGTCAAGCCCTTCTTCTGGGTCAACGCATCGCTGGAGGACATTGGTTACACTTTGTTTGTATAGCTCAGAATTGATAATCGTGTATGCTTTTGCTCTCCTCTGAGTTTGCCTGGCTAACACCTCCTCGGTGGGTAACGCTCCATCTTTCAGGAATTGAAATATAGGCAGTGCCCAAGTTGGTATCGCTCGTGCAGGGAACACGTCCTCATCAATTTCCATCGGATCTACCGGCATAACTTCAGCAGGATCACGCTGAGCAGTCCCCGGGTCAAGCGAGGTAGTCCCCGGGTTTGCTGATGCAGTCCCCGGGTCTCGCGTACTAGCTCCCGTGTCAATGTCCATGGGCTGAGCTCCGGATTCCGTATCTTCTGGGACATGGATCGAGTCGGTTCCTGGGGACGGCCTGATAGATGGTTTTCTGAGGTGTTCCAACGCTACACCCGGTGGAATTGCCTATCGGGTTGATCTGAGCTTCGATAGCATGTCGGCAGCCTCGTTTTCTACTCGGGGTACGTGGTGAAATTCACACCCCTCAAAGTAACCAGATATCTTCTACACATGAAACTTGTACAGTGCCATGTTTGGATCCAGGGTGTCCCACACTCTCGACACTTGCTGCACCACCAAATCCGAGTCGCCAAACCATATTATCCGACGTATGCCAATCTCTTTTGCCACTTTGAGCCCATGCACAAGAGCCTCGTACTCAGCGACATTGTTCGATGCCGCGAAATGGATCTGCAATACGTATTTTAGCTGGTCCTTCTTTGGTGAGGTAAGCACAACCCCGGCGCCTAATCCAGTTTTGGTTTTCGACCCGTCAAAGTGCATCCTCCAGTAGTTCGGATCTGGTGGTGGTGGTTCGTATTGTACCTCGGCCCAATCCACAAAAAAGTCCGCCACAGCCTTAGACTTGATTTCTTCTCTTCTGTCGTATTGGGGCGCATAAGGAGCTAGCTCGATTGCCCATTTTGCAATTTTGCCACTCGCATCCTTGTTACCCATTATCCCGGATATGGGAGCTTCACATATTACTTTGATGGGATGCTCCTCAAAGTACTTCTTTGCCGCCATATAGACACCATATGCCACCTTTTGAAAGTGCAGGTAGTTCTGTTTTGAGGCAGATAATACCTCGCTCAAGTAATACACCGGCCTCTGCACCGACTTACCCTCTTCATTGCGCTCCACTACAATCACTTCACTTACAACTCGGTTGGTTGCGGCTATGTAGAGCAACATTGGCTCCTTTGATAGTGGAGAGGCTAACACTGGTGTAGTGGCCAACATCTTTTTTAAGTGGGCAAAGGCTTCATCGGCCTGTGGCATCCAAACGAACTTATCCGACTTTTTCATGAGTTGGTAGAGAGGCAATGCCTTTTCTCCCAACCGACATACAAACCGACTCAACGATGCTAGGCACCCGGTGAACTTCTGGACATCGTTAAGACACTTCGGCAGATCCATTCGTTCAATGGCCCGAATCTTAGTTGGATTAACTTCGATACCTCGGCTGGAGACGAGAAATCCGAGTAATTTTCCAGCCGGGACACCGAAGGTACATTTTCTGGGTTAAGCTTCATCCAGAACCTTCTCAAGTTCGTGAATGTCTGCTTGATATCGTCAAGGAGCGTTTTGCTTTCCTTGGTCTTGATAACCACATCATCCACGTATACTTGTACGTTTTGACCTATTTGGTCGTGCAAACATTTTTGCATACATCTTTGGTATGTTGCACCTGCATTACGTAAACCAAACGGCATAGTGCGATAGCAATAATCCCCGTACGGGGTGATAAACGTGGTCTTTATTTGATCATCCGGATTCAGAGGTATCTGGTGGAAACCAGAATATGCATCAATGAATGACAACAGTTCGCATCCCGCGGTTGAGTCTATGACCTGATCTATCCTTGGCAGTGGAAATGGATCTTTTGGACACGCCTTATTCAGGTTCGTGTAATTGATACACATATGCCAAACCACTGCCACATTCGGATCATCCTTCTTCTTTTCTACTAGCACCGTATTAGAGAGCCAATCCGGATACAGTACTTCCATGATAAATCCTGCTGCTAGCAACCGAGCTATCTCGTCTCCAATGACTTCTCCTATCCTCGGCGAAGCGGCAGAGAGGTTGCTTAACCGGCCTTGCTCCGGGTCTTACGTTCAAAGAGTGCTCGGCCAACTCCCTCGGAACACCTTGCAGATCCTGTGTGGACCAAGCAAAAATGTCCCGATTATCACGGAGGAAGTTGACGAGCTCGCTTTCCTATTTATCAGTTAACCCGGCACCAATTGTTACGGTGCGCTCCGGGAACATGTCATCAACTAGAACCTTCTTGGTATCCTTTGCGGCTTGGAATGAAACGCTACCATGCGGGTTACTCAACACCGGCATATACTGCTGCGCGGACTGAGCTAATGCCGCCACCTCTTGGATTTTTCTTTTCTCTTGCGCAATCACGAGTGACTCGGCTAGGTTAGACCCGGCTGAGGCACACTCAATGGAACGTCGGAAATCTCCAACAATGGTAATCACTCCATTTGGCCCGGGCAACTTCATCTTCAGATAACTGATGTGGCAGCTTGCCATGAACTTGTTCAATGCTGGTCTTCCGAGTAACGCGTGATACGCACTTTCCAAGTTCACCACCTCAAACTCCAGATTCTCAGTTCGGCAATTATCTCTCGTGTCGAATAGCACGTCAACCCAGACTTTGCCTATGGGCTCACAAGAAATGCCTGGTACAATACCATGGAAAGTTGTCCTTGTAGCCTGGAGCATGTTCTCCGAGATACCCAACTTGCGCATTGTATCCGCATACATGATGTTAATGCTACTTCCATTGTCAATCAGTACCTTGGAGAACCTCACATTGATGTTCGGCCCAATGAATGTCGGGTCCAGCACTAGCGCATACGAACCTGGACTCGGCATACGCTTGGGATGATCTTTGATGTTCCAGGAGATTTCCTGGTCCGACCAAGGCATGTACCTCGTCACTGCTGGCATTACCGCATTGACCTCCATATGTTGGCACTGCAAACTCTTTCTATCTGTTTCCTCAGTTGTGAATACACAATAGCTCTGGTGATGTTCTCTGTACTCATTCCTCCCCTCGTTTCCGGGGTACCTGTGATCCGGCTGGTGCTGATTTTCCACCTGATGCACTGCATCCCTTCTCTCATTATTGTCATACCTCGGCGGAGGGGGAGGCAACATTAGCTATTGCGTGTTCGTTCCGGAGAGCAATTGCTGCCGGGGTAACTCCTGCCGAGGCTGATCATTCCGGGGTGCCTGAGCATTCCCTGAACCACCTTGTTCAATCTTGTGCATCCACTCACATTGCCTCGTTGTGTGACCCGCCAGGCTATTCGGATTTGGCGTGTGAAACTTACACGGCTGGTCCAACATCGACTCATAGGTATACCTCGGACGGTCTTTCTTTTCTTGCCACTGTCTCTTTTGCTCCGGCGTCCATGTTTTCTTGCCATCGTTTCTTGGAGTCCATTGCCCTCCAGTTTTCTGGCGCTGGTTGCTCCCTGCTCCGGGTTGATCTTGATTCACAGCTACAACTTGTTGCGAACCGTAGTGATGATCCGGTCTATCATCTATTCTTTTTCCTCTGTAGTCATTCCTCCGAGATGACCCGGCTCCATCCCTCTGATAGTATTCCTCGTTTGACTCGTTTGACGCGAGCCTAGGTTGAGTCGGATCACCCAAAGTATACGAATCGGCAATCCGGATCATCTTTGCCAACGTAGTTGGCATTTTCCTTTGCAACTTCATCCACAGCTTGCTGCCATATCTGCACCCTTGCACAAACCACGCTATGGCCTGTGACTCTATGACACCCTCACACGAGTTTCTCACGGTACACCACCGGGTCAAGAATTCACGGTCTGTCTCATTAGGTCTTTGCTTGCACATTGCTAGGGTCTGCGGCCTATTCAGCCTCTGATAAGTACTTGAGAAGTTGTTGATAAACATTTCTTCAAAATCTATCCAGCAGTTGATGCTTCTGTTGGGTCCGCAGCATAGAAAACAAAAAATTTCCTATGGTGTGAACTACATGCCAAGATCTATCTACTAGGTACAAAGCAACGGGTGGACATACATCCAACGAGAACTTACCCTCGTAGAAAACGAGCTTTGTTAACGAGTAGGAACTCGTGGTTGATGTAGGCGTACACTTGCTGATCTCAAGATCGTGATGGAGTCCAGCAGGTCCGGCTCCAGCACGTCCATCAGATCCAGCTCCAGCACCACCAAGTCCAGCACCGCAAAGCAGCGGTGCATCCGTGATCGCACACACGTCCGGTACCCCGACAACATCCGTCCCTCGCTCTAGCAAAGCAGCGGAAGCAGCAACTCCTTTCTAGATAAAGCCACCGGGAACATGTATCTCGCTAATCCGAGACCATGGGGGAATAATACTAGAGGGGGAGAGAGATCCTTCACAAGGAGGTGTGTGTGAGAAGCGAGGAGGGGGTGGCCTTTTATAGGAGGAGGGGGGTGCCCCTCCTTCATGGACGGCGCATGGAGGAGGTGACTCTGCACCTCCTCCATTCATGTGGTGGTAACTCCCTCCACATAAATTTGCCCCTTCACATTCTCTTTTAAAGTCTCCACTTTAAATGCATTAAATTTCTCCAAATTTAATGCTCTCTCATTTAATAAAACTCTTTTATTATTTTTATTCAGAATTTTGTTAATTACTTTAATTAATAAACATTCACATAAAACCCCCTGCAACATTTCAATATTACATGCAGAACCAATTTCAGCATTTTCACCCGAAACAGTTTTGGTGTCTATTGAAATAATTCCAACGCTTTCTTAAATCTTTATCTGAAACATATTTACTCCAAATGGTGTCGGTATCCCTTAAGTGTGTCACCCTATGGTTCGCAAATAATGCAGACATGATCGAGACCTCTCTCCGATCAATAATTAGCAGCGGGACCTGGAGATCCATACTGACTCCTACACATTCAACGATGACTTCTGTGATCATGAGAACCTTTAACGCTAGTAACTAAATCCCTTTGTCCCGCGATATATTACATGTCCGAGATTCGATCATCGGTATCTCCATACCTAGTTTGATCTCGTTACCGACATGCACTCTTTTCTTGTTCCCGTGATATAACATTCTAGTGATCACATCACTTGCTTGCAAGCTATTTCATTGTGATATCACCGAGAGGGCCCAGAGTATATCTATCCGTCATCGGGATTGACAAATTCCACTCTTGATCCATGAGCCTCAACATAACACCTTCGTAGCACTGAACCCATCTTTATAGTCACCCTGTTACGGTGTGACGTTTGATGTTATCAAGATACTCTTCCGGTGTTAGCAATTAACATGATCTCATGGTCTAAGTATAAAGATTACTTTGTATGATGTTATAGCAATATAAACATAATGACTTGATCGTAATGCTATACTTCAGATGAATGTTCATCACATCATTCCACCAATGGTGTGACCTTGTTATTAACAACATCCAATGTCCATGATCAGGAAACCTTGATCATCTTGTTAATCAACAAGCTAGTCTATAAGAGAGGCATGACTAGGAAACCTTTTTGTTTATTAAACACACATGTATTGATGTTTCCGAATCAATACAATTCTAGCATGTAAAATAAACATTTATCATAAACATGGAATAAGATAATAACCACTTTATTATTGCCTCTCGGGCATATTCCCTTCAGTCTCCCACTTGCACTAGAGTCAATAATGTAGTTTGAAAAACTTTGCGCATTGAACACCTATGGCTTTATGGTGTTGCATATACGCTATTGCTAGTGGTTAACATAATCTCCGGATGTGACAGTTTCAGATCCGTGTGTATTTGCATGTCTTTGCGTCTCTACGCATCACTCATTCTCAAATGAGATGGCATTGTATAAATTTGGTCCTCTGGTGAGACCTTTAGTTCGTTCGGCTCAAAATATCTTTTATATTATTGTCACACAATATATCTTCATAGTATTAGCCCACTTTGAACCACACCTAGTTTGATAACAAACTACTTAACACAAATGCCCTCCTTTGCTGCTACTATAGTAGTTATATACTTAGCCTTTTATTGTAGTATCCGTCACAATATCTCAACTTTGGAACTCATCCAAATCCATCATGGAACATCCTTTTCATTATATTGTGCCACCCATAGTCTAAATTGAGATAAATTTAATTTGTATCTTGTGACAAAACTAGTATCAATGTAACACTTTACAATGAACTACCTTAAACTATTTTTCACTTATACATGATATATTATTAGTTCTTCCAAAGCTCATAAGAATATCTTTACTATTGTCCAATGATCATCTTATGAATCATTCTGGTATATGCTCATAACATTTAGAGCATAGGACATTCTAGATATATACATATCATGGTATAATCGATCAGAATCTTCATGTGATTTTACTCACCAAGTGTTGAAACACTTGAATCTAAATACAATTCTTTCCATGCAGCAAGAACCTTTCTTGTTGTTCCCATATTGAACCCTTTCAATATCTTATATATGTATGTCTGGCACAACCATATTAGAACCTTAATCTATCCATATAGATATTGATGCCTAATATTCTGGGTTTGCCCAAGTCTTTCATCGAAATCTTATTTTAATGAAATCCTTAACTTGTGTCAATTCAAGATACATCATTTCCAATCAACAATATGTCCTCTACATAATGTATTAGAAATATGTCTCAGTGCTCCCACTTAATTTCTTGCAAATGCAAGCATCTTCATCATCTCCGATGAATTTAAACTCTTTTAACAGTTTCATCATGGTGAAGATTCCAACTCCGCTATGCTTACTTCAACTACTGAAGTTTACATGCCCTTTTAGCACCCTTTGAATTAACAAAACCCTTCGGACCATGTCATGTACATGTCCTAGGTTACCGTTCTATTAGAAGAACCTTGTTTTGTTTATTCAACTACCATATACCAAATTATATGTAGTGGATGCTACATTAATCCGTCGAGACTATATATCGCTATGAAAGATCATATCTTGTCATAGTCAACTCATTGAACATTGCCGTAAACTTCTTTCCGACATGTCGACTATTTCATAGATGTCAAACATCAATGTCTATTTCTTTATAGATCCAAACACGACCGATAGGCTTCACGCCTTTCTGGAGGGTCTTCCAAGTTTAGAAACTTGATTTCTCGTGTATGGATACTATCACGGAATCTATGACTTCTAGTCATTTTATGGAGTCAGGGCCCATCATCGCTTCTTTGCATGTAGTCGGTTCATCATTATCAAAACAATAACGACTTGCTTATCAAATCTTACTATTTGATTCTTACCGACCCACACGGTTCTATAGGAACTTTAATCTCCGAGATCACACCTTTTGTAATCACGAGAGCCATGAGCATTGTGGCCACCACCGGGACACTTTTCGGCGCTGCGCTACTTAGCACATATAGCTAAGGTTCAACAACCTTATCAAAGTTCTATTGTCCTCCCACTTAACTTTTCACGAAAAATTCCTTCTCAAGAAATTTGACGTTCCAAGTAACAAAATCTTTTGTCCTTGGTGTTATGGAGAAATTCCCAACAAATTCTTTGGGATAACCTACAAAGACGTGCTTATCCGAATTTGGTTGTAAACATTTTACTTATGCATAGCATACCAAAATTTAAGAAAAGACAATTCGGGTTTTATCCCAAACCATAACTCATATGGTGTCATTTCAACGGATCACGATGGTGCTCTTTTCAGTGTAAAAGCGGTAGTCTCTAAAGCTTCAATCCTTAAAACATAATGGCAGTTTTATAAATGACACCTTTGATCTTACCATGTCAAACATGGTTTAATTTCATCTCTCGAATATGCCATACTCCTATGGTTTATCGGGGAACACAAATCATGGAACAATTCCTCAAGTCTTAGGTGGTTTTGCTAAACATGTAACTCAAATATCTTCCTTTATGATCGAATCATAAACTCTTTATTTTCTTGTTACAATGATTTTTCACTTCATCTTGAAAGTCTTTGAACAACTTTCAAATGTTTCATTCTTCTTCCTTATTAAGTAAATATACAGATATATTCACTCAAATTCTTGAAGAAAGCATATGAAGCAAAAAGATCCATCGCATATGGCTGCACATAATGGACTTATGAACATCAGCATGCACAATTTCCAATAAGCTAGTCATCCGTTCCTCTTTGGCCTATGAATGGAGTTTCAATTATCTCGAGGAAAGTCTCACATGCGTCAATTGATCAAAATCAAGGACTCCAAAATTCCATCAACATGGAGTTTCTTCATGTTTTCTTTCAAATATAATTCAAACAGCGATGTCACTTCATAAGTGATCTTTCAATCATTTGTCTTGCGACATTTTAGCAATATTGTTTATGGATGTGATTTCTCCAACTAGACTTGTAAAAGTTCATCCATCCTTTATGGAATATGGTAATTTATTTGAACAACCATTGTTCTCGTAATACCGGAACAAAATAACAATTATTTAAACAAATCTTGAAGGCTTGGTTTGATGAAACGAAAAACACAATAACACTTTATTTGTTTTCGATGAACATCATCACTCATTCTCTTGCTGGTTACTTAGGCCATTGTAGTTCATGAATTGCGTTGTCCTGTATGACACTTCATACCAACCAATTCGGTATCCAATACCGGTATCCAATACCTCATAACCACATTGTTTAACAAGCAAGAAATATAGCCATAACATGTATATCTTCTATATACCCAAGTTGGACATCTCCAACCTTTTATTTTCTGCCAAATATTTTATAGATTCTCTTTCAGCAATTCCTTTTTCTTTTAAAAGAATCTATCAACATCAATAGTGGTGTCATCAACATGACACATGGTACAAAGCGTATATAGTCAACTACTAATACCTTTGGACTTGCACTTTGAAGTGGATCACCATCATCAAATGTTTGGTGTTCTTTCAAAAATCCATTCTTTAGTAATCTATTAGTGTAGTAAACATTTTACTTACATCTTCTATTCATCCTTATCATGACAACTTTCATGATCAAGCTACTATAGCTTATAAGGAAGAATCACGAGTATAATATCAGTTCCCAAAACCTTTTTTGTAGATTCGGATGCCTAGCATCTCCATCCTTCACAAATTCTCATACAATATGAGAACATGTATTTTGCTAAATTATACTCTATCATAATGCAACCAAAAACATTGTTTCAGATATCACAATATCTTTCACACATGATGGTTTCTGAAACAATTTTCAGCTCCAATATAATCTTGATATTAAAACAACTTTTGAATATCAATAATCATGGAGGCAAACATGATACTTTAGATACTAACATTGGAATTCTTACTCATGATTTAATACTACTTATTAAACTTCATGGAGTAAATAGAGTTTGCTGAAAGTTTGCAATAGGACTTATAAACTTTAAATTGACATTCAAAACAATATGATACCAGTTTGTAAAGTAAATATCCAGAATTCTATAGTTCTATTATCTCAAATAAAAACTAAGCCTAAGGTAGAAAACGAATGCCAATGACTACAACAAACTATGCAAATTCACTTTGATTTAATTTATGACAAATTTGGTTCGACTCATCCAAATTAGAAATGAACTCCCACTCAAAAACGACATCCCTCGTGCCTTTTTGGTGATTACATGAACCAAATCCACTACACCAAGTCCGATCATCACATCAGTTGATGTAGCTTCAAAGGCGAGCATCTATATGGGCATCATATCAACTATATGACTCATGCTTAACCTTTCGGTCCATGTTCCGAGGCCATATCTGTACATGCTAGGCTCGCCAAGTAAGAACCTTAGTACTCGCGTGTGTAAAACTATCTTAAACCCGTTTGTATGAAAGCGTAGAGTCGAGTACACCCGATCATCACGTGATGTCTCGAAACACGATCCACAAAACGGTGCATACTTAAGGAAGAACACATTTTTATCTTGATATCTAAATGAGGGATCATCTTACAATGCTACAGAAAGAGCCAAACTAGCAGTATAAGATGCTAACATCTAATGTGTAAAGTGAGATGATATGGTCCATGCATTTGATCTTTATCATTTGCATCGTGGTATGATCTCTATCATTCCTTTGTGTGTAAGGCCAAGGTCTATGGAACTTACACGTTGAGTGTGTTGTAAGAGTATCTATCATACATCTACTTACAACAATACCATATCAATACACTAGCCCAGCAACGATCTAAACTAGACGCCTCTAATTTATCAATTGCAAGTTTTACGTGGCTTAGGGCTTTCAGAGATAGAACCGTTCTTACCTACGAACATGAACCACAACAAGGATAACTAAGTTATTAGCAACTCGTTGTAAATCAGATATTTACTATAGTAGGAGAGATAGACACCCGTCAGCCACTTATGCAAAACAAGTTGCATGTCAGTCGTGGAACCGGTCTCATGTACGATGACATGTAAGGTTGGTCCGGGCCGCTTCATCCCACTATGCCACCAATATCCAAAATACATAGAAGATGCAATAACATGATCATCATCGCCCACATATCAACATATGTGTACTACCCGTGCTAAGAACCTACGCATAGACCTGGCTCTGATACCACTGTTGGGTCCGCAAAGATAGAAAACAAAAAATTCCTACGGTGAACTACACGCCAAGATCTATCTACTAGGTACAAAGCAACGGGTGGACATACATCCAACGAGAACTTACCCTCGTAGACAACGAGCTTTGTTAACGAGTAGGAACTTGTGGTTGATGTAGTCGTACACTTGCCAATCTCAAGATCGTGATGAAGTCCAGCAGGTCCGGCTCCAGCACGTCCATCAGATCCAGCTCCAGCACCACCAAGTCCAGCACCAAAGCGGTGCATCCGTGATCGCACACACGTCCGGTACCCCGACAAGCTCCATCCCTCGCTCCAGCAAAGCAGCGGAAGCAGCAACTCCTTTCCAGATAAAGCCACCGGGAACATGTATCTCGCTAATCCGAGACCATGGGGGAATAATACTAGAGGGGGAGAGAGATCCTTCACAAGGAGGTGTGTTTGAGAAGTGAGGAGTGGGTGGCCTTTTATAGGAGGAGGGGGGTGCCCCTCCTTCATGGACGGCGCATGGAGGAGGTGACTCTTCACCTCCTCCATTCATGTGGTGGTAACTCCCTCCACATAAATTTTCCCCTTCACATTCTCTTTCAAAGTCTCCACTTTAAATGCATTAAATTTCTCCAAATTTAATGCTCTCTCATTTAATAAAAATCTTTTATTATTTTTATTCAGAATTTTGTTAATTACTTTAATTAACAAACATTCACATAAAAGCCCCTGCAACATTTCAATATTACATGCAGAACCAATTTCAGCATTTTCACCCGAAACAGTTTCGGTGTCTATTGAAGTAATTCCAGCGCTTTCTTAAATCTTTATCTGAAACATATTTGCTCCAAATGGTGTCGGTATCCCTTAAGTGCGTCACCCTACGGTTCGCAAATAATGCAGACATGATCGAGACCCCTCTCCGATTAATAATCAGTAGCCGGACCTGGAGATCCATACTGACTCCTACACATTCAACGATGACTTCTATGATCGTGAGAACCTTTAAGGCTAGTAACTAAATCCCTTTGTCCCGCGATATATTACATGTCCGAGATTCGATCATCGGTATCTCCATACCTAGTTTGATCTCGTTACCGACATGCACTCTTTTCTTGTTCCCGTGATATAACATTCTAGTGATCACATCACTTGCTTGCAAGCTATTTCAATGTGATATCACCGAGAGGGCCTAGAGTATATCTATCCATCATCGGGATTGACAAATTCCACTCTTGATCCATGAGCCTCAACATAACACCTTCGTAGCACTGAACCCATCTTTATAGTCACCCTGTTATGGTGTGACGTTTGATGTTATCAAGATACTCTTCCGGTGTTAGCAATTAACATGATCTCATGGTCTAAGGATAAAGATTACTTCGTATGATGTTATAGCAATATAAACATAATGACTTGATTGTAATGCTATACTTCGGATGAATGTTCATCACATCATTCCACCAATGGTGTGACCTTGTTATTAACAACATCCAATGTCCATGATCAGGAAACCTTGATCATCTTGTTAATCAACAAGCTAGTCTATAAGAGAGGCATGACTAGGAACCCTTTTTGTTTATTAAACACACATGTATTGATGTTTCCGAATCAATACAATTCTAGCATGTAAAATAAACATTTATCATAAACATGAAATAAGATAATAACCACTTTATTATTGCCTCTCGGGCATATTCCCTTCAGCTTCCGGGTGGTAAATTGTTCAACCATACCCTGGCCGGACCTTCCAACATCTGGGGTACGTATCATACAGCCCATCTCAAGTTGCCAGTGGCAATTTTCACAGTCGTAGCATAGTTTATCAGCCAATCCTCTGGCTTGGTACTGTCGTCATACGTCTTCGTGCCCTTGGGCAGCTGGAAGTTAGGTACCGGTGGCTCCTTCATGATCCGGGGTCCAAAGCATGCTGGACCCGGTGGACCTTGACATTCGATCTGTTCTGACCTATATAGGCGATCCAATTTCAACCTGGCGTCATCCGGCATCAAATCCCTGCTTCCCAATCTTGACCCTATCACATGATAGTCCGGTCTTGGGTACCCCGCGTTCACCATCTCCGAATCACCATCGTTTCCCGGTTTTGCTCCTATGGCGCAACTCTCTGTTGCATACCTCGGCTAGCGCTTTGCTCTTGCCTTGGTATATTCCGCTGATGCGGTTGTCCTGCTCCTGCCGAGTTTCGCTGTCCGGCATTGCCATTGACAATGTTCCCTTGACCGGCCCTGCCTTGGTCATGGTTACCTCGGCCCACACTTCGTCGATCATCATTTTTCCGTGCTTCTTTTTCTTTTCCTGCCCACGTCGGGTCATACGGGATGATCTGTTTGTTTCGTATGGCCGAGGTTACTACCTCTTCTCTCCTTGGACCACCATGAGGAGACGATGCGGCTCCAACGGATTTCTCCGGGTTACCCATCGCTGAATGGACAATTTTGGAAGCTCCAACTCTCTCTGGGTTAGCTCTGAGTAGCTCTTCGTTCTGTCTGTTCGCGATCCGAACTAACTCGTTAACCCTATCTTGTTGTCTTTGACGGGCCTCACCCGTCAGACCCTCTAACTCGGATGACGCCGCATCCGCTGCTTTGAGGTTCTTCGCCAGGGTACTATACTTCGGCAGCCCCACGGACAAACAGTTTTCCGATTCCTCGGCTCCATTATCACCTTCTTTGTTCATCTCGCTCATGATATTTCTCCCTTTTACTTTTATTGTATCAACCTTGTTTGCTTTTGCATACTCACGCAGCGTCATGTTCAATGACTGCTGAGCCGCTGCTATTTTCTTTGCGCCTTCTAGTATTTTTTGCCTAGTTTCCTCTAGCTCGTCCTGTGCCTGAGCTGGATCTACCACTGCTGCTACCGGGTTTGCCAAGCTATCCATAGCTTCTCTCAGTACATTCTCAGGCCTCTCTAGTGGAGGTCCTCTACCTTTCCTCGGTGCCTTAGGTGTTACCTCCGGGTCCGGTGTTGGATCCTTGCTACTTTTGCACCGGCGCAGTCATCATCACTTGACGGTCCGGGAGCGAGTGATACGCGCCCCGTGAACCACGCTAAGGGGTGGTTCCCCTGCCTCGACGACGCGCCGCGGATGAACGCATGATACGTCCACAGCAACATAGACCTTGTGCGCACCCAACTTGACAAAGAGGCCGTTGCGCGGAAGTGGGCGCGTGCCGAAGCAGCCAGCGTTGTCACTGACGAAGTCTAGCGCTCCAAAGCACTGAACGAGCCCAGAGACGATGCGTTCGCCGGTGCCGACGAGGTTTCCCGTCCGGATCTTCACCCCTGCTAGCGCCGCTAGCCCCAAGGTGGGCGCCAACTGTCGTGGTGGTGTCACGGAAGATGCCATGGATAGGCTAAAGGTGGGGACTAATACACGCTCGGGGAATCCAGGGAGGGATAGTGGAGTGATTCTCCACACAGAAAATTGTATTGCTTTCCTTTCAAGTTTACAAGTGCTCCTAGAGCTGTATTGGCGAGAGGAGGAAGAAGAAGCTCTCTTACTCACACCTACAGTTCACCCCTAGAACCTTAGACCAATTGGTATAGAAGAAAAAACCTCGCCTCTACTGAAACCCTAGCCCCCCTTATATAGAGGCGGCTTGGTCTCTGCCTAGGGCATATGTGGAGGCATATTCCTAAGAATATGCCTCCTCTCAAAGTGGTAACCCGACCGGGGTGCTTTTCCCCCGCGTCACACGTGCTTTAGCTACATGAGCCTCTGCGGCGCCCGCGTCAGCCGACACGGGCGTCGTCACCCTTGTCGGTCATGACCCGGTGGTCCTGCCCTTGCTTGCTTCGCTCATGCAGTGCGTACCAGGCCTTCTTTTTGACCAGAGATATTCCTTCCTTCTCCCAGAAGCTAAATGGGACCCGGATTATGGTAGATCCTGCCACACCTGTTCCTGCATACAAGTTAGACAAGCACTTCCGACTTACTCCTTAAGTCGGCTGATATAATGTTAGGCAACCCCCCTGGTCCGGGTTACTCCGTGATTCGGCCTGCCTTGAGGTGACCCGGCCAGCATCCGCTTTGGCCTTGCCGAACCTCGGCTAACTCGGCCTCTATACCCCGAAGTGACCCTACCCGAGGTTATCCCCCCAAGAAGAAGAGAGAGAAGATCGCAAGCCACATGGAAAGGGCGTGTGGAGACGGTCAAGTTCATCACCACAGATCCAAGGCCGCACAAGCGTAAGGAATTATCTAATATTGGTGCAGGTGCTAGCAAGGAAGGGGAGATTCCACTCCCGAAGCCAACCATTGGTGCTCGTATGAAGTTTAAGCCTCAAGAAGAGTGGAGGTACGGTTTCCACTTCCCCGGTCCATCAATTATGGATGAGGAAGAAGAAGTTGTCCCCAGGACCAAGGATCGCGTGCGGGCACTTCAGATATATCAGAACCAGGAGCTACTCCATCGCGTCAAAGTCTGTCACTGTCTCAACGAGATGGAGAAGAAGGAAGACCTCCTTCCATTGGTGACTAAGCTCGTAGATAGAGTGGACACTCTGCAATCTGATCTGCGCAGGTGCTACAGCTGCATAACTACTTTGGAGGAGACCAACAAGAAGCTATGCACCATGGTGTTACACGCCATGGCGCCACAGTGATCTACAACAATCACGGTATCAAATAATCACAAGGGATTTATTTGATCCCGCCTAGCTTGATTCCAAGCTTGGGGAGATCTATAAGACCTTGTAATCTATCTTATAAGTTTTTATTATTATTTATGCATTTAGTTCAAACTAGAAATAAAGTTTGCATCATTAGAATTCCCTTCAGGAATAGTCGATCCCATTAATGAAATTTCGAGTTTATTATTATATATGGAGAAATATTGAGTTTGTGTTTGCTTTAACGATATATGAATGGCTTGAGTATGATTTTACTTGCACTTGATGATAGCAATAGGAGTCTTCCACACCATTGTTATTAATGGAACACATAAAGATAATTTGGTCAATATGTTGTAAGTCTATGGTTTGATTTAGAAAGAGAAATTATATATACAATTAAGTTGAAAAAGAAACCTTGAACAAAGGAAAATGAAAGTGCTATCAAAATAGAGTGAGAACAAGTCGAGGAAGAATCTACAAGTCATAAGAATGCTTCATATACAGTTGGCATTTGATAATTGAGATCGTTAAACTTGGAATTACTACATAAGGTGGAATATATGGCCAGCTCCTTTGCACACCACTTAAAACAAAAGTGTGAGCATATATGCAAAAGAAAAGAAAAGAAAGAAGAAAAAGAGTGAATGTGCAAAGAGCAAATAGGCATATACCACTGTATTTTAGTATGACAAAGAGACAATTTTGAGATTTTGAATCCCAAGTGAATACATTGATCCTAAAACACTTGGAACTACCTCGTTAACTCATTCGGTTGAACCGGATACTTTTACATTATGTTGAGATTCATCTTTTATGAATTGTTGATAACTAAGGTGTGGAAGCATGCTATACTATTCAGATGGTTCGAGTAAGGTACTATTCACGAACTTATTCTTATATATCATATATGATAAACACATGCTACACCTGCCTCATTTATTTTAATTGACTCAGCTTCATGAATATGAGGATCACATCCATTAAGCTAAAACTTGCTCGGGACGAGCAAGAGTCTAAGCTTGGGGAAGTTGCTGAGTGCATATTTGCATCATGTTTTACATTATTATTTTGCATTGTAGATGTAGGATCTTGGTATTTTATGCCGCTTGCACGCACATTTTATGTCTGTTTTCACCAGGATCAGGAAAAATGATGTATCCAATGGATACAATTCTTGTAGCAGTTGTACTTTGGAGAAAAGGAGTAAAAAAACGTAAATCGCTTATTTGGGAAATATTAATAATACCAGAATAAAACCAGAAGCGAACAAGGGAGTCAGAAGGTTCAACGACCAACTATATGACCGGAGTACATTTTTCGGCCGTATAGCTCTGTCCGTATAGTTGGCACCGCCTCCGCCTCGTCAAAAAGTGTCACCTCGTGCAATTGGTTCGAGGAGACTATATATAGAACACCTAGAAATCACAGAAATCTCACCTCCAGAAGGCATCTGGAGGGGAAACTCATCCACAAGGATCCATCTTCACCCTGCACAGATCTGGGAGGCTAAGGCATCGACCTTCATCATCCACCGCTGCATCACCACCATCTCCATCCATCCCATCTACATCTTATCTAGATCTCGTTGTAATTTATGTACTCTTTGTGGATTTATACAAGTACTATTCATCTATGATTCTTTCCATTACCATTGCTATGATGTTGATTGCCATGTCTGAGTAGATCATTAGTTATTGGGGAGATGGACAAACCCTAGTATGAGATTGAAATAAGATAAATTCTATTATGATATTCATCGTTGTGACCATGTGTTAGATTTTCTACATCTTGATGTTGAGAGAAGTCGACCGCTCAATATTTGCATCTCATGGGGACTTGATGAAGGGAACTACTAGTTGGTAGATGGAGGCGTGCTAGCACTTACAGTGACTATAAATCTGTTGGCACCCCTTACGTATCAACTTTGGAAATCGAGGAAACTCACGGAACACTATCCATGCCATGGGATACGTCCGACGGGATTACATCCCTTAATAGCGTAGTAGCTAGATTGATGTCGATTGCTAACTTCTGTTGTGATGAGGATGATGTCAGCAGCGGTTGCTGCCTAATTGTCCAAATACGGAGTTCCTCCCACATATACATAGTTGAGAATGTTCATGATGATAATCTTTATCTTAGATCCTTACAATACTAGTGGTGTATCCGCTACTCCCTAAGAACGCTTTTTTCCCTACTGCAGTTCCAATTTTCTTACATACGTGATACTTACTTTCAGTATTATGTTATTTTGCTTTACTTTATTATTGCTCTTATACCAAAAACCCAAAACACCTTTTTACACAATACTCGCATTTTATCTTGTTACTCAGAACTTAATCTAGCATTCCTATCGCAATATTTATTTTAAGAGTTATTAGACTTCAGACTCCTGCTACCTGTGGGATCAATATCTTTATTTCGAAACTAGCTACAAACGATCTGTGCACTTGCAGTCATCAATGAACATCAAATAGGTGGTACTTATTGTGCATATCTTATAGCCCACCAACTTTATGCAATCGGACTAGCATCTCTCCTTGCACTTGTGTGACATGAGCTTATCATCCTCGCTAGGTATTCATTTGGTTCTTAGAGCACTTTCTCCATCGCACAAGTCCCATTTATCCCACAATGTGTGTTTCTTTGTACATAATTCATATCTTGTGAATTGACTTGTTTTGCTTTGTGATCATCGTGGTTCTTTACTTGCCATTACAACATCTTAATTTCGGATTGGTTCTTGACATGCCACCTTCCATACCCTTCTACCATAAGCTTTGTGTGTGTGTTCTTTAGTGGTTTGTTGGTTTGGGTGTTCCGCGTGAACTTCCCTTTACTTGGTTTTGATTACTCTCAAGTATGGCCACTTGCACGATACTATCTTCCAAGGTAAAGTAAGGTTTGAGGTTGCATCCCTAACCCCCTACCATTTCCATATACACCACTTGGTCTTGTGAATCATGTCTAGGGACTTCGGAACCGAGGATGATATCTATGAAGAAGCCACGATGAGCCACCACGCATATGCTTCCACAAGCATGGATATGAAGGAGCACTACACCGACAATGGATCCACATGCTTGGGTGATATGGAGTTGACGTAGCCCGTCCTACGACGCTACTACATCTACAACGCCAAGTCCCCAAGCTTGTCCCCAAGTCACCCAAGTAGATGGACAAGGAGCAGCCACCTCCAAAACTGGAGTCTCTGGCCCTGATGCCCGGAGTCTCCTGTCAGGACTCCTGCAAAGACTCCAGACTCGCCCCAGGAGCGATCAGTACACCCCTCCAGAGACAATCTCGGAGAGCGATGTCCACCGCGGAGTCTCCGTCCACAACGGAGTCTCCGACCCTTCGACATCGGAGTCTCCGTGCCTTCGCACCGGAGTCTTCGCCCGAGGACTCCGGCCGCCTGCTTGGAAGTCTTTGTATGCCACCTCGGAGAGCGTCATCGACCCCGGAGTCTCTAGCCACCCCTAGAGTCTCTGGCCCCTGCACCCCGGAGTCTCCAGCCTAAGTGGAATGGGCTTGCACGCCTTGAGCTCATGTACCCCTCTTATCCTTAGAAAGCCTAGTTTTATGCCCAAACTAGCCCCTGTTATGTGGTTGGCCTATATATAGTGCCCCACCCCCTCATCTAACCGGAGGCAAAGATGATAGACTAAAGACACCCCCTTTGTGGAATATCTAGTTTTGCTTCATCCCCTTAGTAAAGGGGACCGACTATCGTCACCACCTCGTTGGAGTTTGCATCGTTCCTCCCTCTATGTACAAGGCCTACGTTTGCGAGTGCGTGAGCGTAGTTGTCAAGACCCTCTCCAAGGTGTTCTTCTCTCTCCGCTTGGGATAAAGGGAGCATGTTGACCGATCTTTTCTTGCAAGGATTCTGTCGAACCGGTGGCCACCGGCAGGAGCAATCGACCTTGTATTGTGTGACTTTTGCGTGTGTTCATCGTGTTTTTCATGAGGTGTGTGTCCTCTTCCGCTACCTTCTCCCTTTCCCCTTGATTTCCCATCGATTTGACCACGAGAGCCGTGTAGATCGGGCGACCCACGAGGTTACCCCTTAGCATCTGGTATAAGCATCTTTTGGTTGCCACGGATTTCTCATCCATTTCGCCTTTTCCCCATAAATTCGAAAATTCCACCAAAATAGCCCCAATTCATGTTTTGGATCGATATGTGATTTGAGTGCATTTTGGTAGGTTTTGATCTATGGATTACTTGCAAAACTTGTTGATCTACCTTCCCCTACGTTCCCATGGCCTAATTCCTTGATTTCCTCCATCAATTTGAGGTTTTGGTTCGAGTTTTTCTGCCAAAAACGCGTCCCGGATGAGTTCTTGACGTCCAAGAATCGACCAGACCGGAGTCTCCGGCTCCCCAGACCGGAGTCTCCGCCCCCTGCAGACAGAAAAACTGTTTCACCGTTTTAACCATAACTTTTGCATACGAACTCGGATTTTGTTGTTCTTTAGCTCGTTTCAAAGAGGAGAAGGAGATCTAAATAATCATCTCTGTAGTTAATGCTATCTACTCCATCAAAATTCCGTAAGCAAGACGGAATCCACCAATAAAGGGTGAAGATCGTCGACAAATGGTATAAACATTCTGCGTCTTCTCCCCACTTGCTTTACTTTGTGAGCTACACTATCTTTGCAATCAACAAACACCTATTGATACTAGTGTGTCATATCATTGCTTGGGATATGCACATTTGATACCTTGTAGAATTCCGACCAAAAGTTGTGAGCGCGCTATATCATATAGTTATCTTGTATAGTTGTTCGCACAAGCAAGAGCCAAGTGAAAAATAAAAGAAAAAGACAAAAAAATAGTAGAAAAAGAAAAAGAAGAAAAAGAAAGAAAGAAACAAGTGCCTCATAGAATAGGAAGCGCAAGCTCGATGAACATCAAATAGGTGGTATTTATTGTGCATATCTTTAGCCCACCAATTTTATTGCAATCGAACTAGCGTCTCTCCTTGAACTTGTGCAACATGAGCTTATAGTCTTCGCTAGGTAATCGCTTGGTTCTTAGCTCACTTTATCTGTCGCACAAGTCCCATTTATCCCACTATGTGTGTTTCCTTGAACATAATTCCTTTCTTGTGGATTGACTTGTTTTGTTTTGTGATCATCATGGTTCTTTACTTGCCATTACAATATCTTGATTTTAGATTGTTCTTGGACATGCCACCTTCCATACCCATCCACCATAAGCTTTGTGTGTGTGTGTGTTTTTACTGGTTAGTTGGTTTTGGTGTTCTGCGTGAACTTCACTTTACTTGGTTTTGATTGCTCTCAAGTGTGGCCACTTGCACGATACTATCTTCCAAGGTAAATTAAAGTTTGACGTTGCTTCCCTAACCCCTCTACCACTTCCATATACACCACTTGATGTTGTGAATCATGTCTAGGGACTCCGGAACCAAGGATGATATCTATGAAGAATCCATGATGAGCCACCATGACTACGACTCCACAAGTATAGAGGACATGATGGAGCACTACACCGACAATGGCTCTGTAACATCCCAGCATTAGAGCTTAGAAATAAGCTGAACACAGGTGTGTGCATTGCATTCATGCATAGAAAATCCGGATAATTTTTGCGCATTTAAATAAAACTTGTCAAAGTGATTGAAGCTTCTCTTAACTTGGTGGAACTGAGGTAGATCATCAAGTTGACTGCGATAAGTTTCAATATGACCTTTGTTAAAACCTTATCTTTGGGTAATATAATTTGATCTAAGGGTAGATCAAATGTATTAAAACTAAGTCACAACACACTACTTAATAAGGAGTACTTGCTCTTCTAGAGATCATTACATGGTATTCCATACCACAACTCAAAGGTGAATACTTAATGTTCTAAAGATGATATCAAGGTATTGTCTACCACAAACCCTGAATACTAAGTTAAGAATATCACTTAAGTAAAGAAACTCTATAACTAAATCTGGAAACACTTGTTTGCCATAGTTACTCCTACCATGGGTATCATGGTAGTTCATAAACATCGACTCTTATTACAAATCGAGTAGGAATGGAAAGTCAAGCCAAGACCATCCAGCACATGTTCTTAATATGATATCAAGAGGTGCCATATCTATTTAACCAAATCCTAGTGTCTATTGATCATCAATGTGTGTGATCAATTCTTGACCTAGAACTTATTGACTCATAGCCTTTGACCTATTGTGTTGACCTTCCAAATACCTTCAGTAAGTTAATAAGAAGGAGTAACTAATTATGGTAGAGTATGCCATCATCAATGGGATGTGATCCTTAGTGGAGATCAAACCATCTGATGTTGGAGGAGTTAACTCACTCATGAGTTAACTAGAAGCAGTACCTAAACTCAAGGGTTGAGCTAGTAATTGAGGAACTATGAGAAAGCTAGTAGTATTAGTACATTATATAACAATCTTGTTAGGACAAGTGGATATAGACTTAGAATAAGCTTGCTTAACAAGATAAGTCTATAGAGAGACTAATACAAGTTTACTACTTAGTTGAGTATAGATCTTGATCAAACAATTAGAAGCCTAAGCTTTGTATGATCAAAGGATGGTGGTCATTATTCTCAAGTCAATTGAGAATAGATGATTAGGTGTTGAAGAAGAGTTATGAATATACCAAGTTAGGCAAGTCCTAGTAAGCTGAATCATCTAGCTTGATCACTAGAAGTCAAGCTAGAGCATGGTGAAGTATTTGATGAGTTGTATGGAGTAGTTAGAGGCATAGTAGCTTAACCAAGTTCATATAAGGACAATTGGTTTTATGGGAGTAGTACTATACATATTTCAAAGGATTGATATCCTTCGTATGTATAGTAAGGATTATAGTCTTGCAAACCTTGGAAGCAGTTGCAAGATGAAGTTAAGGGAGTTAGTAGATGGAGTTAGCAGTAGCTACATTGGTAGGTGTATCAATGGTAGTTAATTAAGAGGAGTTATATACTAGGAGTAAGAATGGAGTAATGTTGAAATGGCATGACCATGTCATCATATGATGATGGATATGGTGGAGTCAGATGATTGTCTTATTCAGGAAGATGTGATCTTTGTGAATAAGATAAGGGAGATATAGAGAATATATTTAGGAAAGGAATTCCTTATCTAGAGATAACCTTGGTGAGGTATTGAGGTAAGGATTATTTAGAAGCCTTAACCAAGATCATACCCAGCCATGATAAAACCCATGTCTACCTATTTGTTCTAAACTCTTGACTGGAAAGGGTAGTTAAACCAATTCCTGTTTTTAGGCAGCCAATGGATAGTATCTCTTAGGCAAATGAAATGTCTAAGAGATCAGGAGAATATTAGTTCAGAGTGTAGTGATGGAAGCCTTGTCCATCTGATTGTCTTAGACCCTAATAAGAACCCAATCTCATAGAACCATCGAGGTTACATTAGGTAGTGTTCTGTGGTAATTCTAAATTTTAAAAACCTAGTAGAATTGGATTTGGCAAATGCCCAAATATGGAGAACCATGAAACTTATACCATCCCATTATAAACCACAAAGATTAATCCCTTCTTATGTATATATGTAAATCATTATGAAGATAAGTTGGAACAAGATTCTATATGCATGAATACACATCTCAAACTAGTGCCATTCAGATTATCAAGTGAAGCTAGAATAATTTCTATAAGATCTTCTTATAGGGAGAAAATCCCTAAAACCCTAATCATTATTAATACTTCCTAATGAAAAGGACTTTTCATATATTTATGAATATATTTTGTTGCCCAATAAAAAAATTAAGAGAGGATAATTATAAATTCTACAAACATTAATATTCATGACTTATAAAGTTTCTGCACATTTTAAATCTTTGTAGAAATCGAATTAGAAGGAATTTATAAATAAAAACAAAAACAGAAAACAGAAAATAGGAAAAGATTAAGAAAAAGGGAAAGCATCACAGTAGCTCGGCCCACGGCCCATTTCCTCCTCACTGCCCATCGCCGCGTGCGTGTCATGCAATCTTCTGCTCACTTTGCAAAAGCCCAGTACCAGCCCATCTATCTCTCACTCTCTGACTGACCGGTGGGACCGAAGAAGGACCACGGGTTGAGCCAGAGTTTTGGCCAGGGGGTTTCGTGCAAAATGGCGGTCGTCGTCACCGATACGCACATAGACTGCTCACTGGCCAGAGCTCCGTCGTCCGCCGCCACGCCGTGATGTAGGTTTCATCTAGATTCGTGCCACCGACGCTTGGAGGGGATAAGAAGGCCACCGCGATGCCCTATCCATCCTCATCCTCAATTCCTCTCTTCCATTTCCTCTCTGTGCCGCGAGGAGCAGAAACTACCTCACCGGAGTTCGTCGTCCTCGTCGTCTCCGACCACCAGAGCACCAACGGAGGGCACTCCCGTGCTCGCCGCACGCTTCTCGTTCCTCCTAGCTAGGCCACGGTCGCCAGAGGGCCCCCAATCAAGCCAATCGACACCTCTGTCCGCCGCTCGCCGTTGACCATGGCGACGCCGTCCGACCTCGCCTCTCCTCATCGTCGCCTCTACAAGCTTCCAGGTGAGCTCCTATTTTCGATGATCCACTCTGATTCCACCCTAGCCCTCCGTAGCACCACCTCCATGAGCACCCGACACCGCCGCGTTGTTCGCCACCGATAGTCAGTTTTTGATGACCAAATCGTAGCGGCGTAGGCATAGCTAGGCTCCCCATCATCTCCTGTTTCCAATGCACCACTCCATAGCCGCGCATCCGCTCGAAATTGCCGCTAGTGACCATGATCTGGTGGTGATGGCCGTGCCGACGTCATCATGACGCCATGCTTGCGTCACCGTCTACACAGCCAGTCAGTTTGACCGGTCCACGCCTGCGTGGCCTGTCAACGTGGCCTATGGCCCATCTGTCTGTGACCCTGGCTAGGGTTAGTGTGAGTATAAAAAGTATTATCTGTTTAGAAAATAGATAAAACCAAATAAGTTGAATATAAATATAATTCTAGAAATTGAATAAAATAGTTAAATCTTGTTAATTCTATATTTTTTGGTTTATAATTCAGAAAAATGCATATATTATATCAAAATGCTTAGAAAAATAAAATCTATAGTTTAACCTTATTATCAAATATTATTGTGTTAATTATTTAAATAATTATTATTAATAAAGATTTTATAAGTAATAATACTTTGAAAATTCATATTTTAATATTAGTAAATAAGAAAAATATAAATAATATACTAAAATTCTTATAAAAACAAAATCAACATTTAAAAACTTGTTTAAATTATTTTTGTATCACTTAACTAATGTTTATTATTTATTAGGTATTTATAAAGTGATAAAACTTATAAAAATCATATCTTATTATTTGAAATTCACAAAAATACTTATAATATATCAAAATGATCACAAAAATAAAATCTACACACTAAAAATATCAAATAATACTTTTGAAGTAAAATAAAAGGTAAAGGTCTAATAAATCTTATTTAAACCCTTTTCTTTTATTTTATTTCATTAAAAATATATAAATACTTACTATTACCTTTAGCATTATTTGTTTAAAGTTTAAAAGTGTAATAATAAATGCAAGCTATGTTTAAATGAAATTAAGATAGGTCTAACCCATTCAACTTGTACTCACTAAAACTACCATTTAAAATTAAGTAAGTCTTACTCTCAAAAAATACTTTATCAAGTATAAGATCAACTAAAATGGTATATTGTTTATCACCAGAATCCTATGAACTTGTAACATCACCAAACTTTTATTTACTAATTCCTTCACCAGTTTCATAAAACTACTCAAAGATTTAAACCAAACTCCAAAGTAATTGAAGTAATACCTATTATTTACTTATTAAGTAACCATTGATTTGAAAATAGAAAGGTAAATGCATCCACTTATGCTATGGTTTTTTAAAATAGTGATGTCTTCCTTTTTAATAATATTAGCTAATAAGAAAACCTTAAAGTGTTAACTTTAAGTTTGAATACTTTTTACTTTCTAAAATTAATATTTCCTCAAAGGTTATTCATTTAAGAAACATTAAAAGTAATCCTTGAACACCTATTTAAAAACTCTAATGGAATCTTAATCTTATTTAAGAAGTATTTCAGATACCATATCATTTGAGTGCTTTACTATTGCATATTACTTGTTATATTTACTTATTGTTTCACATGCACTCTCACAAGCCTCAATAAGAAGCACAAGTGTGAATCTGCTATAAAAGTGCAACACATTCTAAAGAACTCATTTCCAGTTTCCAAACCCTAGGTTATATACGACTATTTCGGGGATTCGCGTTTCTCAAATTGCATTACATTACTTATGCATCGTTGCATCTTGCTTATTTAAACATTAGTCCTTACCGGACCAATGATGCTATTATAGAATTTGGATCTTCTATTGTTTGAAGACTGTGAGTGCATAATCTTGTAATCACAAAAGGCAAGTTCACAACTTGCTCATGTACTTTGATTATTTTCTATGCTTGTAACTCAACTGTGTCATCACCTGCATTTCAAAACGGACAGAAAATACTATTTTCATAATAATATGATTATGGATTATTTACCAAGTGGTAATAATCTATTGATACAGTTCCAGTGGTAAAGGAACATAATATCTAGGACTTAACAACCAATGTCGCTAGTGATTCTAGCACCGTATATTACGCATCAACCATGAGACTTGGAATGGGACGAGAAAGTCAGCTGTATCTTCTCCCTTTCGTATGGATGGATGACCTTATCATGAGGTTGTTGATTTCTTGTGGAATTCCAGAGAATCTAGCACATGGGTGGGACCCCTTAGTTCCCCACGAGCTAGGTGTCTAGATTATCTGTGCATCTCTGACTGGGTCTGAGTTCATCATAGCTGATGGTGACCGCCAGACAGAGCTGCGTATGGAGTCTCCGAGAGGCTACCCAAAGAGTAACCGTGGTAGTTGTCTCGGGGGATCGTGTCTTCATACGGGGTCGCGGAGAGGGTAGTAATAGCTTGGAACTTAAGTTGGGCCTCAAACCATGGAAGTTTGAACAGGTACATACTCCCTGCTGTGCAACAAGGCTTAGGGTCTCTTGTAGGAAAAGTGATGCACCTCTGCAGAGTGTAAGAATTGTGACATGTTACTCCCTGTTCCGGGAAGGAGCTACGAACGCGACAGGAAAGGAACTCCATGAAGTTCTAGTCAACCTGTGAAGGCTGTCAGACATAGTTTTTAGAATAAAATCAATCTTTGAAGAAATGTTTATGAAAACCTACATTGCCTATGACCTATGGTCTGTGGCTATAGAGTTAGTGCATCATACACTCCTTTTTAGTGAACTTGCTGAGTACGCTCATACTCAACCGTACCTTCTTAACCCTTACTAGGTTCTAAGCCATTGAAGACGATGTCAACATCAATTTCTACTCAACAAACCATCATCAACAACTCAAGTTCTTCAATAAAGTCAATGAAGTCAACATATACATCAGCGGAAGTGAAGATAAAGTGTCGGTTTAGATACGAGTAGATTCTCTAGCCATAAAACCTATTTCTGTAGAGCATTGCAATAGCAGCAATGGCAAGCCAAATAGTTTAGATACTAGTTTTAGTTACTAGATAGTTCTGAGTTATCATTTCTGGTTCTTCTTTGTAAGAAGTTCTTTCTCTCTCTTTAACCTAGAGTGTTCTTGTGAACACTCGGATTTTTAATCCCAGATGCCTATTATGCCATACCTCGCAATCCTAGGATTACCATTTTTGCGAGACATAACAAATTAGATATCACAGTACATCATCCATTACAAACCATAAATAAGGTCTTACACAAATAACGATCTCATGATCCAGTCTTAGTACAATCAAGTAGCGGAAAAAAATAGCGTAGCGGTGGGGTCCATCTTCAGAGTCACAGGCAATGCTGACGATGGGAGATAGTCCTAGTTATCATAGCCATCCTACTGTCCTTCATCTTGGTAATCTCCTTCATAGTCTGGCCATAGGAATAACCAGGGACAAAATCCATGAGTACTCTTTAAGTACTCGCAAACTACCACTAATAAGTAGTATAGTTCTAGTAGGAAATGCTAAATCTAAGTTTACTCATAAAGTTAAGTTTGAAACCTAAGATGAGTTCTGAAACAAAGAAACATAAAAGAAGTTTGAAAACACCTAAGTGGGACCTTAGTCATCATAGTCACAACTCTGTTGTGGTCAAGTCAAGTCACAATTCATTTCATAAGTTTTTTTGAAAACATCTGACAACAGAACAGTATGGCCACTCCAACTTTCCATAACCGGGGACGCGGCTATGCGAATAGTTTGACACTCTGTAGAGGTGGTACACTTTCACCACAAGATTCGATATATCTGTCAGGGATAACCCTGAATCATCATACTTAGTATGCAGATAATCAAACATAACCTTTCCTTTACACACCCTAGTATAAGCACCTATCCTATGAGTATGGCCTCCCAACCATGACCATCTGTCATCTTGGGCACTACATAGGTGGACAACGTTGAGAGGTAGCCTCAGCTCAAACCTCTCCCACGAGGGAACTAATACTAATGCATATAAACTTCCGGCTAAGTCGTACCCAATTCAGGTATTGTGGTTGTACGGTAAAATTGGAATGGTATCGCATCCGAACCCAGCCATCAGTTTTGTAAAAGGGCTAAGGCTCATGCCTCAACATTTTCATCATCATAAACCATTTGTGTTTCTCAACACATGTCAAAACATTTCAATAGAATGACTCATCACTCCAAGGTTTTCACAAATCATTTTCACCAAGTATTCCCATCTAAAGTGAATCAAGTTTTGAGTTTAGTTCCAACTACTAAGTTAAGAGTGTTCACTAAAGTGGGATGCTAATGTCAATCTCATTCCATAGAATGACATCTAAATCTAACTAGATAGGTCAAGTTTTATACTCTTTATGTTACCTTCAAACAAGTAAAGGACTTTATTAAAGTAAGGAAACTAAAGCTTGTAAATAAGACATGGAAAAGATATAAGTCAAAGTGGTATAACCAAAGCATGCCTAATCTATCTGCTTAGGTTATCTTGATTGCAAGGGTTATCTTGATTTGTTAATGATGTCTTGCTAGTGTAATACTTGCAAGTGTTAGCTTGCGCAGTTTACTTGAAGTGCTAGGCTTGCCTTGGGTAGTGTAGTGGTTGAAGTTTTCTTCCTCCTCCTCTTGGTAGAACTCCTCCTCCTCATAAGCTTGGTCGGTACTATCGTCTATAAATACATACAGAATACACAATCACCACACAATACTTAACTAGTCTACTTAGCACACTATGGCACACATTTGATGATCTAATATCATCACAAGCATCACAAGGTTTAATGAACAAGTTTCATTTATTTTATTTGAGAAAAGTAATTTCTACTCATTGAAATTAACTAAGATTTAATATTCTCCAATTAAAATATGGGATCATGTGGACACATGTCATCACCGCATATTCTAACATATGGGAATGTGATTTATAGGTTGGATCATATTTTAATAGGTTTAAGTTTAATATTTAATGATTTAAAGTGACTACAAATGCCTATATAGCATTATTTTGGTACTAGTCCAAAGTCACTGCATGCAAACCTTAATATTATTACATATTCGGATAGGTATGGTTAAATGTGATTTTTGAGAGTTGGAATCAACTAAAAAGCTATTATGGTTGATTTTACAAAAATGTTTGAATGTGCAAATGCTTCTGTCTTGTTATTTTTACTAGGAGAGATCTCTAACTCTAAAAAATGAATTAAATCCAATGGGCTTGGATAGATCTTTTCAGAAGCTTTCCAACAAAATTGGAATCACTCGATTTGGTTTAGTAAATTTTCCTGAATTGATTTTTGAATTAAGTGACAGAATTGAGTTTAAACCTAAATAGAAAAATACTAATTTGAATTCTTTGGGTCAAGCGGAAATGAAATGGCTGGCCCGATGGCCTTCAGCAGCCTTGAGAGGCGGCTGACAGGTTGGTCCCGCTTGTCAGCGAGACCTAAAACCCGAAACGGTATCTAGCGATCTGGGCCACATGATTATAACACGGATCAACGGCTCATAGTCGTCGTCGACGACGGACTAGTCACCGACAAGACCGAACCGTAAACGGCCGGTGGGGGTCTACTGGGGACGTACCAGGGCTCCAGCTAGTGTGGCGAGGCGGGCGATCGAACTGACGGTGACGGTGGACTCAAGCGAGCTAGCGGCAGGGATTGAGGTGGACAAAATCGACAGCAACATCTCCTCCTCTGCAGCGGCTGCCTCCGGTGAAATTCCGGTGGCCTGCTGCTCGAGCTTGAAGGCATGGGCGCGGCTCGTCGGTGACAGCGAAATAGAGGGGCTACCGACGTGGTGAGGTAGGCGGACGGTGGCCGATCTGCTGGTGGTGTTCTACGGCTTAATGGCGACACTAGGGGCGGTGGATGGTGGTCGGGAGCGCCTCATGCTCTGAGGGACAGAGGCAGTGCTTGACGGCGATCACGGCGACTGTGGGTCGCGCGGTGATGCACGGCTGTGTCTGGTGGGGTGCTTGTGTCAAGGCGGAGCGGCGTGCGCGATATGGCGTCAAGGCGGCTGCTGCGTCTTTGGCGGCAGCGGCGGCCTGCACGCCTCGGCTGGCTCACAGAGAGAAAGGGCGGCGATGCTGGGGAGTGGTCCAGGGGCTGAGGTTGATCGAGGGGTGGACCGTGGGCGGCGATAGGGTTGGGCGGAGCTAGGGGCACGCTGGTTTGGTGCGGCGCGGTCTCTGGCGTGATGCCCGCTTCTGGCCGGCGATGACCTCATTCCGGTGGCGCGCCACTACTGCAACGGCTAAGGGGGAAGCTGGTTGGGGACTTGGTTGGACTCAGGGGGACAGAGGAGAGTAGAGAGGGTACAATGGGGGACAAGGGTTTAACTAGGAGCAGTGTTAGTTAGGCAGTTTGATCTCTGTCTACCACTTGTTCGACACAATGGCCGCAAGAAACTTTTGTTTGAATTTTGAGTTCATTTTTGGTGGATGCTTTGATCTGATGCTTGGTAGACTGTGGTTACTAGGATTTGTTAAATCGAATTCATTTGAGGTTTTTGAATAAGTGTGATCTATACATATGAACTACATTCAATTTTCAAATGTCCTTTAAATTTAGTGTTTGAAAGTTTTTGGGACGAAACAAAGTGGGCCTTGGCACATCACTACTTGTACTAGCAAGGGGTGCAAAGAACCACAATTGTTTCTATTAAGATTTGAGTTCTAGGAATAGCCCAAGTAGGCTAGTTAGTTAAAATGGCACAAATGACCATTTCCTTATTTTATTCTTTTTTATTTCTTTTTCATTGGGATTTGTTTAGGAATGATCTAGATGATGTTTAATTCATCCTAGAATCATTTTACAATCAATACATCACTCAAACATGGCATTTCAAACAACTCCTATTTTAAATGCATACACATATGAATGCTTAAAGATTTTTAAATAGAAAAACTTTTTGTTAACCCTAATTTGGGTAGATTGGATCTTGATCACTTGGATTAGAGTTTTGGGATGTTACAAACCTTCCCCCCTTAAAAAAAATCTCATCCCGAGATTTACGAAAGAAAACTAGGAACTAAAGTGATATGGGAACTCCGTCCTAATGTAATCTTCTCGCTCCCAAGTGGCTTCTTCTTCGGTATGGTTGCTCCATTGAATCTTGAGAAACTTGATACTCCTGGTCCTGGTGGTTCTGTAGGCTTCCTCCAAGATACGGATGGGCACTTCACGATACGTCAGGTCCTTGTTGATATCAACAGCTCGGTGATCGATGTTCTTGAAAACTTCGGTCTTCTCTGGCACTTCTAAGCATTTGCAAAGTAACGAGATATGGAACACATTGTGGGTGGCAGACATCTCTTCAGGCCAGCTAATAAGATACTTCTCCTCAGCGATTTAGAATCTTGAAAGGCCCGATATATCTGGGGGCTAACTTTCCTTTCAGACTAAATTGTTGGGTTCCCTTCAATGGTGAAACCTTGAGATATACAAAATCTCCGACATTGAAAGTCAGGTCCCTTCTTCTCTTGTCAGCATAAATTTTCTGTCTGGATTGGGCGGTCTTGAGGTGCTCACAGATTTTGTGAACTTTCTCTTCGGCTTCTCGGAGAATGTCGGGTCCAAAGATCTGACTCTCTCCTGCTTGCGACCAATTCAAAGGGGTACGACACTTTCTTCCGCATAGGGACTCAAATGGTGCCATTTGCAAACTAGCTTGATAACTGTTGTTGTATGAGGATTCTGCGAAAGGCAGGCAATCTTCCCATTTTGATCTGTACTCTAACACACAAGCTCTCAACATATCCTCTAGGATTTGGTTGACTCTTTCAGTCTGTCGATCAGTTTGCGGGTGATAAGCGGTGATGAAGCTCAACTTGGTTCCTAATCCTTCCTGGACTTTCTGCCAAAATCTCAAGGTGAATTGGGTTACTCGATCTGATACTATGGTCTTGGGAGTTCCATGTAGACTAACAATTCTAACAATGTATAGCTCTGCTAGCTTTGAACTCTGGTAAGTTGTCTTGACAGGTATAAAATGAGCTATCTTGGATAGTCGATCAACGATGACCCAGATTGAGTCATTTCCCCTACTCGAAGTAGGCAATCCAGTGATAAAGTCCATTCCGACGGAATCCCATTTCCATTCCGGAATCTGCAAAGGTTGCAACAGTCCTGCGGGTCTCTGATGTTCCGCTTTGACTCTTTGACAGATATCACACTTGGTGATGTAGCTTCCGATTTCTCTCATCATCTTGTGCCACCAAAATTGCTCTTTCAAATCTTGATACATCTTCGTTCCTCCAGGGTGGATAGAATAAAGAGTATCATGAGCTTCTTGCATGATAACTTGCTTTAGGTCCGAATCTGCTGGCACAACGATACGACCTTTGTACCACAGAACTCCTTCTTCGTCTTCAGTGAATCCAGATACCTTTCCCGTACCAATACGATGTTTGATTCTGTCGATACTTTCATTTCCTTTCTGGGCTTCCTTGATTTGGCTAATCAAAGTGGGTTGAAGTTTAATGCTAGCTAAGAATCCTTTGCTAACTAGTTCAGTCCTGAACTACTCCAACTCCTCATACAAACTTGGTTGCTTCTCCTTGATCATGGTGTTTACCTACACGACAATCTGCTAAGAGCATCCGCTACCACATTGGCTTTGCCGGGGTGATAGTGAATGTCAAGGTCATAATCCTTGATTAACTCTATCCATCTCCTTTGCCTTATATTCAGCTCCTTCTGAGTGAAAATATACTTCAAGCTTTTGTGATCTGAGTAAATCTCACAGCGATTACCCATCAGATAATGACGCCATGTCTTCAATGCCAAAACTATGGCTGCTAACTCAAGTTCATGGGTCAGATAGTTCTGCTCATGCTGCTTCAGTTGTCGGGACAGATAAGCGATGACTTTGCCTTCTTGCATTAGTACACATCCGAGACCAATCTTGGATGCACCACAATACACATCAAACGACTTCTTGATATCTGGCATGATCAATATTGGGGCTAAAATCAATCTCTTCTTCAGCTCCTAGAAACTGGCTTCACATTTGTCGGTCCATTCAAACTTCTTGTCCTTCTTCAACAATTGGGTCATGGGTCGGGCGATGCTTGAAAATCCTTCGACAAACTTGCGGTAGTATCCCGCTAATCCGAGAAATGAACGGACTTGGGTTTGAGTGGTTGGGGTTTCCCATTCTTCGACATCTTTGATCTTGGCGGGATCAACAGCGACTCCTCCAGCAGACACAATATGTCCTAGGAATCCTACTTCTTTCAGCCAAAACTCACATTTGCTGAACTTGGCATATAGCCGTTGCTCTCTAAGGGTTTCAAGGATGATTCTCAGATGTTGCTCATGCTCTTCTTCTGACTTGGAGTAGATAAGGATATCGTTGATAAACACAATGACACACTTATCTAGAAAATTCATAAAGATCTTATTCATGAGATTCATGAAATAAGCAGGGGCATTGGTTAATCCAAAAGACATAACCATATACTCGTATAAACCATAGCTAGTAGTAAAGGCGGTCTTCGGAATATCCGTTGCACGAATCTTAAGTTGGTGATAACCAGTCCTAAGATCGATCTTTGAGAATACATTCAATCTAGTCAACTAATCAAATAGATCCTCTATCTTTGGCAATGGGTACTTGTTTTTGATGGTGACATCATTCAGCTTCCTGTAATCGGTGCACAGACGGTTGCCTCCATCTTTCTTGTCGACGAATAACACTGGCGATTTCCATGGCGATGCGCTTGGTTGAATCAAGCCTGTTGCCAACATAGCATCCAGCTACTTCATCAACTCTACTAACTCTGAGGGGTTCATGCTATATGGTCTATAGGCTATGGGTCCGGTTCCGGGGATTAGCTCAATAATGAAATCAATATCCCTATTCGGGGGCATACCGGGCAACTCATCTGGGAAAACGTCGGGGTATTCACAGACTACTCTGACTTGGTCAATGGTAGGCAGGGCTAGACTCTTGTTACACTTTAATTGACGGGGAAAGGTTTCAGATATATGCTCTACTGAGACTCGATAGCTACTGGTCATTGTGATGGCTTTCTTGGCACAGTCTATCAATCCTTTGTGCTTTGACATCCAATCCAATCCTAGTATTATTCCAAACCTTTGGTTCCAAGTACTATTAGGTTGGCATAAAATCTAACCCATGTATTCTGATAGGCACAACTTTGCAAATTTTTCTAGCTTTTGTAGTTGAACCCGGGATTTGAACTAGCATGACATGCTTCAGGTTGGTTGGGTGAATCTTACTAGTGCATGCAAATTCTTCGGTGACAAATGAGTGCGATGCTCCCGAATCAAACAATACTCTTGCTAAAACTGCGTTGACAGAACACATACCCAGCACTACATCTAGCGCTTCTTGGTCTTCTTCGGCGTTCATGTGGAAGAGACGGCCGTTGCGGTTGTGAGGGTTCCCTGGGGCAAATATTCTTCTTGGTTGAACACGATGCTGCTATTGAGCTGGGGCATTCACATTTGCAGTGGCGGCAATCTTCTTGGGGCACTCATTGGAATAGTGACCCTTCACTCCACACTCGAAACAAGTGATCTGAGACTTGTCTTTTGCTGCCACGGGCATAGCATTGCTTCCATTTCGGGGTGCAGTGTTGTTATTGTTGTTGTTGTTGTTGCTCTTGGGAGGGGCACGGTTGAAGTTGCTGGTGTTGCCGGAGTGATTGTTGTTTCCTCCGGACTTCACATTTCCTCCGCTACGGTTGGGGTAGATTGGGCGAGACATTGGGGGTCAGTTGTTCCTCGGTGCATATCCTGCTGAAGGGTTGGGACGGTACTTCTGGTGACTGTTGGATCAAGCTTGTTGCATCATACGATGTTTGCGGTTTTCGTTTGCCTGGTTGAGCTTCCCTTCCATCTGAATGGCAGAGTCGACTAGCTCTTCGAGATCCTCGAAGCGGATGTTGATGAGGATAGTCTGCATCTCATCATGCAGTATGTTCAACAATCTTTCCTTCTTCTTGGCCTCCGTGTTGATCTCATCAGGTGCATACCTGGCAAGGGACAAGAATCTGTCACGGTACTCCACCACAGTCATTCTGCCTTGCTTCAGCTCTCGGAATTCATCCCTCATTCGGGTGACTAGACCCTGCGACACGTGGGTGCGGCTGAACTTGATTTTGAAGGCTTCCCATGTCATCACTTCACCATGGTTCATGGTGCGGATACTGTTCCACCATTCTCTTGCATCTCCTACCAGATAGTGGGTGGCAAAAAGAACCTTCTCATTGGCATCTACTCCAGCTACTTGTAAGTTGTTTTCCATTGTCTGCAACCAGTCATCAGCATCCAGTGGGTTCTCTGAGGTACTAAAGATTGGGGGATTTGTATTCTGGAAGTTCTTGAGTTTGGATCCATGATGATCCTGATTTCCATGGTTCTGGTTGTTGAGAGCCATCTGGGCGATCTGTTGTAGTGTTGCTAGATTAGCTTGGCGCTCTTCCCTGCTTGCTTCCCAGTCTGCGATGAGATTCTGCAGGATTTGCAGCATTGGGTCTTGCGATGAGCTTCTCCCTCCTTGGTTTCCATGAGTCATCTGAGGATTGAGGTAGATAAAGGGGTAAGAGGGAAAGTTCTAAGGTTCATTGTTTTGATTTCAAAGCTAAAACTTTGAGTTAGACTCAGGTTTTTGCAAATAACTTCTTTTCATTCCTTCAAACAAAGCACACGATACAAACACACACACACCACCACATCAAAGGGAAAACACATGGTTTTAAGAACCATTCTGTAAGCTACGATACAATGGGACCGATACTCCTCATGCTACAACAGTGCTCTAGTGCATCTACTCATCATTGATGAAGTCGGTGTCATCATCGTCGGTGTAGAAGTCTACGACATCTTCCTTCAGAAAGTCATCATCATTACTGAGGTAGGAGTCAATATCCCCTTGGATATCTTCACCTTCCTCCTCTTCTTCTTCCTTTACGGCAAGCTGAGCTTCTTGCTCCTTGATGGTCTTCTCAAGGTCGGCCACCTTCTTGCGAAGACGGTCGATGGTGCGATCCTTCTTGGCGCATTGACAGTGTAGAGACTGACGATCCTGGACTAGCAGTGAGAAAGTCTGGGCCTTCTGGGCTGCAATAGCAAGGTTGTGGTTGGCTAGCTCCCTTACATTATCCAACTCCTTTTGGCGGTCGTATAGTAGGAAGTCGAGGTTCTCCACTTGGCGCTTCAGTATTGGGTGACTTGGCATCTCTAGCGGCATTCCCATGGAATCACGCCTTGCATAGTGAACAAAGCGGGTTCCTTGGATGAGGTTGACACTGAGGGCACACAAACGTGCGATTCATGCATTGCCCTGGCTAATCCATCTAGCCAGTTGTTCTCTCTCACCGAGAACTGAATCCTCCCAGATACTGGTGCCTCTATCTTGCCTCGAAGATCAGTAGTCACTAGCCATTGCAAATATCCTCCCAGTGGACCCGGGAGTTGAGCTCTAAGGAATTCCGGATGAGGATGCTCCAAGAACTCAGATAGTGGATCTAAGTCCCTCTCGAAGATCAGTTGGCCTCCGTTGCCCAACTGGTAGAACTTGCTGTATTGGGCTTCCATGTATAAGAATTTAGGATGATAAAGTTAGTGATGTGATCGAGTGTGTCAAATTTTTATGTAGTAATGTAAGAATTTGGAGGAACATGAATTTTTTTTGAGAGAAAGAATCCCCAAGGGTAAGAGAGGAAGTAGTTTTCATAAATACTCACTTTGGTTTTTGAAACTAAGTTTTTGTTTGGACGTCCATTCTAACTAGGGTCTCCTATGGTCAGGATGGCTCTAATACCAACTTTCCAACACCCGGATTTTTAATCCTAGATGCTCGTTATGCCATACCTCGCAATCCCAGGATTACCAATTTTGTGAGACATAACGGATTGGATATCACAGTACATCATCCATTACAAACCATACATAAGGTCTTACACAAATAACGATCTCATGATCCAGTCTTAATACAACAAGCAGCAGAAATAAAAGATAAGCGTAGCAGTGGGGTCCATCTTCAGGGGCACAGGCAATGTTGACGAAGGCAGATAGTCCTAGTTATCATAGCCATCCTACTGGCCATCATCTTGATAGTCTCCTTCATAGTCTGGCCATGAGAATAGTCAGGGACAAAAGCCATGAGTACTCTTTAAGTACTCACAAACTACCACTAACATATACATCAGTGGAAGTGAAGATAAAGTGTCAGTTTAGATAGGAGTAGATTCTCTAGCCATAAAACCTATTTCTGTAGAGCATTGCAATAGCAGCAATGGCAAGCCAAATAGTTTAGATACTAGTCTTAGTTACTACATAGTTCTGAGTTATTATTTCTGATTCTTCTTTGTAAGAAATTCTTTCTCTCTCTTTAACCTAGAGTGTTCTTGTCAACACTCGGATTTTTAATCCCAGATGCCTATTATGCCATACCTCGCAATCCTAGGATTACCATTTTTGCGAGACATAACAGATTAGATATCACAGTACATCATCCATTACAAACCATAAATAAGGTCTTACACAAATAAGGATCTCATGATCCAGTCTTAGTACAATCAAGTAGCGGAAAAAAATAGCGTAGCGGTGGGGTCCATCTTTAGAGTCACACGCAATGCCGACGATGGGACATAGTCCTAGTTATCATAGCCGTCCTGTTGTCCTTCATCTTGCTAATCTCCTTCATAGTCTGGCCATAGGAATAGCCAGGGACAAAAGCCATGCGTACTCTTTAAGTACTCGCAAACTACCACTAACAAGTAGTATAGTTCTAGTAGGAAATGCTACATCTAAGTTTACTCGTAAAGTTAAGTTTGAAACCTAAGCTGAGTTCTGAAACAAAGAAAGATAAATGAAGTTTGAAAACACCTAAGTAGGAACTTAGTCATCATAGTCACAACTCTGTTGTGGTCAAGTCAAGTCACAATTCATTTCATAAGTTGTTTTGAAAACATTTGACAACGGAACAGTATGGCCCCTCCAACTATCCATAACAGTGGACGCGGCTATTCGAATAGTTTGACACTCTACAGAGGTGGTACACTTTCACCACAAGATTCGATACATCTGTCAGGGATAACCCTAAATCATCATACTTAGTATGCAGATAATCAAAAATAACCTTTTCTTTACACACCCTAGTATAAGCACCTCTCCTATGAGTATGGCCTCCCAACCATGACCATCTGTCATCTTGGGCACTGCATAGGTGGACAACATTGAGAGGTAGCCTCAGCTCAAACCTCTCCCGCAAGAGAACTAATCCTAATGCATATAAACTTCCGTCTAAGCCTTACCCAATTCAGGTATTGTGGTTGTATGGTAAAATTGGAATGGTATCGCATCCGAACCCAACCATCAGTTTTGTAAAAGGGCTAAGGCTCATGCCTCGACATTTTCATCATCATAAACCATTTGTGTTTCTCAACACATTCAAAACATCTCAATAGAATGACTCATCACTCCAAGGTTTTCAAAAATCATTTTCACCAAGTATTCCCATCTAAAGTGAATCAAGTTTTGAGTTTTGTTCCAACTACTAAGTTAAGAGTGTTCACTAAAGTGGGATGCTAATGTCAATCTCATGCCATAGAATGACATCTAAGTCTAACTAGATAGGTCAAGTTTTATACTCTTTATGCTACCTTTAAACAAGTAAAGGACTTTAGTAAAGTAAGGAAAGTAAAGCTTGTAAATAAGACTTGGAAAGGATATAAGTCAAAGTGGTATAACCAAAGCATGCCCAATGCATCTGCTTAGGTTATCTTGATTGCAAGGGTTAGCTTGCTTTGTTAATGATGGCTTGCTAGTGTAATACTTGCAAGTGTTAGCTTGCTCGGTTTACTTGAAGTGTTAGGCTTGCCTTGGGTAGTGTAGTGCTTGAAGTTTTCTTCCTCCTCCTCTTGGTAGAACTCCTCCTCCTCGTAAGCTTGGTCGGTACTATCGTCTATAAATACATACGGAATACACAATCACCAAACAATACTTAACTAGTCTACTTAGCACACTATGGCACACATTTGATGATCTAATATCATCACAAGCATCACAAGGTTTAATGAACTAGTTTCATTTATTTTATTTGAGAAAAGTAATTTCTACTCATTGAAATTAACTAAGATTTAATATTCTCCAATTAAAATATGGGATCATGTGGACACATGTCATCACCACATATTCTAACATATGGGAATGTGATTTAAAGGTTGGATGATATTTTAATAGGTTTAAGTTTAATATTTAATGATTTAAAGTGACTAGAAATGCCTAAATAGCTTTATTTTGGTACTAGTCCAAATTCACTGCATGCAAACCTTAATATTATTACATATTCAGATAGGTATGGTTAAATGTGATTTTTGAGAGTTGGAATCAACTCAAAATCTATTATGGTTGATTTTACAAAAATGTTTGAATGTGCAAATGCTTCTGTCTTGTTATTTTTACTAGAAGAGATCTCTAACTCTAAATGAATTAAACCCAATGGGCTTGGATAGATCTTTTCAGAAGCTTTCCAAAAAAATTGGAATCACTCGATTTGGTCTAGTAAATCTTCTTGAATTGATTTTTGAATTAAGTGACAGAATTGAGTTTAAACCTAAATAGAAAAATCCTAATTTGAATTGCTGGGTCAGCACGGGAAATGAAATGGGCCGGCCCAGTGACGCTCAGCGGCATAGAGGGCGGCTGACAGGTTGGTCCTTCTTGTCAGCGAGACTTAAAACCCGAAACGGTATCTAGCGATCTGGCCACATGATTATAACGCGGATCAACGGTTCATAGTCATCGTCGATGACGGACTCGTCGCCGGTGAGACCGAACCCTAAACGGCCGGTGGGGGTCTACTAGGGATGTACCAGGGCTCCAGCTAGTGCGGCGAGGCGGACGATCAAACTGGATGACGACGGTGGACTCAGTCGAGGTAGCGGTAGGGGTTGAGGTGGACGGAATCGACGGCAGCGTCTCCTCCTCTGCAGCGGCTGCCTCTAGTGAAATTCCGGCGGCATGCTGCTCGAGCTACTCCGGTGAGAGGGGGGAATGTTCAGGGGAGAGAGGGGAGTGGAATGGTGTGAGGAGATGGTGCTAGGGAGGGCTCCTTATATAGGCGCGACGGTGAGAGCGAAAGGCATGGGCGCGGCTCGTTGGTGACGGCGAAACAGAGGGGCTACCGGCATGGAGAGGTAGGCGGACGGTGGCCGGTCTGCTGGTGGTGCTCTACGGCTTAATGGAGAAGCTAGGGGCGGTGGATGGTGGTCGGGAGCGCCTCGTGCTCTGATGCTTGGTAGACTATGGTTGCTAGGATTTGTTAAATGGAATTCATTTGAGTGGTTTTTGAATAAGTGTGATCTATACATATGAACTACATTCAATTTTCAAATGTCCTTTAAATTTAGTGTTTGAAAGTTTTTGGGATGAAACAAAGTGGGCCTTGGCACGTCACTACTTGTACTAGAAAGGGGTGCAAACCACCACAATTGTTTCTATTAAGATTTGAGTTCTAGGAATCGCCCAAGTAGGCTAGTTAGTTAAAATGGCACAAATGACCATTTCCTTATTTTATTCTTTTTTATTTCTTTTTCTTTGGGATTTGTTTAGGAATTATCTAGATGATGTTTAATTCATCTTAGAATCATTTTACAATCAATAGATCACTCAAACATGGCATTTCAAACAACTCCTATTTTAAATGCATACACATATGAATGCTTAAAGATTTTTAAATAGAAAAAGTTTTTGTTACCCCTAATTTGGGTAGATTGGATCTTGATCACTTGGATTAGAGTTTTGGGATGTTACAGTTCTCTGGATCTTTTGTAAAGAGTTGAGTTGTAATCTATAGTCATGTCTTGGACCTGTTGTGTTTCTGTTGTACCACTCTGAGGGATGTAATACTAGTGAACAGTGTTTCATTGGTGTTATGTCAACGACTATAGTGTACTACATCATGCAGTGGTATGGTGGGTCACCGCAACTGGTATCAGAGCATATGCTTTGACCTTAGGATTAAAACCCTTTTAGGAAGATATGTAGGTTGGATAGTGACTATAGGAGCCATCTTATCTAAACCAAGAGTTGTGATGGATATCCACTTGAGGATAAACCTTGTCACACTTAAGTTGGATGTTTTTGGTCATCATTCTTAAGGATTAGTTATATGTATTATCTAGAGAAATGCCATTTTAGTATCATTCTAAATAGGTATAACACCACTAAGAGATCTTAAATAAGTTAAAATATCAAAGAAGATTAGGAATAAGATTAGGATATCATGCGGAGTAGTATTAGTGATGGAGTCTATATTCAAAATCCATGTGAAGTAGCAGAATCTTACCATTAGTTGATACCATTATACCATAAAGGGTAGACCATCAGAGTATGTATAGATACAAATGGAAGTAAATCATGTGGCATCCAATTGATAATTCCATGTGATGGAGTATAATTTTGTTAAGAATCATTAATAGTAAGCTAAGAAGAAGAGTTGTCATGGTGAGGTTAGCTCTTTAATCATGATGACTAGGTAAAGCTTAACAAGTTCGTGGTGAGAATAGCTCCGAGACCATGATAAGTCTGTAATTAGGACAAGTGTTTGGTAACTAATCTAGTAATAACAGTAAGTAAAAAAAGTGTAGGTCTATGATAGAAGTCATAGATATTATAACATTACAATAATCTTGGGATTAAGGTAGTAACAATAGTTTTGTTAGTAGTTTTGAGAAATCGTATGAGGATAGTTATGATAGAATAGAAAATTAGTAGTCTTTAGTAGTCCTAAAGGAAAGGTAAGTGGTTAGTCAGAACCAAAGTGAGACCACTTTGCTCAAAATTATCCTATTGCACCTGAGCAATTTGGGTAAATATTGAGACAAAGAGTAGTTTAAACCTTAAGAGCTAAGTATCACGGTGTAAACCTATAATAGGAGGTGTCATATACTACACAGCTAAGCCTAAGTTCTAGAGGTACTGTACTCAACTATTATATTCCAGGATTAGACTGATGTGTGTTATATGTACCACATTTGGATTTCTAGTTTTTATTGCATCTTCTTGATTGACTAGATCTGTGCATGAAGTTTGGCTTGATATGCAAATGCATGTTGCATCATCAAGTTATTACTTGATGTCATGGACCTAGATAGATAAGGGAATTCGTGTAAGGGAGTGACGAGTTCTGAAGATCAAGTTGAAGACAGGCAAGAAGAAGGAAGCCGAATACAAGGTGTATCAACACTATATTAAAGAATGGATCAATCCCAACTCACTATGAGCTGGCAATAGGAAGGAATAGTAGTGTTGAAAAGGGTCTGGAGCAACATTAAAAGATGAAGTAAAGTTCACTCAAGATAGGTGATGTTGTTCAGAAGCTAATGAAGTAGTTGTCCCAAAATCATGGAAGTAACATCAAAGGGAGCAAAGAAGAAGTTTTGGAACAAAAGTGGTATTCAAGCTCTGACAATCCAGAGAGAATGCCAGTAAGAAGTCAAAAATCGTAGGGTAATCCATATACCTAGTAGGATCCGCAGCTGGTATCCGTAGTTGGTATCTGTAGCGGGTATCCTAGCAGTTTAGCTAATTAGGTTATTCTTGTGTAATCTAAAGAGTATAAAACTTGGCCTAAGTTAAGTTAGACCCAAGGAAGTATGAAATTAAAGATCGTCTTTCGAGACGCTTCGCGAAATCAGACCTACTAAAGCGAAAATGTCCAGAAGGTGAAGAGTAAGTCAAGTAATGTCGTAAGATTCCTTTCGGAGATCCACAATTATGTGGATATACCGCAGATTCTTTCGTGAGAATTTCTAGAGGTAAGATATAAGCTGGACCGAGACCAATACCTTAACTATTGGATATTATACATACAGATTAGAGACCATTAGGAAACCCCAAGGGGGAGAGTAAACAATAAACACTGAAGTGTTGTTGTCTAACTTTCTAACTAAAGGTTGGAGAAGAGGTACTAAACTATGATGAGGTTAAGCCTTATTCTCATAAGGTTATAAAAAAATCATCTGTATAAGAGTACTCTCTAGAGTATGTCACCATGAGAGATCGAAGGAGATATAACTGCTTAACCCTAGTGGACTAGTTATATAGGGGAAACAGCTCGTAAGTGTCCCTAAGAGTGAAGAGAGTATTCCAAGATACATCACTAAAGTGTTATAGGAAAATCAGATTGGAATGGATAAAATGTGTCCACAACCAATTCTAAAGAGAACTGTCAGGATATATTCCAAGGGATTATTATAACAGAAACCATAGGAAAAATTAGGAATGATAGTTTAAAGTTGCCAAGAATGAAGATGATTCAAGGAAATAGATCTGGATACGGGATATCACAATTATCCCCAAATTTCATCACTATGGATTTCAGAAATGGTGTGATTAATACAAGTCAATACCTCATTCTGAAAGGCAAGAGAGTACGAACTTCGGGGACGAAGTTTATTTTAAGGGGGAGAGTCTGTAACGTCCCAGCATTAGAGCTTAGAAATAAGCTGAACATAGGGGTGTGCATTGCATTCATGCATAGAAAATCCGGATAATTTTCGCGCTTTTAAATAAAACTTGTCAAAGTGATTGAAGCTTCTCTTAACTTGGTGGAACTGAAGTAGATCATCAAGTTGACTGCGATAAGTTTCAATATGACCTTTGTTAAAATCTTATCTTTGGTAATATAATTTGATCTAAGGGTAGATCAAATGTATTAAAACTAAGTCACAACACACTACTTAATAAGGAGTACTTGCTCTTCTAGAGATCATTACATGGTATTCCATACCACAACTCAAAGGTGAATACTTAATGTTCTAAAGATGATATCAAGGTATTGTCTACAACAAACCCTGAATACTAAGTTAAGTGTATCACTTAAGTAAAGAAACTCTATAACTAAATCTGGAAACACTTGTTTGCCATAGTTACTCCTATCATGGGTATCATGGTAGTTCATAAACATTGACTCTTATTACAAATCGAGTAGGAATGGAAAGTCAAGCCAAGACCATCCATCACATGTTCTTAATATGATATCAAGAGGTGCCATATCTATTTAACCAAATCCTAGTGTCTATTGATCATCAATGTGTGTGATCAATTCTTGACCTAGAACTTATTGACTCATAGCCTTTGACCTATTGTGTTGACCTTCCAGATACCTTAAGTAAGTTAATAAGAAGGAGTAACTAATTATGGTAGAGTGTGCCATCATCAATGGGATGTGATCCTTAGTGGAGATCAAACCATCTGATGCTGGAGGAGTTAACTCACTCATGAGTTAACTAGAAGCAGTACCTAAACTCAAGGGTTGAGCTAGTAATTGAGGAACTATGAGAAAGCTAGTAGTATTAGTACATTAGATAACAATCTTGTTAGGACAAGTGTATATAGACTTAGAATAAGCTTTCTTAACAAGATAAGTCTATAGAGAGACTAATACAAGTTTACTACTTAGTTGAGTGTAAATCTTGATCAAACAATTAGAAGCCTAAGCTTTGTATGATCAAAGGATGGTGGTCATTATTCTCAAGTCAATTGAGAATAGATGATTACGTGTTGAAGAAGAGTTATGAATATACCAAGTTAGGAAAGTCCTAGTAAGCTGAATCATCTAGCTTGATCATTAGAAGTCAAGCTAGAGCATGGTGAAGTATTTGATGAGTTGTATGGAGTAGTTAGAGGCATAGTAGCTTAACCAAGTTAATATAAGGAAAACTGGTTTTATGGTAGTACTATACCTATTTAAAAGGATTAATATCATTTGTATGTATAGTAAGGATTGTAGTCTTGCAATCCTTGGAAGCAGTTGCAAGATGAAGTTAAGGGAGTTAGTAGATGGAGTTAGCAGTAGCTACATTGATAGGTGTATCAATGGTAGTTAATTAAGAGGAGTCATATACTAGGAGTAAGAATGGAGTAATGTTAAAATGGCATGACCATGTCATCATATGATGATGGATATGGTGGAGTCAGATGATTGTCTTAATCAGGAAGATGTGATCTTTGTGAATAAGATAAGGGAGATATAGAGAATATATTTAGGAAAGGAATTCCATATCTAGAGATAACCTTGGTGAGGTATTGAGGTAAGGATTCTTTAGAAGCCTTAACCAAGATCATACCCAGCCATGATAAGACCCATGTCTACCTCTTTGTTCTAAACTCTTGAATGAAGAGGGTAGTTAAACCAATTCCTGTTTTTAGGCAGCCAATGGATAGTATCTCTTAGTCAAATGAAATGTCTAAGAGATCAGGAGAATATTAGTTGAGAGTGTAGTGATGGAAGCCTTGTCCATCTGATTGTCTTAGACCCTAATAAGAACATAATCTCATAGAACCATCAAGGTAATTCTAAATTTTAAAAACCCAGTAGAATTGGATTTGGCAAATCCCCAAATATGGAGAAAGATGAAACTTATATCATCCCATTATAAACCACAAAGATTAATCCCTTCTTATGTATATATGTAAATCTTTTATGATGATAAGTTGGAACAAGATTCTATATACATGAATACACATCTCAAACTAGTACCATTCAGATTATCAAGTGAAGCTAGAATAATTTCTATAAGATCTTCTTATAGGAAGAAAATCCCTAAAACCCTAATCATTATTAATACTTCCTAGTGCAAAGGACTTTTCATATATTTATGAATATATTTTGTTGCCCAATAAAAAAATTAAGAGAAGATAATTATAAATTCTACAAACATTAATATTCATGACTTATAAAGTTTCTGCACATTTTAAATCTTTGTAGAAATCGAATTAGAAGGAATTTATAAATAAAAAGGAAAACAGAAAACAGAAAATAGGAAAAGATTGAGAAAAAGGGAAAGCATCACAGTAGCTCGGCCCACGGCCCATTTCCTCCTCACTGCCCATCGCCGCGTGCGTGTCACGCAATCTTGCGCTCACTTTGCAAAAGCCCAGTACCAGCCCATCTAGCTCTCACTCTCTAACTGACCGGTGGGACCGAAGAAAGACCACGGGTTGAGCCAGAGTTTTGGCCAAGGGGTTTCGTGCAAAATGGCTGTCGTCGTCACCGATACGCACACAGACTGCTCTCTGGCCAGAGCTCCGCCGTCCGCCGCCGCGCCGTGACGTACGTTTTACCTAGATTCATGCCACCGATGCCTGGAGGGGATAAGAAGGCCACCGTGATGCCCTGTCCATCCTCATCCTCAATTCCTCTCTTCCATTTCCTCTTTGTGCCGCGAGGAGCAGAAACTACCTCACCAGAGTTCGTCGTCCTCGTCGTCTCCGACACCTCCTAGCTAGGCCACGGTCGTTCACTGCACTCTTCTTGTTCCTCCTAGCTAGGCCACGGTCGCTAGAGGTCCCCCAATCAAGCCAATCGACACCTCTATCTGCCACTCGGCGTTGACCATGGCGACGTTGTCCGAGCTCGCCTCTCCTCACTGTCGCCTCTACAAGCTTCCGGGTGAGCTCCTGTTTCCGATGATCCACTCCGATTCCACCCTAGCCCTCCGTAGCACCACCTCCACGAGCACCCGACACCGCCGCCGTTGTCCGCCATCGATAGTCAGTTTCTGATGACCAAATCGTAGCGGCGCATGCACAGCTAGGCTCGCCATCATCTCCTCTTTCCAACGCACCACTCCATAGCCGCGCATCCGCTCGGAATCGTCGCTGGTGACCACGATCTGGTGGTGATGGCCATGCCGACATCATCATGACGTCGTGCTTGCGTCACCGTCTACACAGCCAGCCAGTTTGACCGGTCCATGCCCACGTGGCCTATCGACGTGGCCTATGGCCCATCTGTCTGTGCCCCTGGCTAGGGTTAGTGTGAGTATAAAAAGTATTATCTGTTTAGAAAATAGATAAAACCAAATAAGTTGAATATAAATATAATTCCAGAAATTGAATAAAATAGTTAAATCTTGTTAATTCTATAATTTTTGTTTTATAATTCAGAAACATACATATATTATATCAAAGTGCTTAGAAAAATAAAATCTATAGTTTAACATTATTATCAAATATTATTGTGTTAATTATTTAAATAATAATTATTTAATAAAGATTTTATAAGTAATAATACTTTGAAAATTCATATTTTAATATTAGTAAATAATAAAAATATAAATAATATACTAAAATTATTATAAAAACAAAATCTACATTTACAAACTTGTTTAAATTATTTTTGTATCACTTAACTAATGTTTATTATTTATTAGGTATTTATAAAGTGATAAAACTTATAAAAATCATATCTTATTATTTGAAATTCACAAAAATACTTATAATATATCAAAATGATCACAAAAATAAAATCTAAACACTAAAAATATCAACTCATACTTTTGAAGTAAAATAAAAGGTAAAGGTCTAATAAATCTTATTTAAACTCTTTTCTTTTATTTTAATTCATTAAAAATATATAAATACTTACTATTACCTTTAGAATTATTTGTTTAAAGTTTAAAAGTGTAATAATAAATGCAAGCTATGTTTAAATGAAATTAAGATAGGTCTAACCCATTCAACTTGTACTCACTAAAACTACCATTTAAAATTAAGTAAGTCTTACTCTCCAAAAATATTTTATCAAGTATAAGATCAACTAAAATGGTATATTGTTTATCACCAGAATCCTATGCACTTGTAACATCACCAAACTTTTATTTACTAATTCCTTCACCAGTTTCAGAAAACTACTCAAAGATTTAAACCAAACTCCAAGGTAATTGAAGTAATACCTATTATTTACTTATTAAGTAACCATTGATTTGAAAATACAAAGGTAAATGCATCCACTTATGCTATGGTTATTTAAAATAGTGATATCTTCCTTTTTAATAATCTTAGCTAATAAGAAAACCTTAAAGTGTTAACTTTAAGTTTGAATACTTTTTACTTCATAAAAGTAATCTTTCCTCAAAGGTTATTCATTTAAGAAACATTAAAAGTAATCCTTGAACACCTATTTAAAAACTCAAATGGAATCTTAATCTTGTTTAAGAAGTATTTCAGATACCATATCATTTGAGTGCTTTACTATTGCATATTACTTTTTATATTTACTTATTGTTTCACATGCACCCTCACAAGCCTTAATAAGAAGCACAAGTGTGAATTTGCTATAAAAGTGCAACACATTCTAAAGAACTCATTTCCAGTTTCCAAACCCTAGATTAGATACGACTATTCCGGGGATTCACGTTTCTCAAATTGCATTACATTACTTATGCATCATTGCATCTTGCTTCTTTAAACATTAGTCTTTACCGGACCAATGATGCTATTTACAGAATTTGGATCTTCTATTGTTCGAAGACCGTGAGTGCATAATCTTGTAATCACAAAAGGCAAGTTCACAACTTGCTCATGTCCTTTGATTATTTTCCATGCTTGTAACTCAACTGTATCATCACCTGCATTTCAAAAAGGACAGAAAATACTATTTTCATAATAATATGATTATGGATTATTTACCAAGTGGTAATAATCTATTGATACAATTCTAGTGGTAAAGGAACATAATATCTAGGACTTAACAACCAATGTCGCAAGTGATTCTAGCACCGTATATTACGCGTCAACCATGAGACTTGGAATGGGACGGGAAAGTTAGCTATATCTTCTCCCTTTCGTATGGGCGGATGACCTTATCGTGAGGTTGTTAATTTCTTGTGGAGTTCCAGAGAATCCAGCACATGGGTGGGACCCCTTAGTTCCCCACGAGTTAGGTGTCTAGATTATCAGTGCATCTCTGACTGGGTCTGAGTTCACCATAGCTGATGGTGACCACCAGACAGAGCTGCATATGGAGTCTCCGAGAGGCTACCCAAAGAGTAACCGTGGTAGTTGTCTCAGGGGGATCGTGTCTTCATACGGGGTCGCGGAGAGGGCAGTACTGGCTTGGAACTTAAGTTGGGCCTCAAACCATGGAAGTTTGAACGGGTACATACTCCCGGTTGTGCAACAAGGCTTAAGGTCTCTTGTGGGAAAAGGGATGCACCTCTGCAAAGTGTAAGAATTGTGACATGTTACTCCCTGTTCCGGGAAGGAGCTACGAACGCGGCAGGAAAGGAACTCCATGAAGTTCTGGTCAACCTATGAAGGCTGTCGGACATAGTTTTCAAAATAAAATCAATCTTTGAAGAAATGTTTATGAAAACCTGCATTGCCTACGACCTATGGTCTGTGGCTGTAGAGTTAGTGCATCATACACTCCTTTTTAGTGAACTTGCTGAGTACGCTCGTACTCAACCGTACCTTTTTAACCCTTGCTACCTTCTAAGCCATTGAAGACGACGTCAACATCAATTTATGCTCAAGAAACCATCATCGACAACTCAAGTTCTTTAATAAAGTCAATGAAGTCAACATATACATCAGCTGAAGTGAAGATAAAGTGTCGGTTTAGATAGGAGTATATTCTCTAGCCATAAAACCTATTTTTGTAGAGCATTGCAATAGCAGCAATGGCAAGCCAAATAGTTTAGATACTAGTCTTAGTTGTGAGATAGTTCCGAGTTATTATTTCTGGTTCTTCTTTGTAAGAAGTTCTTTCTCTCTCTTTAACCTAGAGTGTTCTCTAGATCTTTTGTAAAGATTCGAGTTGTAATCTATAGTCATGTCTCGGACCTACTGTGTTTTTGTTGTACCACTCTGAGGGATGTAATACTAGTGAACAGTATTTCATTGGTGTTATGTCAACGACTATAGTGTACTACATCATGCAGTGGTATGCTGGGTCACTGCAGGCTCCGCATGCTTTGAGGACCCGGAGCACTACACCTATGACGACTCCACATGCATGGAAGACATGGAGCACGTTGATACATTACAAATGTATCTATAATTTTTTATGTTCCATGCTTGGTTTTATTCACTTTCTTGTGTTTTGTCCACACTTCGGAGTACTTTTCATATTATTTCTTGGACTAACCTATTAAAAAGAGCCATAGTGCCAGTTGCATGTTTTTTGCTATTTTTGGTTCCAGGAAAATCAGAAAATGAATATTATCGTAATTGGACGGGACAAAAGCCAAAGTGCCTGTTTTTCCGGAAGTCATCAGATGCCAGAATACGAGACAGAGAAGGGCTAGGGGCCGGCCACACCACCTGGCAGCGCGGCCAGGCCTGGCCCATGCCAGGGGTGGTCTGGTCGACCCCAGCACCCCCTCGGCCTCTCCTTCCGCCTATAAGATGCCCTCGGGACGAAATCCCTAGGTACCCGATCAAAAATCCACGAAAGAGTCTGTAGTCGCCGTCATCTCCATCCCTATATTGGGAGGGATCTGAAGCTCTTCCCGGCACCCTGCCGGAGAGGGGAATTCACCCTGGAGGCCTTCTTCATCACCATGCAAGCCTCCGGTGTGATGCGTGAGTAGTTCATCCTTGGACTACGGGTCCATGTAGTAGCTAGATGGCTGGTTCTCCTCCTTTGTGCTTCCATGTTTAGATCTTGTGAGCTCCGTTCATGATCAAGATCATCTATTTGTAATTCTGCATGTTGTGTTTGCGGGGATCCGATGGATATTGAGATGCTATTTCAGATTGATTATTGATTCTATCATGTCATCTTTATTTGTGATCTTGCATGCTTTCCGTTGTTAGTAGCTATCTGGGCCAAGTAGATGCTAGCAACTCCAAGAGTTAGTATTTATGCTCGATAGTGGGTTCATGCCTCTGGTAATCTGGGGAAGTGACAGAAATCTCTAAGGTACTAGATGTGCTGTTGCTACTAGGGAGAAAACAACAATCCTTTGTTCATAGAACAATCGTATTGTTTACATTACACGCAATTGTAAGCAATAAGTCGTTGCTTGCAACTTATCTTGGAGGGGGTTCGGATGATAACCTGAAGGTGGATTATTAGTCATAGATGCAGTTGGATGGCGGTCTATGTATAATGTTGTAATGCCCAATCAAGTTCCAAAGGAGTCAAGATGATTAGTATATGCATATATTGCTTTCTCGATGTTTGTCAATTGCCCCACTGTAATTTGTTCACCCAGCATGTTATCTATCATAAGGAGAGCCACCTCTAGTGAACTATGGATCCCGATCCTTTTCTTTTACATACAATCTATAAAATGTTTACTTCTTTGTGTTTACTTTCTGCAAACTATTACTTCCTTCCATTCGATATGTTTAATCCTTTGTTTTCAGCAAAACCGGTGAGATTGACAACCTCATCACAAGTTGGGGACAGAGTTCTGTGGTTGTGTTGTGCAGGTCTCCACGTTGTTGCTGGCACCGGTAGTGCGCCCTGCCAACGTTCAGCTAGCTACACCTTTGGGGTGTTTCCTTGCTCCTACTGGTTCGATAACCTTGGTTTCGTACTAAGGGAAAACTTGTTGATGTGCTCATCATACCTTCCTTTTGGGGTTCCCCAACAAGCTCGATATATTTTGGGTCATCAAGCATATTTTCTGGCGCTGTTGCCGGGGAGTCAAGGACATCTTCACAAGGGGAGTCCCTCATAACCAATCTCTTTACTTTGTTATTTTTGTATTGCTTAGTTTATTTTTGCTTTGTTTGCTTGTTTCTTTATCAAAAACACAAAAATTTAGTTTTACAAGTTTGCTTTCTTATTCAAAAACACACACAAAATTAAGTCTCCTTTAGTTGTCACCTCTTCCTTAGCTCACCATGTTGATCCCTAAATTCACCCTGAAAGACCTTTCAATTGGTAGTGGTTCTATAATTGGGAAAGATAATATTAAAGAATTCATTAATCATGTTACTAACATGACAATACTAAGGATAGATCCCTTGCAGAACTTGCTCCAAACTATGAGATTGCTGCAGCTTCTTTACTTCACATGTTACAAGCCAGGTTTGTTAACCTCAAGCCATTAATGCAAGTAATGTTTCTTAAGCTTAAAGATATTGAGGACCCTGAAAAGACGGATTTTATTATAGAAACTTTGTTTAAGGAGTTCTATGATGTTGCCAAGGAAGGTAGAAAAGTCTTTGAACGTTTCAATATGCTAGGCTCATGTGTAGATGTTGTTGGTACACAAGAAAAGATGAACAAAACCGAACCTAATGGGGAGGAACCTAAGATACCAATACCCTTTAAACTAGTAGCAATGCATGAAGCCATAGAAAAGAATCTTGATTGGATCGTTCCTGAAAACCCGTTTGATGAAAGTAGTGAACCTAAGAGCACTAAGAGAGGATGCTCTAGGACTTGTTTGGATGATATACCTTGCCTTGTTGAAGATATCTCTGGTATTAATCTTAATGCTTCTTCATTTGAGAACACTTGATTCTTTTTCTTGCTTCTTATGCCTAACTTAAAGGCGTTAAAGAAAAGTACTTATTGGGAGATAACCCAAAAGTTTTAGATGAGTCTTGGAAGTTATTACTTTAGTAATAACCGCTCATTATCCTTTTTATTTGCTTTTTGTGTCAAGAGTAACCTCTAATGAGAGAGAATTAATAATTGGGAAAGTTGATGTCCCGAAACAGATTTCGTTTCTTCACCGTAAAAATTCGTGTAAAATCTCTGAACGTCTTTTTGAGGCGTGAATTTTGTGCTTATGCCCCAGATTGTTATCTAACTTTCCTTAGCTCAACACATTTTGATTTGAGCAACAGAAGGTCTTCGAAAAAATTCGTCTTTACCTGCTGGTCTGTTTTGATAGATTACTGCCATTTTCTGCATTTGCTTCTTGTTGGTTCCTTTTTGAGTTCTTTTGGGTAATTGAGATTTTTGAGGGAAGTTCTTCAGTAGCTAGTGTTCTAATGGAAGTTTATTTGGTGTTAGAACTGAACCTTAAGACCTATTATCTTGAGTGCACTAATGTTGCTAATAAAGATTGTGTGAAGTTTTGTATGAAGGAAAACTTTCAGGTGTATGGAAGGAATGAGTAATGAGATGAAGGATGGACTAAAGCTCAAGCTTGGGGATGCCACGCGTGTCACCCCAAGAAATACCCAAGAATTACAAGCGTCAAAGTTTGGGGATGCCCAAGGCATCCCCCTCTTCATCAATAAAAATCCCAGGTTTCTTCCAAACGCTTCATTTTTGTTGTTTCATGCACAGTTGTGTTGTTCTTGTAGCGTCTTCTTTTTCGTTTTCGTTTCGGTTTTTTGTTTGCTTTGGTTTTCTTAGTTTTTTGAATAAATTGATTGAACCCCCTCTTTCATACATTGGTTTGCAAATAGTTTGGTTTGGATTGGAAAAGAGTAGAAAAGTTCATGCTTATGTGGTAAAAAGAGCTCGTTTTTGCCTGTGGCCTATGCTTTATCATGCCATGCTTGATATTGTTTTGGCTTTATGCTTAGTATTCTTTTCTGTAGCATGACTTGTTATAAACAATTGAGATTGCTTAATGTGCCTTGGATGAATCATGCGTTGTTTTAGCATATTAAAGCATAGTATAGTGGTATTCTCCTTTGATGCTTTATTTGGGTTGACTTGGCACATGTTCACACCATGTTATGACTATCTCAAGTCACCATAGCCTTTATGATCCTTTAGTTTTCAGCTTGTAGTATCACTATATGCTTTGATCAATGATGTTTTGTTGCTCTACATGATTATGGCCATTATTGCTCTCTTAGCTTGTCGCTCCAGTCTTTTGCTAGCCTCCACAACCCAGTATGAGTTCCACTCATGCATCCAACTCCCTAAACCAAGTTATTCCAAAGAGTCCACCATACCTACCTACTAGCTTATGCTATTCCAAGTATATTCATGCTTTTGTTTACCGTCCAAATTAAACTTGTTATGAGAAAACTAGTGATTAAAGCTCTCACGAACTTGATGGCACACTTTACTTTTTTGCATCTAATAAACTTGAACCATTGGGTCCTTCTTTGTTGCGTATATGCTTGCGCTTTATAAGTTGAAATTATAAGAACCATGTATCATGGGGTACGCTTTCAACATTGCACTTGTACTTTGTACCCTGTTGATATCATGTTCTTTTGCTTATGGATCCCGACGATGTGAAATAAAAGTGGAACTTGTAAGATCATGGAGTTTGTATGTGTGTTAGAGAAACGCCTGGGCCGCTAGCCTAAGACATGCCTAATCATGGTGGAAACTTGCAGCATCACCATAATGAGCATTCTATGAAGCATCCTCAATAAAAACCTATGCAAATAGCAAATAAAAAGATCGCTAAGATGCTCATTGTCTGCTTGCCCTGTCATTTTGATTATGGGATAGCTCTTGTATCATGTCCAAGGGGTACCCCGTTGGTGGTTCTTTATGATACACATGTACTTACAATGAAAAGAGCTTACTCGTGAATAAAGTTGAGTATCATGAGGTTCGGTCTTCGTAAGTAAGGGGCATGCAATTTCGGTTTATAACTTGTCAAGCATATCCTCTTAGTTGTGTCACTTTAACCTTAATCACCTTCAAGATGCTTATGATAGGGGCAATGTGAGCTGAAAGCTATAAGTACCATAATTTTTGGAAGCTCTTTATGAGACTTTAATCCCTACTTCCTTCTATGAAGGCCTTTCTTCCACCATTATATTGAGTCTCCGCCTTCTACCTTTATGCACCTACTTTGAGAGCATAGTGGCCATTATTAGTTCTATGTGCATTGTCCCAAGACTAGTTGATTGATGCATAACTTGATATTGCTTGTTTTAAACTATTTGTATCTAGTCACTCTTATGAACTTTGAAGGTGTCCTATGCATTTATATTTGCTACTCTCTGAGGGACAAGCTGAATACTATTATGCTATATTTTCTTTATGTGAAACAAACAAACGTCTTGCAAAGCATTGTTATTCATGAATCTTTTGTTTGTGCCTTTTCATGTTGCATCATAGTTTCTTTGTCTTATTGCTAGAACTTTGTCTTTCATGTTATGATTGAAGTACTATGATCCCAGCTTTGAATGTTTTACAAATACTTTGATCAAGTCTTTGATGGTGCATGTCATCTCAAAAATTATTCTTTCTTTTTATCACTTATCTACTCGAGGACGAGCAGGAGTTAAGCTTGGGGGTGTTGATACATTGCAAATGTATCTATAATTTTTGATGTTCGATGCTTGGTTTTATCCACTTTCTTGTGTTTTGTCCACACTTTGGAGTACTTTTGATATGATTTCTTGGACTAACCTATTAACAAGAGCCACAGTGCCAGCTGCCTGTTTTCTGCTGTTTTTGGTTCCAGGAAAGTCAGAAAATGATTATTCTCGGAATTGGATGGGACAAAAGCCAAAGTGCCTATTTTTCCGGAAGTCATCAGATGCCAGAATACGAGACGGAGAAGGGCTAGGGGCCGGGCACACCACCTGGCCGCGCGGCCAAGCCTGGCCCGCGCCAGGGGGTGGTCTGACTGACCCCAGCATCCCCTCGGCCTCTCCTTCCGCCTATAAGATGCCCTCGGGACGAAAAACCTAGGTACCCGATCAAATATCCAAGAAAGAGTCTGTAGCCACCGTCATCTCCATAACTAGATCGGGAGGGATCTGGAGCTCTTCCCGGCACCCTGTCGGAGAGGGGAATTCACCCTGGAGGCCTTCTTCATCACCATGCAAGCCTCCGGTGTGATGCGTGAGTAGTTCATCCTTGGACTACGGATCCATGTAGTAGCTAGATGGCTGGTTCTCCTCCTTGGTGCTTTCATGTCTAGATCTTGTGAGCTCCGTTCATGATCAAGGTCATCTATTTGTAATTCTGCATGTTGTGTTTGCGGGGATCCGATGGATATTGAGATGCTATTTCAGATTGATTATTGATTCTATCATGTCTTTGTTATTTGTGATCTTGCATGCTTTCCATTGTTAGTAGATATCTTGGCCAAGTAGATGCTAGCAACTCCAAGAGTTAGTATTTATGCTCGATAGTGGGTTCATGCCTCGTAATGGGAAAGTGTAAATCTCTAAGGTACTAGATGTGCTGTTGCTACTAGGTAGAAAACAACAATGCTTTGTTCATAGAACAATCGTATTGTTTACCTTACACGCAGTTCGTAAAGCAATAATCTGTTGCTTGCAACTTAATACTGGAAGGGGTTCGGATGATAACCTGAAGGTGGATTATTAGTCATAGATGCAGTTGGATGGCGGTCTATGTATTATGTTGTATTGCCCAATCAAGTCTCAAAGGAGTCAAGATGATTAGTATATGCATGTATTGCTTTCTCGGTGTTTGTCAATTGCCCCGCTGTAATTTGTTCACCCAGCATGTTATCTATCTAAGGAGAGCCACCTCTAGTGAACTATGGATCCCGGTCCTTGTCTTTTACATACAATCTATAAACTATTTACTGCTTTGTGTTTACTTTCTGCAAACTATTACTTCCTTCCATTCGATACGTTTAATCCTTTGTTTTCAGCAAAACCGGTGAGATTGACAACCTCATCGCAAGTTGGGGCAGAGTTCTGCGGTTGTGTTGTGCAGGTCTCCACGTTGCTGCTGGCACCGGTAGTGCGTGTAACACCCTCGAATCGGCCCTATGCAAGTTTCAGCGCTTCCCGCCAAACCCACATAGAAACGAGTCAAGGACGCCCACCAGGCACTTTCGTGCGGGTGGAAAACGAAGTAATACCATTACACATTAGTCCACGATGGAACCCACAAAACATATATATACAACAACGACTCCGTGAGTCAAGAATACAGATATACAGTACAAGATCCTTATCACCTTGAAACCAATACAACGTCTGAGTACGGACAAGATGCAAATGAGGCTAAGAGCCCTGAAGAATAACCAATGGCGTCCATAACCCTGTCCAGGCCAAGCCGGAAGGGTAACCCTGCTAACGACATCGATCACAAACCTGCTAAAACAAAAGGGGGTGCCGACAAAGGGCGAAGGAAAAAGATGTTGGGTCTGCAGCATAGAAAACAAAAAATTTCCAACGGTGTGAACTACACGCCAAGATCTATCTACTAGGTACAAAGCAAACGGGTGGACATACATCCATAGAGAACTTACCCTCGAAGACAACGAGCTTTGTTAACGAGTAGGAACTCGTGGTTGATGTAGTCGTACACTTGCCGATCTCAAGATCGTGAGGAAGTCCGAGCGCCGCAACTCAGGAGCGCATCCGCACTCGCACACATGTTCAAGCCACCGGAGAACCTCCACCTCCTCGCTCCAGCGATCCAGCGGAAGCAGCAACTCCTTCCAGACGAAATGCCACCGGGAACATGTATCTCGCTAATCCGAGACCATGGGGGAATAATTCTAGAGGGGGAGAGAGATCCTTCACAAGGATGTGTGAGGATGAAGGAGGGAATGGGTGGCCTTTTATAGGAGGAGGGGGTGCCCCCTCTCTCCATGGCCGGCGCATGGGGGGGTGACCCCTCACCTCCCCCATTCATGTGGTGGTAACTCCTCCACATTAAAATGCCTCTTCACATTCCCTTTTAAAGTCTCCACTTTAAATGCATTAAGTTTCTCCAAATTTAATGCTCTCTCATTTAATAAAACTCTTTTATTAAATTTATTCAGAATTTTGTTAATTACTTTAATTAACAAACATTCACATATAGCCCCTTGCAATATTTCAATATCACATGCGTAACCACTTTCGCAATTTCACCAAACAATTTCCGGTTTCTATTGAAACAATTCCTGCGCTTTGCAATTCTTTCGTCTGAAACATATGTGCTCCAAAATGGTGTCCGGTAACTCTTAAGTGTGACACCCTACGGTTCGCGAATAATGCAGACATCATCGACACCCTTCTCCGATCAATAATCAGCAGCGGGACCTGGAGATCCGTACTGACTCCTACACATTCAACGATGACTCCTATGATCGTGAGAACCTTTAACGCTTGTAACTAAATACCTTTGTCTCTCAATATATTACATGTCCGAGATTCGATCATCGGTATCTCCATACCTAGTTTGATCTCGTTACTGACATGCACTCTTTTCTTGTTCCCGTGATATAACATTCTAGTGATCACATCACTTGCTTGCACGCTATCCTAATGTGATATCACCGAGAGGGCCCAGAGTATATCTATCCGTCATCTGGGTTGACAAATTCCACTCTTGATCCATGAGCCTCAACATAACACCTTCATAGCACTGAACCCATCTTTATAGTCACCCTGTTACGGTGTGACGTTTGATGTTATCAAGATACTCTTCCGGTGTTAGCAATTAACATGATCTCATGGTCTAAGGATAAAGATTACTTCGTATGATGTTATAGCAATATAAACACAATGACTTGATCGTAATGCTATACTTTGGATGAATGTTCATCACATCATTCCACCAATGGTGTGACCTTGTTATTAACACAATCCAATGTCCATGATCAGGAAACCTTTATCATCTTGTTAATCAACAAGATAGTCTATAAGAGAGGCATGACTAGGAACCCTTTTTGTTTATTAAACACACATGTATTGATGTTTCCTATCAATACAATTATAGCATGTAAAATAAACATCTATCATATACAAGGAATACATAATAACAACTTTATTATTGCCTCTCAGGGCATATTTCCTTCAGTCTCCCACTTGCACTAGAGACAATAATCTAGTTCACATAGTGATAAATCTAACACCCATGGAGTTCTGGTGTTGATCATGTTTTGCCCTAGGGAGTACTTTAGTCAACGGATCTGCTACATTCAGGTCCGTATGCACTTTACAAATCTTTATATCTCCATCCTTGACATGTTTGCGGATGGTGTGAAACCGGCACTTAATATGCTTGGAATTCTTGTGAGACCTTGGTTCCTTGGCGTTGGCTATGGCTCCATTGTTGTCACAATAGATCACTATCGGGTCCAACGCACTAGGAACCACACCTAGTTCCGTAATGAACTCTTTCATTCAAACCGCTTCCTGCGCCGCTTCTGAAGCAGCAACATATTCCGCCTCCGTTGTTGATCTAGCCACCACAGGTTGTTTGGAGCTCCTCCAACTAACTGCTGCACTATTCAAGAGAAATATGTATCCGGATTGAGACTTAGAGTCATCCGGATCAGTGTCAAAGCTAGCATCGACATAACACTTAGCGACTAGCTCTTCTTCACCTCCGTATACAAGAAACATATCCTTAGTTCTTCTCAAGTACTTAAGGATATTCTTGACCACTATCCAGTGTTCCGAACCGAGATCAGATTGGTACCTACTAGTCAAACTAATAGCATGTGCCACATCCGGTCTTGTACATAGCATGGCATACATTATAGAGCCTATGGCTGAGGCATAGGGGATCCTATCCATTATCTCTCTTTCTTCCGCCATAGCCGGACTTTGAGTCTTACTCAATGTCTTGCCTTGCAACATAGGTAAGAACCCCTTCTTACTTCCGTCTATATTAAACTTATTTAATATCTTATCAAGGTATGTACTCTGTGATAGCCCAATTAGGTGTCTTGATCTATCTCTATTGATTTTAATGCCTAATATATATGAAGCTTCACCAAGGTCCTTCATCAATAATTTGCTGTTTAGATAACTTTTAACACTGTTTAAAAGATCTAAATCATTTCCAATCAATAATATGTCATCCACATAGAATATTAGAAATGCCACATTGCTCCCACTCACTTTCTTGTAAATACAAGCCTCTCCATAAGTTTGGACAAATCCAAACTCTTTGATCACCTCATCAAAGCGGAGATTCCAACTCCGTGATGCTTGCTTCAGTCCATAGATGGATAGCTGAAGTTTGCACACCTTATTAGCATCCTTAGGATCGACAAAACCCTTAGGTTGTATCATATACAACTCTTCTTCAATATTACCATTGAGGAACGCAGTTTTGACATCCATCTGCCATATTTCATAATCGAAATATGCAGCAATTGCTAACATAATCCTAACCGACTTAAGCATCGCTACGGGAGAGAATGTCTCATCGTAGTCAACTCCTTCAATTTGTCGAAACCCCTTTGCGACAAGTCGAGCCTTATAGATGGTCACATTACCATCAGCATCAGTTTTTCTTTTGAAAATCCATTTATTCTCAACGGCCTTTCGCCGTGAGGTAAGTCCACCAAGTTCCAAATTTGGTTCTCGTACATGGATTCCATCTCGGATTTCATGGCTTCTAGCCATTTGTTGGAATCCGGCTCATCATCGCTTCTTCATATGTCGCAGGTCATCCATTTCATCAATCATGAAATTCATAACAGGATTGCCGTATAGTTCAGAGCTGCACGTGTCCGCTTGACTGCGAGGTTCGGTAGTGTCCTCTTCGGAGTTTCATGATCAATATCATTAGCTCTCTTCATCGGTGAAGTCAACTCAAACAACTTCCGTGCTGCGCCACTCGCCATTCCATGAAGAGAAGGTTCAATGACCTCTTGAGTTCTACCTTCCGACTACTCACGACTTTCGAGAAACTCCTTCTCAAGAAAGGATCCATTCTTGGCAACAAAGACCTTGCCCTCGGATCTGATAGAAGGTATACCCAATTGTTTCCTTAGGGTATCCTATGAAGACGATTTTTACGCTTTGGGTTCGAGTTTATCCGGTTGAAGTTTCTTCACATAAACATCGCATCCCCAAACTTTAAGAAATGACAGCTTAGGTTTGTTTCCAAACCATAATTCATACGGTGTCTTTTCAACGGATTTAGATGGTTCCCTATTTAAAGTGAATATAGCGGTTTCCAGTGCATAACCCCAAAATGACAGTGGCAAGTCAGTCAGAGACATCATAGATCGAACCATATCCAATAAAGTACGATTACGACGTTCTGACACACCATTACGTTAGGTGTTCCGCAGCGTGAGTTGTGAAACTATTCCACGTCTTTCATATGTGCTAAACTCAGAACTAAGATACTCTCCTCCACGGTCGGATCGCAGAAATTTGATCTTTCTGTTACGATGATTTTCCACTTCATTCTGAAATTCTTTGAACTTTTCAAAAGTTTCAGACTTGTGTTTCATCAAATAGATATACCCATATCTACTCAAATCATCCATGAAAGTAACAAAATAACGATATCCACCTCGCGCTGACATACTCATTGGTCCACACACATCAGTATGTATGATTTCCAATAGATCTGTCGCCCGTTCCATTGAACCGGAAAACGGCGTTCTAGTCATCTTGCCCATAAGGCATTGCTCACATGTATCAAATGATTCAAAATCAAGTGATTCCAAAAGTCCATCAGAATGGAGTTTCTTCATGCGTTTAACGCCAATATGACCTAGACGGCAGTGCCACATATATGTATATATATCATTATCAAGTTTAATCCTTTTAGCATCAACATTATTAATATGCGTAATACTACTATCGAGATCCAACAGAAATAAACCATTCAACATAGGTGCATGACCATAAAAGATATTATTCATATAAATCGAACAACCATTGTTTTCAGACTTAAATGAATAACCACTTTGCATCAAACACGATCCGGATACAATGTTCATGCTCAGTGCAGGCACAAAATAACAATTATTTAGGTTTATAACTAATCCCGATGGCATATGGAGAGGCAGCGATCCGACGGCGATCACATCAACTCTTGATCCATTGCCAGCCCGCATCGAGACCTCATCCCTTGCTAGTTGTCGCTTGTTCCGCAGCCCCTGAACCGAGTTACATATATTAGAAACCGATCCCGTATCAAATACCCAGGTGCTACTGCGAGTACTAGTCAAGTACACATCAATAACATGTATATCACATATACCTTTGTTTGCCTTGCCGGACTTCTTGTCCGCCAAATACTTGGGGCAGTTGCGCTTCCAATGGCCAGTCCCCTTGCAATAGTAGCACTCGGTGTTAGACTTAGGGCCAGCTCGGGGTTTCTTTTCAGGCGCGGCAACAGATTTGCCGTCCTTCTTTCCCTTCTGCTTGCCTTTCTTGTCCTTCTTGAAACCGGTGGTCCTATTGATCATCAACACTTGATGTTCTTTCCTAATCTCCACTTCTGCAGTCTTAAGCATTGACAGAAGCTCGGGAAGAGACTTCTTCAAGCCCTGCATATTATTGTTCATCACGAAGCTCTTGTAGCTAGGTGGCAGAGATTGGAGAACACGATGTATGCCTAAGTCAATGGGAATCGTCATTCCCAAGGACACAAGCTTATCGGTGTACCCAGACATTTTGAGTAAGTGCTCACTAACGGAGCTGTTTTCCTCCATCATGCAGCTAAAGAACTTTTCTGTAGCATTATGACTCTCTACGGCAGCATGGGTATCGAAAATCATTTTCAATTCTCCCATGGTATCAAAGGCATTGCCATTTTCGAAACGTTTTCGAAGTTATGGCTCTAGCCCATACAGTATGCCGCAATGAACTAAGTTGTGGTCCTCCTGACGAGTTATATAGACGTTCTTTTCCTCGTCAGGGGCATCAGGAGCTGGTGGGGGTCCTAGCGGCGCATCTAGCACATATTGCTTTTGTGCAGCAGTGAGGAGAATCCTCAAATTCATAGCCCAGTTGGTGAAGTTGCTACCATTCGCAGCAAGTTTCTCTTTCTCCATGAACACATTGAAATTAAAAGCAGGTGGTGCCATCTACAACAGAATTTGTAAAGTATATTTAGACTAAGTTTATGATAGATTGAGTTTGACTAATCCAAATTACTAATGAACTCCCACTCAAAAACGACATCCCTCGTGTCCTTTTGGTGATTACATGAACCAAATCCACTACACCAAGTCCGATCATCACGTGAGTCGGTGTAGCTTCAAAGGCGAGCATCTATATGGGCATCATATCAACTATATGACTCATGCTTAACCTTTCGGTCCGTGTTCCGAGGCCATGTCTGTACATGCTAGGCTCGTCAAGTAAGAACCTTAGTATTTGCGTGTGTAAAACTGTCTTACACCCGTTGTATGAAAGCGTAGAGTTGAAAACACCCGATCATCACGTCATGCCTCAAAACACGATCCACAAAATGGTGCATACTTAAGGAAGAACACATTTTATCTTGATATCTATATGAGGGATCATCTTATAATGCTACCAAACGTGCCAAACTAGCAATATAAGATGCTAACATCTAATGTGTGAAGTGAGATGATATGGTCCATGCATTTGATCTCTATCATTTGCATCGTGGTATGATCTTTATCATTACTTTGTGTGTAAGGCCAAGGTCTATGGAACTTACACGTTAAGTGAGTTGTAAGAGTATCTATTATACATCTACTTACAACAATACCATATCAAAACACTAGCCCAGCAACGATCTAAACTAGACGCCTCTAATTTATCAATTGCAAGTTTTACGTGGCTTAGGGCTTTCGGAGGTAGAACATGTCTAACCTACGAACATGAACCACAACAAGGATAACTAAGTTATTAGCAAATCGTTGTAAATCAGATATTGACTATAGTAGGAGAGACAGACACCCGCCAGCCACTTATGCAAAACAAGTTGCATGTCAGTCGTGGAACCGGTCTCATGTACGATGACATGTAAGGTTGGTCTGGGCCGCTTCATCCCACTATGCCACCAATATCCAAAGTACATAGAAGATGCAATAACATGATCATCATCGCCCACATATAAACATATGTGTACTACCCGTGCAAAGCACCTACGCATAGATCAGGCTCTGATACCATTGTTGGGTCCGCAGCATAGAAAACAAAAAAATTCCTACGGTGTGAACTACACGCCAAGATCTATCTACTAGGTACAAAGCAAACGGGTGGACATACATCCATAGAGAACTTACCCTCGAAGAAAAGAAGCTTTGTTAACGAGTAGGAACTCGTGGTTGATGTAGTCGCACACTTGCCGATCTCAAGATCGTGAGGAAGTCCGAGCGTCGCAACTCAGCAGCGCATCCGCACTCGCACACACGCTCAAGCCACCGGACAACCTCCACCTCCTCGCTCCAGTGATCCAGCGGAAGCAGCAACTCCTTCCAAACGAAATGCCACCGGGAACATGTATCTCGCTAATCCGAGACCATGGGGGAATAATTCTAGAGGGGGAGAGAGATCCTTCACAAGGAGGTGTGAGGATGAAGGAGGGAATGGGTGGCCTTTTATAGGAGGAGGGGGGTGCCCCCTCTCTCCATGGCCGGTGCATGGGGGTGACCCCTCACCTCCCCTATTCATGTGGTGGTAACTCCTCCACATTAAAATGCCTCTTCACATTCCCTTTTAAAGTCTCCACTTTAAATGCATTAAGTTTCTGCAAATTTAATGCTCTCTCATTTAATAAAACTCTTTTATTAAATTTATTCAGAATTTTGTTAATTACTTTAATTAACAAACATTCACATATAGCCCCTTGCAATATTTCAATATCACATGCAGAACCACTTTCTGCAATTTCACCCGAAACAATTTCCGGTTTCTATTGAAACAATTCCTGCGCTTTGCAATTCTTTCGTATGAAACATATGTGCTCCAAAATGGTGTCCGGTAACTCTTAAGTGTGCCACCCTATGGTTCGCGAATAATGCAGACATGATCGAGACCCTTCTCTAATCAATAATCAGCAGCGGGACCTGGAGATCCGTACTGACTCCTACACATTCAACGATGACTCCTGTGATCATGAGAACCTTTAACGCTTGTAACTAAATCCCTTTGTTTCTCGATATATTACATGTCCGAGATTCGATCATCGGTATCTCCATACCTAGTTTGATCTCGCATCGACATGCACTCTTTTCTTGTTCCCGTGATATAACATTCTAGTGATCACATCACTTGCTTGCAAGCTATCCTAATGTGATATCACCGAGAGGGCCCAGAGTATATCTATCCGTCATCTAGATTGACAAATTCCACTCTTGATCCATGAGCCTCAACATAACACCTTCGTAGCACTGAACCCATCTTTATAGTCACCCTGTTACGGTGTGACGTTTGATGTTATCAAGATACTCTTCCGGTGTTAGCAATTAACATGATCTCATGGTCTAAGGATAAAGATTACTTCGTATGATGTTATAGCAATATAAACACAATGACTTGATCGTAATGCTATACTTCGGATGAATGTTCATCACATCATTCCACCAATGGTGTGACCTTGTTATTAACAACATCCAATGTCCATGATCAGGAAACCTTGATCATCTTGTTAATCAACAAGCTAGTCTATAAGAGAGGCATGACTAGGAACCCTTTTTGTTTATTAAACACACATGTATTGATGTTTCCGAATCAATACAATTCTAGCATGTAAAATAAACATTTATCATAAACATGAAATAAGATAATAACCACTTTATTATTGCCTCTCGGGCATATTCCCTTCAGCTTCCGGGTGGTAAATTGTTCAACCATACCCTGGCCGGACCTTCCAACATCTGGGGTACGTATCATACAGCCCATCTGGGGTACGTATTATTGCCTCTCAGGGCATATTTCCTTCAAAAGAGGAGCGTCAGTACTGAGGCCAGTACACGGCGAGGATAGAATTCGGTGGCTCTCGCCTACATAGGTATGGTGGACTGAAGCGGTAGTGAACCATGCACTAAACATCCTATAGAGACTCAGTACAACTATCGACTATTAGAGAGGGATAAGAAAGACCTATTCGGATCCAACCTGATACTAACACCAATCATACCCATCCTGGTATTCCCCTCGAGACCAAACGAGGAAGTCAAACCGAGGAACTCACACAGTTGGCAGTTTTATTCATTCCATTATAGTTGCAACACTTACTAGTCAGATATAGATAGCACGAGTCATCCTGATAGCATAAGTAGTGGGCAGTTTTAGTTAATCATTCAGTTGTAGTTATATTAATTACTAGCCAGATACAATTAGCATGTGACATCCCAAACCCAGTAGTTGTTGGCACTTTTATTTCATTCCATTGGAGTTGTGATATTTACTAGGCATGTATAACATGACACGATACACCCAAGTTCCACCAGTTGTTGGCACTTTATTATCCATTCCATTGTAGTAAAGCTGATTACTAGTCACATATTAAGCCAAATTTATAGCTCTACTTTAGTTATGCTTGTCTATGATCGAGATACTGTGCTCCAAGTCGTCCATAACCGCAGACACGGCTTTCAGAAAGATTTACCCTACAGGGGTGCACAAATAGCAACACACACACGATCAACCTCGGAAAAACCAAATCAAAACCCAACGAGCCTTTCACGACAAAGCAATCACATGATTCATAAAATATTTCAGGGGGCCACCCTACTAAGCTACCCGCAACGAAGTTGGCCGGCTCCAAGACGGACCTAGGGTTTGTGACAATGGCTGTAAACAACTGGGAACCCGAAAGTGTGACTGGGCTTGTCGATACCGCGAAAACATTCCACGTTGCAAAACAGTACAGGTGCTCCATGCACAATCGTAAATAAAGCAGTAAAGCATGGCATAAGTACAGGATAGTAATAAAGCCCCAAACTACTTTGTGGCCCCAAGAAATAAGAAATGAATCAAGCTCTGGCTAAGGGGGATTCATAGACTCTCCCGGATGTGGATAGTGCGAATAGTCAAGGAACAGGTATCAAGTACTCGGGGTCCTACGGGACACAAGTGGGCATGAAAAACCAAATAACATATAATTGCCCACCGGTGCCACTTTCATTAGTTATCACAGCAATTTAATAGTTGTAATTAAAGACATGATTATCTCCACCATAAACATCTACCAGCATTCCAACAACTGTGGTACTCGACAACACGAGATCGCACCTGAGCAAGCAACTACGACTCGCAAGGCCAGCTATCTACCAAACAACAGGCATTAGGAGGTGTCCATGGCAATATAGAGGCTGCACGGGATATAACTGGTGCACGGAAACTAAAGCATCGCGACATGGATAGCAATAGATCAACAGGAGGAATAAAGACTATAAATGCAAGATAGGTAGAAGGGGAAGAGATGCTCGCCTGGGAAACATAGCCGAAGCTTCATCCGGAGAACTTGTCGATACTCGCATCCACTCATCAGCCTAGTCCACGAAGAAGCAAACACTAGAAGAAACACCGGATGCAATATTTAATGCTACAGCAGAAGAATCGGCATGTTCATGGTATGATGCATGGCATGGCAAAAGTGCGGTGCAATTAGGTAGTATTAAGCGGAACCGGGGTCCCGACATTTAATTAGATGGTTCAAGATATTTAAAACCCCGCAATTTAAATGTTGTACTAACAAGACAAAACATGGCATCGGTTCGCTAAACCAATTTAAATGGAGTCCGGAATAAGGCAAAGATATCCTGCATATAGACTCCATATTTAATTATGAGGTGAATCGGCATAATGCCCCCAAACCACAGACAGGTATGCATGTATGAACAATTTATTATGCGACAGTTTTATATATACCATTTATAAAATAGGGGCTCGGGAAAAGGTTCACACATCTAGGTTCAGGAGATCTTAGGTTCCGGGGGTTCGGGGTCTGGTCTCAGGGATCAACGGGGACGCGAGGTTCGGATACAAGATGGAGAACTTGGGTTCCAAGCGGTCGAACTTGCTGTTGATGACGAACTTGAATGGATCGGGTACCGGTGGTCTTCGGGTCCGTGTAGGAGATCTTGACGCCTGTGACGACGAACTCGGGTTCGGACGGAGGTCTTTGCGTTCCGATGGATCGGTCTCCGGGATCGAAGAACTTGGCGCGCCAGGGTTCGGTCTTCGGGTCTTGGGTCGGGTCGTCGGTTTTTCCGGGACGAAGGACTTGGCGTCCGAGAGACGATCTTGGCGTTGCATGTCAGGAACCTTGTGGACACCGGCTTCGGTTCCAAGACAGAGGGCTTGGGGTACTGGCTTCCATCTTGTGGTTACAGGAGTAACATCTTCGTGTCCACGTGCGAATACATCTCTGGCACCACATCACAAATCCTCATGGTACCTCCTACTGAGCCAAACACATAGGCATAGTGTCGAACACTTCAAGCAAGTGGGGCTGTCGATCTTGGGAGGCCATCCAGCAGGGGTCGTGGACGAGCACGACACGGCGATGGGGACAGGAGACAGGCGGAGGACGGCGTCCATGGCGTCGTCCTGCCAACCGACGAAGGCGCGGGGCTTGCGGGCTCTCAGGGTCGAGGCGGCCAGCAACAACGATAGTGGCGTCCCTGGTGGTGGCCGGAGCGGAGGGAGGGGCGCCGGACTTGGGGCTTGTCGGTCGGGGCAGAGGAGGCCGGGCTTTGTGGTGGTAGGGCGGCCGTAGAGGCGGCAGTTGACGGGGGCGACGAGGAGGGCGGCCGGGGAGGAGGCGTTGCGGGACGGATCTCTCAGGTGGCGGCCTGGCGCCTTGGCAGCGGTGGCCATGGGGAGAGGCGGAGAGGCGACAGGCGAGCTGGGTCCTGGCGAACGAGGACGGCGGTGGGGCGCACGCGGTAGCGCTCGCTGACGGGAGGAGGCCGGCGGTGTCCTTGGTGGCGGGGTCGAGCGGCGGACGGAGCAGGCTAGGTCGTGGTGCCAGGGGAGCGCTTCGCTGGCGGTGCTGGCCTGAGGCGACTCTTCCATCTAGGAGGAAGGGGATGCAGCGGTGATGCGGGGACCTCGCTGGGCAGCGGCAACCTACACGGAGGTAGCACGATGGAGGCGTGCGGTTAGGAGCGAGGAAGGGGTAGGTGGCTCCGGTCGACGATGCGAGGAGGGGAGCTCGCGGGCTTGAGGTGAGAGGCGAGGGCCGACGGCGGTGCGGGAATTGGTCGAGGGAAGCGGGGGCGAAGGATTACGACGGGGGGGGGGGGGTTGGTGAGGAAACACGGGCCACGTCGGTGGGGTGGTGGGGTCACGCAAGCGGGGCGGACGCGGTCGGCCTGGCAGTGGGGGTTGGCTCACGATCGAAGCGTGACCGGTTCGTGCGGTGCGTGAGGGATGTGGTGTGTAACATGTTGGTAGTGGGTCGGCCGGGGTGTGACGCGGGGTGCGGGCGTGTTAGGTAGGCTGGCGGCGGAGGATTAGGTGTGAGGGTCTGGGTAGGCTAGGGTTTGGTTTAGATTGGGTAGTAGGTGGCTGGTTGGGCCTTTGGGCCTGGTCGGCTGCCTCCCCTAAAAAATACTTTTGTTTATTTATGTTATTTTAAAACACGTTCGCAAATAACTTTTAGATAAAAGAAAAGAAAAATATCCGGAGAGGCCAGGGTTTTGATTTGAAATAAAGACGGGGTGTTTAGAAAACAAAATCAGGTTTTTCGAAAATAGTTTTAGACAAAACCATGCATGATGATGACGATGCTCAAATGCAATGTGACATGAGCATGCGGTCATGATGATGCAATGCGCAAGAACACTGCGATTTTCTAGTGGTGGTTTTAGCGGGGCGCCACAGTGCGCCCTGCCAACATTCAGCTAGCTACACCTTTGGGGTGTTTCCTTGCTCCTACTGGATTGATAACCTTGGTTTCGTACTGAGGGGAAACTTGCTGTTGTGCTCATCATACCTTCCTCTTGGGGTTCCCCAACGAGCTCGATATATTTTGGGTCATCACACGTCATCAACTATGGCTCCTCGAGCATGGAAGACTTTGAGCTCTACATCGACAATGGCTCCTCATGCATGGAGTACATGGAGCACTACACCGACAATGCCTCCACATGCTTGGGTGATATGGAGTACTACAACAACAATGACTCCCCAAGCATGGACCACTTCGAGTGCTACAATGACGACGCCTCACCAAGCATGGAGGACATGGCAAACTTCCAACGCTTGGAGATGGAAGACTACTACGGCAAGCAAGAGGAGGCGCATCATTGATGACTCGTGTAATATTGAGCTCGTTGGGGAACCCCAAGAGGAAGGTATGGTGAGCACAGCAGTAAGTTTCCCTCAGTTATGAAACCAAGGTTATTGAACCAGTAGGAGCAAGGAAACACCTCCAAGGTCTTGCTAGCTGGACTTTGGCAGGGCGCACTACCGACGCCAACATCAACGTGGAAACCTGCACAACACAACCACAGAACTTTGCCCCCAACTTACAGTGAGGTTGTCAATCTCACCGGTTTTGCTGAAAACAAAGGATTAAACGTATTGTGTGGAAGAAAGTAATAGTTTGCAGAAAGTAAATGTAAAGCAAAGAACAGTTGTAGATTGATGGTAAAAGAAAGGACCGGGGTCCATAGTTCACTAGTGGTGGCTCTCCTTAAGATAGATGACATGTTGGGTGAACAAATTACAGCGGGGCAATTGACAGACATCGAGAAAGCATACATGCATATACTAATCATCTTGACTCCTTTGAGATTTGATTGGGCATTACAACATTATACATAGACCATAATCCAACTACATCTATGACTAATAATCCACCTTCAGGTTATCATCCGACCCCCCTCCAGTATTAAGTTGCAAGCAAAAGATAATTGCATTACACATTGCATGTAAAGTAAACAATATGATTGTTCTATGAACAAAGGATTGTTGTTTTCTCCCTATTAGCAACAGCACATCTAGTACCTTAGAGATTTATGTCACTTCCCCAGATTACTAGAGGCATGAACCCACTATCGAGCATAAATACTAACTCTTGGAGTTGCTAGTATCTACTTGGCCAAGATAGCTACTAACAACGGAAAGCATGCAAGATCACAAATAACAAAGACATGATAGAATCAATAATGAATCTGAAATAGCATCTCAATATCCATCGGATCCCCGCAAACACAACATGCAGGATTAAAAATAGATGATCTTGATCATGAACGGAGCTCACAAGATCTAAACATGATAGTACAAAGGAGAAGAAACAGCCATCTAGCTACTACATGGACCCGTAGTCCAGGGATGAACTACTCACGCATCACACCGGAGGCTTGCATGGTGATGAAGAAGGCCTGCAGGGTGAATTCTCCCCTTCGGCAGGGTGTCGGGAAGACCTTCAGATCCCTCTCGATCTAGGGATGGAGATGACGGAGGCTACAGACTCTTTCGTGGAATTTTGATCGGGTACTTAGGGTTTCTGTATCAGAGGCATCTTATAGGCGAAAGGAGAGGCCGAGGGGGTGCCCTAGGTGGCCAGACCACCCCTGGCGCGGGCCAGGCCTGGCCGCACGGCCAGGTGGTGTGGCCGGGCCCTTGCCCCTCTCTGTCTCGTATTCTGGCTCCGTGTCCCCCTCGCTAAAAAACTGACTTTGGCTTTTGTCCCGTCCAATTCCGAAAATATTCATTTTCTGACTTTCCTGGAACCAAAAACAGCAGAAAATAGGCAACTGGCATTATGGCACCTTGTTAATAGGTTAATCCAAGAAAGTTTATAAAAAGTATTCCAAAGTGTGGACAAAATATAAGAAAGTAGATAAAACCAAGCATGGAACATCAAAAATTATGGATACGTTACAAACGTATCAACATCCCCAAGCTTAACTCCTGCTTGTCCTCGAGTAGGTAAGTGATAAAAAGAAAGAATAATTTTTGAGGTGACATGCACCATCATAAACTTGATCAAAGTATTTGTAAAACATTGATAGCTGGGATCATAGTACTTCAAGATAACATGAAAGATAAAGTTCTAACAATAAGACATAGCAACTACGTTGCAACATGAAAAGGCACAAACAAAAGTTTCATGAATAACAATGCTTTGCAAGACGTTTGTTTGTTTCACATAAAGAAAACATAGCATAGTGGCATTCAGCTGTCCCTCATAGAGTAGCAAACATAAATGCATAGGACACCTCCAAAGTTCATAAGAGTGACTAGATACAAATAGTTTAAGAACAAGCAATATCAAAATTATGCATCAATCAACAAGTCTTGGGACAATGCACATAGAACTAAGAATGGCCACTATGCTCTCTCAATAGGTGCATAAATATAGAAGGTGGAGACCCAACATAAAAGTAAAAGAAAGGCCTTCATAGAAGGAATCATGGATTCAAGTTTCATAAAGAGCTTCCAAAACTTATGGTACTTATTAGCTTTTAGCTCTCATTGCCCCTATCATAAGCATCTTGAAGTGATTAAGGTTAAAGTGAACAAACTATGGAGTATATGCTTGACAAAGTATAAGTTGGAAATCTCATGTCCCTTGAATACGAGGGCCGCTCCTCATGCTACTCAAGTTTAGTTACCGGTAAGTTCTTGTCATAGTAAGTACATGTGTATCATAGAGAACCGCCAACGGGGTAACCCTTGCCCGATGATACAGAAGAATCCCCATATCAAAATGACAAGGCAAGAAGACAACGAGCATCTCAGCAATCTTCTTATTTACCATGGGAAAATGGTGCCTTTTTCTCTCTTTCCTCTTTTCTCATATCTTTTTTTTCTCTTTTTTTCTCAATATCTGACTCTTTTTTTATAAGAAGAATGCTTCATAGACAACTCATTATGGTTACGCTGCAGGTTTCCACCATGACGGCATGGATTAGACCGGCGGCCCAGGCATTTCTCTAACACACATACATAACTCCATGGACTTACAAGCTCCCCTTTCATTTCACACCGACGACATCCATAGACAAAAGAGCATGATATTAACTAGGTACAAAGTACAAGTGTAATGTTGAAAGCGTTCCCCATGACAGCATGGTTCTTCTAATCCCCAACATATAAGTGCAAGCATATACAAGATAGACGACACAATGGTTCAAGTTTATTAAGGGAAAGAAAAGTAAAGTGTGCCATCAAGTTCGTGAGAGCTTTAATCACTAGTTTTCTCATAACAAGTTTAATTCGGAAGGTAGATAAAAACATGAATATACTTGGAATAGCAAATGCTAATAGGTAGGTATGGTGGACTCTTTGGAATAACTTGGTTTTAGGAGTTGGATGCATGAGTGGAACTCATACTTGGTTATGGAGGCTAGCAAAAGACTGGGAGCGACCAACTAAGAGAGCAATAATGGCCATAATCATGCAGAGCGACAAAACATCATTAATCAAAGAATAAAGTGATACTACAAGTATAAAACTAAAGGATCATAAAGGCTATGGTGACTTGGGATAGTCATAACATGGTGTGAGCATGCGCCAAGTTAACCCAAATAAAGTATCAAAGGAGAATACCACAATACTATGCTTTAATATGCTAAAACAACGCATGATTCTTTAAAGGCACATTAAGCAATATCAATTGTTTATAACATGTCATGCTACATCAAAGATCACTAAGCATAAATCCAAAACAATAGCAAGCATGGCATGACAAAGCATGGGCCACAGTCAAAAACAAATTCTCTTTACCACTTAAGCATAAACTTTCATACTCTTTTCCAATCCAAACCAAACTATTTGAAAACCAATGTATGAAAGAGGGGGTCCAACCAATTTATTCAAGCAAACTAAGAAAACCAAGCAAACAAAAAAAAACAAAAAATGAAGACGCTCCAAGAACAACACAACTGTGCATGAAACAATAAAAATGAAGTGTTTGGAAGAAACCTGGGATTTTTATTGATGAAGAAGGGGATGCCTTGGGCATCCCCAAGCTTTGACGCTTGTAATTCTTTGATAATTCTTGGGGTGACACGGGGTGGCATCCCCAAGCTTGAGATTTAGTCCATTCTTCATCTCATTACATCATTCTTTCCATACACTTGAAATTTTTTCTTCATACAAAACTTCACACAATCTTTATTAGCAACATTAGTGAACTCAAGATAATAAGTCTTTAGGTTCAGTTTCAACACCAATACAACTTCCATTAAAACACAAGATACTGAAGCACTTCCCTTAAAAAGCTCAATTCCCCAAAAGAACTCAATAAGGAACCAACAAGAAGGAAATGCAAATAATGGCAGAAATCTGTTAAAACAGACCAGCAGGTAAAAACCAATTTTTTAGAAAACCTTCTGTTTCTCAAATGAAAAAGTGTTGAACTAAAGAAAGTTAGATAACAACCTGGGGCAGAAGCACAACAATTCACGCCTTAAAACAACGTATAGAGATTGTACACGAATTTTTACGGTGAAGCACAAAAATCTGTTTTGGGACAGCAACTTTCCCAATCATTACTTCTCTCCCATTAGAGGTTACTCTTGTCACAAAAAGCAAATAAAAAGGATAAGGAGAGGTTATTACTGAAGCAATAACTTCCAAGACTCATCTAAAACTTTTGGGTTATCTCCCAGTAAGTACTTTTATTTAATGCCTTTAAGTTAGGCATGATAGTTTGAGAAGATGCTCACAGAGGAAATATGAATTGAAGTAAAAGAGAGCATCAAGAAGCAACTTCAAAACACATTTAAGTCTAACCCTCTTCCTATGCATAGGAATCTTATACACAAATAAATTCACAAAGAACAAAGCGACATGCATAGGACGATAAAACGAGAGTAACTTCAAAACTTTCAGCAAATAGAGAGGTGTTTCAGTATCATGAAAACTTTTACAACCATATTTTCCTCTCTCATAATAATTTTCAGTAGCATCATGAATAAACTCAACAATATAACTATCACATAAAGCATGCTTTTCATGATCTACAAACACTAGAGCTTTATTATAAACATTTTCAAAAGAATCCTCAGGAACATAACATTCATCCTCCTTTAGTAAGCATGGGGGCCAATCAAATATTGTAAGGGGTAAAGAGTTACTCTCATTACAAGTTAGGAATGGGTAGATCCATTCTTCCTCCCTTGATCATCACTCTCCTCCTCTTTTTCATCCAATGAGCTTCCAGTTTCAGCTATTTCTTCTTCCATAGGCTCCTGCAAGGCATTACTCTCTTCCGCTGGTGGAGAGCATCTATTAAGATATTCAAGAATATAGCCATTTTCTTCCTTGTAATTATCAAAGCAAAATTGAAGTATATCATAAACCTCATATTTATAAGGCGCATCATTAGTATTTTCAAGCAAACTAGCAAGTTCAAATGCACCCTTCCAAGCAATAAATTCTTCAATTTGTTCCACATCATAAAAGTCATAATTTACTTTAACATAAGAAGATATGGTAACATTATCATTATACTCACATAGAAAAGGGGGTGTTTATACCTCCTACAGCAACAAGACTTATCAACACAATAAGTAACATTATAAGTAGAGCACATGTTTCTAGCAATGGTATTCAATTTATCAATTTGTTCCCATAAGAGTTTCCCTTTTTGTGACAAGCGATATTCCTTATAATAATATTTTTGTTCTTCCGTGAACCCACCTTGCCAATTAGATTCAGTTTCAAAGAAATCAACCATTGATAGTAAGCATGATAAAGCAAGACAATAACAGACTAACGAAAATACCAACTATAGTAGGAACTAATGTTTTTTGTGTTTTTGATAAAGAAACAAGCAAAAAAGCAAAAATAAACTAAGCAAAACAAATAAAACAAAGTAAAAAAGATTGGTTATGAGGGATTCCCCTTGTGAAGATGTCCTTGACTCCCCGACAATGGTGCCAGAAAAGTACTTGCTGACTCGTGTAATAACGAGCTCGTTGGGGAACCCCAAGAGGAAGGTATGATGACCACAGCAGTAAGTTTCCCTCAGTTATGAAACCAAGGTTATCGAACCAGTAGGAGCAAGGAAACACCTCCCAGGTGTTGCTAGCTGGACTTTGGCAGGGCGCACTACCGGTTCCAACAGCAACATGGAAACCTGCACAACACAACCACAGAACTTTGCCCCCAACTTACAGTAAGGTTGTCAATCTCACCGGTTTTGCTGAAAACAAAGGATTAAACATATTGTGTGGAAGAAAGTAATAGTTTGCACAAAGTAAACAGAAAGCAGTAAACAGTTGTAGATTGATGGTAAAAGAAAGGACCAGGGTCCATAATTCACTAGTGGTGGCTCTCCTTAAGATAGATGACATGTTGGCTGAACGAATTACAGCGGGGCAATTGACAAACATCGAGAAAGCATACATGCATATACTAATCATCTTGACTCCTTTGAGATTTGATTGGGCATTACAACATTATACATAGACCGTAATCCAACTGTAGCTATGACTAATAATCCACCTTCAGGTTATCATCCAAACCCCCTCAAGTATTAAGTTGCAAGCAACAGATAATTGCATTACGCATTGCGTGTAAAGTAAACAATATGATTGTTCTATGAACAAAGGATTGCTATTTTCTCCCTAGTAGCAACAACACATCTAGTACCTTAGAGATTTCTGTCACTTCCCCAGATTACTAGAGGCATGAACCCACTATCGAGCATAAATACTAACTCTTGGGGTTGCTAGCATCTACTTGGCCAAGATAACTATTAACAACGGAAAGCATGCAAGATCACAAATAACAAAGACATGATAGAATCAATAATCAATCTGAAAGAGCATGTCAATATCCATCGGATCCCCGCGAACACAACATGCAGGATTACAAATAGATGATCTTGATCATGACCGTAGCTCACAAGATCTAAACATGATAGCACAAAGGAGAAGAACCAGCCATCTAGCTACTACATGGACCCGTAGTCTAGGGATGAACTACTCACGCATCACACCGAAGGCTTGCATGGTGATGAAGAAGGCCTCCAGGGTGAATTCTCCCCTTTGGTAGGGTGCCGGGAAGAGCTTCATTTCCCTCCCGATCTAGGGATGGAGATGACGGCAGCTAAAGACTCTTTCGTGGAATTTTGATCGGGTACTTAGGGTTTCTGTATTGGAGGCATCTTATAGGCGAAAGGGGAGGCCGAGTGGGTGCCCTAGGTGGCCAGACCACCCCCTGGCGCGGGCCAGGCCTGGCCGTGCGGCCAGGTGGTGCGGCCGGCCCCTGGCCCCTCTCTGTCTCGTATTCTGGCTCCGTGTCCCCCTCGGTGAAAAACTGACTTTGGCTTTTGTCCCGTCCAATTCCAAGAATATCCATTTGCTGACTTTCCTAGAACCAAAAACAACAGAAAACAGGCAACTGGCACTGTGGCATCTTGTTAATAGGTTAGTGTAAGAAAGTGTATAAAAAGTACTCCAAAGTGTGGACAAAACATAAGAAAGTAGATAAAACCAAGCATGGAACATCAAAAATTATGGATACTTAGCAACGTATCAATCATCAAGAAACCATGACCTTCAAGGCCAAGTGTGCCACACCAAAGGGCACCGCCTACTTTGATGATCCACCTCCAAGGCGTCAAGTGCTGCCACCTACATGGCATCATGCGCCACCATCTCCAAGGCGACGAGCGCCATCACCTCCAAGCCGTCTAGCGCCAACATCTCCAAGGTGCCAAGCACCACCATATCCAAGGCATCAAGCGCATCTACCTCCAAGGCATAAAGTGCCACCTACTCCAAGAAAAGTGGTGCCCAAACATCATCTTCCACACAAAGCGCCATGACGCAAGAACCATCATCGACATACATCCTATCCTGATCATTTCCAACATCAGGAGAATACAAGATGTCATTCAAGGCATCTTCACCATGAAGACGGAGAATACATGTTGAGCACCATCCATGATGCGCAACCAAGCTCAAGAAGTTACCACCATCAAAAGAAGAGTGCCAAGGAAAAGAATCATCGTTGCGAGCGTCATGTGGATGACCAAGTGCTTCAACAACATAAACCTTCGGCAAGGCACACCAATGACCTCCGTCGACACCATCATCATAAGGAAATTGCAACTACTAGTGCCACCACCAAAATGGCACCAAGAGAAAGCCTTCTTCCACGCCATCCAGCTTCAATGCCAAAACTTCAAGTTCAAGATGAAGCATCCAACTACAAGAGATCCAATGCAACTTGTTCTCCAAGCACTCCAAGAATGTCTTTCAAGCAAGAGATGGACCTATACTTCGCCAAGTTGGACGAGGCCGTCAAAAATATGACCACTCAAGAGATAGAAGAAAACAAGTTGCTTTGCCAACAATTCGATGCAAGGGCGAAGATGGCGTCAAGGACCAATACTTCCAATTTGAGTGACACCACCATAATGGCACCCAATGAACAAGATGATGACAAGGTCGAGAAGGTGAGCATGGGACTTTCCCTTCACCAAAGGAGGCGCATGGAGTTGAGCACACTGAGCCTATCCCTATATGCTTGAGTGATGATGTGGTACCAATCCCATGTGAGTATGAGAGCCACTTAGCCCACTTGAGTGAAAACAAGAGTGAGACGAGCGACTCCACCATACGCGAGATTGAATGCTTCCATTTGGAGGGCATGAGTGAGTTGAGAATGGTAGTTTATAGGTCATGTGAGGCCACTTTGATTTCTAACGACTTACCATCTACCTCTAGTATGTTTTCTCATGATGTGCTAGGTACCATGGATCAAGAAGCGCCAAGATTGGAGATGATGATGGCTCCAACCAAGAGGATGTACATGGTGGATGAAGATGATGCCATACCCATAGATGATGAAGAAGTCACCCACATGGAGGGCAATATGTCAACACGCGAATTTTTTATCCCAGATTCCCGTTATGCCATACCTCGCAATCCCAGGATTACCATTTTTGCGAGACATAACGGATTGGATATCACAGTACATCATCCATTACAAACCATACATAAGGTCTTACACAAATAAGGATCTCATGATCCAGTCTTAATACAACAAGCGTGAAATAAAAGATAAGCGTAAGCGGTGGGGTCCATCTTGAGGCACGGGCAATCTTGTGGCAAGATAGTCCTAGTTATCATAGCCGTCATGCTGGCCATCATCTTGATAGTATCCTTCATAGTCTGGCCATGAGAATAGCCAGGGACAAAAGCCATGAGTACTCTTTAAGTACTCGCAAACTACCACTAACAAGTACAAGAAAAAGTTTTTGTTCCCCCTGATTTTTGCATTCTGGACAACTAATGAGGGGTGCTGAAATTGGGATGTTACAGACCTTTCCCCCTTCAAATAATCTCGTCCCGAGATTCAGGGGAGTAAGGTTTCGGGATTTTGAGTTGGAGTTAGTGCCATGTGTTTCTCGCGTACTAACTCATCGGCTTTGTCTTTGAGCATAGTTACTGCATCAATAGAGCTGAACTTCAATCTTCTGGGATGCACGAAGAGTTGAGAAGGTTCCTGTCCAGAGTGCAACGGATGATCTTCTTTTCCTTCCGGAGTTGAGGTCTCGAGGGTTTAGGCTGGGCAAACTATCTCTAAAAGGACCTTCGCGAAGTTCTTTTCCGAGGGTAGGGTCGACGGCTTGATGTCTTTTATTTAAGTATCTAAAGTGTTTTCCTTAGAGGCTTATCATAACCTATTCGACAACCTGGGGTTAGGACTCCTGAAGTTGTTTCTCGCGGGTGGTTACTCTATTTGTGTGGGAAACTAGTGGTAGCTCGAAGATAACACAGTCCTTCCTTCTTGGAATCGTCAAATGTTGTTTGAAATCTATCACCAACCTTCTATCCAGAGTTGGAACCTTCAGATGTCGTCTGCAAACTAGGTTTCATGAGGCTTATATACTACTTTTATTTGTACTTAGCCTATTCGAATCTGTTGAAAACGCAGGTCCTCTAATGGGTTAGAACTTAGGTGTTAGGGATCCAGCGATCCTTCAGGTGGGTTTTCAGCAGAAGTAGCAGAGGGGCTTCATGAATCTTCAGTTATTATCTCATCTGATGACTCGAGAGTTGATGCTTGGCGAGACGACGTCGAATCTGGAACCCTTATGAATAAACGGTTTCCTTGAGTTGAGTAGAAAGACGCAGTCTTTCCACCTTAGAGCTTCACTAAGGTCTTTCGAGAGTGATACCAATCATCCGTCTTGAAGTGTGGGCGTGATGTTAAGGAAGGTTGTATCTCCTTGGGTCTTGAGTTGAACTAAATTTTATAAAAGTGGAATTCAGAAATTTTATAAAAAGGTTTTAGAGAACCTAGAGGTAAGAGTATTTTGAAGGTTCTGTCTTGATAACATAAGGACATTATATCTTATAGATCTCCATAGTTTTGGAAATAGAAGCTACTAAAACAGTTAGGGTTGCAAAGGCGTCATGGCTCAGGTTTTGAAATGACAGAACATTTGAGAATATGTAAAATGAGCCAGGATAGTTTTGTTAAATAGCTTTTGACAACTTCTGTTGGGGTAAGGAATATATCATTTTCTACACTCTCAATGCATCAGCATCAACAAACAAGCAAGCAAACATTGCATCACTAAACAAGAAAAAGTTTTTGTTCGCCCTGATTTTTGCATTCTGGACAACTAATCAGGGGTGCTGAAATTGGGATGTTACACCCATGGTTGGTAGCACGGTGCATGGCCTGCTGGGTGACCCAGTTAGACGGATCCAGAAGGGAGGCCCATGTCCGATAAAGGAAGGTTAAGCTGGAGTCACTAACCAACTCGGAGCCTTGGAGTACAAGACACGAAGACTAGTTAGGGTTAGTGTAGGTCTATGTAACCTGTCCGGCAAGGTCCTTTCCCTGTAACCCTAGGTTTTGGTGCCTTTATAAGTCGGGCCTGTGGGAGCCTTTAGGGCATGATTCATAACACCTTGCACAACGAACCAATACCTATAAATCGGCGTATTCCCATTATAGTGATTTATAGCAGGAGTAGAGTTCCTCCACTGTTGTGGGACTTGCACCTGGGTAAGGTGTGTTACCTCGTACCCGCCAACTCACCTACTTCCCCCACCTCTCTAAACACGCTCTATGAGGACCCCTCCAAGGCGTACTAGTCAGCAATACCACGACAGTTGGCGCCCACCATGGGGAAAGAGGCACTTCGAGATCTACACCGGGCGTGGTCCAATCTCTTCGCAGGAATCAGCAACACTGTAGCCATTGGGCGCATTCTCTTCTCCAACAAAGTTCTAATCGTTCCTCCTGACGAATTCTGGATCTCGGCGAAGACGAACCCCACCCATTGCTTTGTTGTCCCAGTCAGGGACATCCACATCTTCATCGGCAAAACCGACTCGGGTCCTAGCTCCCAGGAAGTCAGAAAATTGTCAAGGACTGTACAGACCACCACTATGCAGGATACTTTCGCGGAAGGATCTGGCCTAGATCTCTCTTCGGAGTTTAACGGCTCAGATCAGAAAAATTCAAGTCCCACCCAAACCGCCACTTGTGTAGGATATAACGGTGGAAGGACCCCGCAGATCTGCTTGGCTTCCGTGAGTGTCAGAGACGTGGAGGTCACACTTCTTCGATCTAGCCAGATGTGTTTAGAGGGACGGAGAATCCCCTCGTGAATACCTCACCAGATGGTTAAGGGTGAGAAAACCTTGGAAGGTGACCACACTGACAAACTTGTATACCACCTCGTGGAAGGGCTCATGCCCGGAACACTCCTCTGGCATACGTTTCAGAGGTGGCAGGCTGCCGGCTTGCTTGCCCTCAATGAGATGATGGCAACTATTAATAGTTTTGCTGACGCCAACGATGAAGCTGAGTCCGACATCACCACTGCAACCAGAGGAGGCAATAACAACAACGGCCATGCACCGCCCCCTCCAGCTCTGCCATCGAAAAAACCGAAGCAAACTCCGACTTAGTGCTGGATGCACTCTACACCGACATCAACATGGATGGCGGCGGCTCTGACGCTAACTCGGAGGAATACGATGCTGCTATGAGGGAGATCGAGACGGAGATCTAGAGGGAGGAGCACGCCGAGAAGGCTGTCACTTCCCACCAGGTACTAGTGGACATCGCGAACATGACAGATGAAAACCAACAGAACTAGATGGCTAGAAAAGCTCTGCCAGTAACAACAAAGGCAGGAGACGCGATAGCAAAGGAAAAAACGCCTTCGATCCTATGGGTCCTGTTGTGGGAATGACCACGGCAGCCTCTACCAGGGGTAGCAATTGGAATGATTCAGGGTAAGAGTGAGTCTCCATCTGCGGTGTGAGATTGAGGGTAAAGACACAGGGATTTACCCAGGTTCGACCCCCCGTAGTGTAAAGACCTACTCCTACTAGATTGTATTATGGTAAGTGAGTTACAAGGGTGGCGAGCTCGACGGTTAGGCAGCGAGTCGCTTGGATGGGGTGTATGATGGAACATGAGTACAGAGAGTACCCTAGGGAGGTTTATATAGGGGTACCTCGCTAGGGTTTACAGGGTTACAACCGAATCAGTTAAGGTTTCAGAGGATTTTACCTAATCCAACTGGGCCTATCTATGCTTCTGGGCCTCCAGCTTCTAGTCACTGGGCTTCTCCTTCAGTCGCTTTCCAGTCGCAATGGGCTTGGGCCAGTAGAAACATCCTTCTGGGTATACCCCATTCAGCATATCCCCATCAGTAGTCCCTGAGGCCAACGATGATTCGGCGTAGGTGTTTACTTAGTAGTCGGAGTAGGTGAGTCCGGGTGGACGCCCAATCGAATCGGCGGTGGACTCCTCCAATGAAGGGAGAAATTCCTCAAATGTGTTTAGTCACAACATTGGCGAGTGGAAATGTGCTTGAGTCGCCACGCCCAATCTATTGGAAGGGTCACGTCAGCTTGGTCAAACTAGCCATTGGATAATTCCAATGGTAACTTTGGCGAATTTACCTCGAGCTAACCACTATCCTGAGATTGGTGGGTAGCTCCCCTTTATAAGGAGAGTGGTGGAGGGAGAGGGAGTCCTTCTTCACATTTTTCCACCCTCGCGCATCCTCAGTCTCCAGATCCACTCTCGATCTGAAATTTCTGGATAGAGCGACCCTTTTCTTCTCTCAATGGCGCGTCGAGAAGATTTGTGGGCAAATCGAAGTGCACCACCGCCGCCTTGAAGTCCTTTCAGGATGCGGGGATTCTCTGCAAGGGGAACTGGTGGATTCCCGCAGACAGCAAGACCGAGCCAAAGCCCCGCCCCGGTGAATTTATCTGTTTCCTGAGCCACTTGGAGAGGGGGTTGCGATTCCCCACATCCATCTTCTTCCAGCGCTTATGCGCCTACTATGCCATCAAACCCTGTGACTTAGGGCCTCACAGCATCGAGCAGCTTGCTATCTTCGTCACCTTTTGTGAGTGCTACTTGGGGTGTCGCCCCTACTTCTCTCTCTAGCTGCTGTTTTATGGACGCCTCAGCCGCAATGGGATGGGTGGCCCTATCTTGGCAGTAGGCAGCGTCACCTTCTAGCTGCAGCTACCGAAGGCCATGAGCGAGTGGAAGAAGAGGTGGTTCTACATGAAGGAGTCAACTCCCTTTGGTGAGGTGTCGCTCCCATTGTATACTGTGGAGAGGAGTGAGCCGTGCCTGTTGTCAGTGGCCAAGCTTCCAAATCACTAGAGGATGGCCATGGACGAGATGCTGGCCTGGATCCAAGAGCTGAAGCACGAGTGCCTCGAGACCATCAACTTGTACAACTGTTGGCTTGCACGACGACTGGTTCCGCTGGCTACCCGAGCCCACTAGATGTACCAGTACACCACGAAGGGAGACCCCGCGAAATAATGCAGCGAGCCTTGGGAGCCAGAAGACTACACCGTGGCGTTGAAGAAGATCACGGAGGCGGAGTATGTCGACCCCAAGGCCAGGTTGGCCCCATATACTACCGGGAAGCGACAGGCTCCCCCTGTGAGTTTCTTCGCTTATTTCATTCCCATTCATAATTTTGCAATCGCAGTTTTGCAATTGCTTGATCTGAGTCATTGTTTTCTCTGATTTTGCCAGCTATTCCAAGTGCTCGAGAACTGGCTTCCTCCGCTGGATGAAGAGGTTCCCAAGGAGCTCGAGGAGGAGGAGGAATCCTCCAAGGATGAACAAGAAGTCGCGGAGGTGCAGGCAACCCCATCCGTGGCTCAGAATACCCGCGGGCAGAAGCACCGTGAGATCGAGGCAAGTCGCGGCCTTGAGGAGCGCGATAGTGACATCGACATTGTCGAGGAGCAAAGCTCGCAGAGAATGGCGATGCCAGCTAAGCCTACACCAAAGTCACAGCCGAAGACACCAACGAAGGTCAAGCCGATGGCAAAGCCTAAGTTGCCAGCAAAGGAGAAATCGCCGGCCAAGTCCTCAACAATGTTCAAGTCGGACGACGAGTCCGACGATGAAGAAGGCGTCGATGTAGCAAAGATTCCAGAGGACCCAGCTCTAATGATGGAATCGGAGATCATAAATGTGGTTGTGGATATAGAGGTGCCACTCACAGCGATCGCATTGGAGGCCTCGGCGCCATCGGACCAAAGGGTTGAAGTGGCCATAGGGTCAGCAACTCTACCGCTAAAGGAGACGCCTGCGTCGTGAAAGCCGGAGGTTCCCATGACCCTGGATTCGTTGATGGAGAAGCCCGTGGCGGCATGACATGCGAGCTTGTTGGAAAGGGGCCTCACTCGCAAGCTAGTCCCCGAGCTGGAGAAGCCTACACATATCAGCACTAGTTTGCGCGTCATCCCGGGCTCCGGGTGAGTTTTTCTTTTGTTGTTTTGCCATACTTTGCTTCTTTTCTATTTTTCGAATCACTTATCATGATGAACTCATAGGGGCGGCGGCAAAAATATCCACCATCCGTCGGTGGCCAAAGTACCACTAACCGATGTCGAGGAGGGCAATTATCCCTCTAGGAAGAGGAAGGCGGTCACTGTCGAGGCACCTGGTGAAGGTGCGAATAAGAAGAAGGAGGGTGACCCCATCGCCACAACAAAGGAAGGCACGGGAAAGGGCTACTGTGCGGTCCCTCTTAGAGAAGAGGCGACCACTGGCCGGAGCCAAGCAAGGTAGACCTCCCTTCAAAGGCGCCACCACCAACGACTGGCGCAACAGGGTCAACAGCCGCAACATTCCCACACTTCATGGCGAGGGCCTTTGCCATGGAGGCTGGAACTCAGTCGCTGCAGGTTCCTGAGATCATCGATAGTTACATTGGGAAGTGTGGCGGGCGCACGCCATTCCTGGTGCCCTTAGTGGACGCCATCGAGCTTCACCGTATGCTTGGTGCTGCAATCCAGGTATGTCTAGTCCCCGAGGTTCTAGTCGCTGAATTTCAGCAGATCGACACTCAAAACTTTGATTGTCCAGTCCCCGAGGGTCTGGTCACTGAATTTCAGGGGCTAGACACTCAAAAACTTTAATTGATCAGTCCTCGAGGGTATAGTAGCTGAATTTTAGTGGCTAGACACTCAAAACTTTGATTATCCAGTCCCCGAGGGTCTCGTTGCTGAATTTCAGCGGCTACACACTCAAAAACTTTGATTGTCCGGTCCCCGAGGGTCTACTCATTGAATTTCAGTGGCTAGACACTCAAAAACTTTGATTGTCCCTATTCTGACTTGAATTTTGTGTGCAGGGTTTCCAGGCCGAGTTGACTAAGCGGTTGTCTTCAGCGGAGCGACTGGAGCATAATCTGCGAGTTGCCTAGGAGACCAATCGGCGACTCCAGGCGACTACAGGTTAGTCTTTCTTGTAAGGTTTGCAATTAGCTTATTGTGGTCTTCTTTACCATAGATGAGCATGTCACCGCAATTGCCAAGGCCCGCGAGGGATATGTTCAAATCACCGACCTGGATTCTGCCAAGGCTTCGACGTCCGCTACGGAAGAATGGGCCAACTCGGTGGCGGAGGAGGTGGAGACAGCAAAAGCTATAGCGACCACAACGGAGGAGCTGGCCAGCTCGCTGTCGAAGGAGCCTGAGAAGGCGAAGGCTGTGGCGACTTCCTCTGAAGAGAGGACCAAGGTCGCGGTCGTCGTGGCGGAGGAGGAGCGGAAGGCGTCCAACTCGACCATTGTTGGGTTGTAGGAGAAACTTTCCGCACTTGAAAAGTTTGACACAGATAGCTGCTGCAAGCTTCTTGATGAGTCTTCTATGTTTTTCCTCGATCTTTGTTTTGCCAGTGGCAAGTCCCCGAGCGGGTGAATCCCTAGGTTATTTTTCCGCATGAGTTTTGATTTCCTGACATTGCAGCCATTGTAGGTCAAGGAGATCCTGTGGTATAGACATTTGACGCCGAGCAGCGCATGACGGTGGTGGTAGACGTGACGACTACATAGGCAATGTGCGTCCAGGCCGTCCTCGAGGGCGTTTCTCCCACCGAAGTGATTCCGGGGGGGTTAACCGAGGTGTGGCGATACCTCGAGGAGGCGCCCGTGGTTGTTGAGTGGATGACGCAATCGGTGTTCTGCCGCGGAGCCACGACTGCGCTAAGCCTTGGACTAGCGCACTTCCCTAACGACTTCGGTCTCGACGACGTCACCAGCGGGTACCCCTCGTCGACTAGTAAGGTGGAGATAGCAGAGGTCCTTGGGCTGACCGCCAAGGCCTCTCCATTCACGGAGCGTGTGTTGGCGATGGGTGACTTGCTGCCTTACCAGGAGACACTGGTGGCACTGAACCAACCTGAGCCGAAGCATCGCGACCTAAAGTCGGAGCAACAATTCCGGTCATCACTCGCGAAGCAGTTGACGACCTTCTTGGTGAATCCCTGGAATCCTTTCATCCAGGTCAAGGGTGATGGTGGATCCTCCTCATCCAAGCCTGCAGAATGAAAAATTGCCTGGGGGCACAAATTAGCGTGGCGACTAGCCCTTTGTAAGATATTTTTTATGTGAACAATGTATTTTGTTCATTTCTGAATATGTCAATCGACTCGCATTTTTTATGTGAACAATGTATTTTGTTCATTTCTGAATCGGTTCGGATAGGCGAGTCTCCGAGCATGGTACTTAACCGTTTGAGTTGCATGCCGAAGGTAGGTGATAACGTAGTACGTTATTTGTAACATGTCCCTCCTCCTGACCTGGAAAGTCTGTCGCGTGGCAAGTCAGGGGCAAGATCTCATACTTGGCGTGTTCTCGAGCCGCGTTAGGGTCGTTTTGGACGAGTCCCCGAGCGTGGTACTGTACCGTTCTAGTCGCTTTGCGCGAGGGTGAGGGGTACGGGGAGCTATGGAAAGCGGAGTCGGTGGTCTTGGCTCGAAAAGCCAGTCGAGCGGGGGACTCTGATGGTGGCTCTGGGTTGGTGTTTTTGTGGACAGGTCAAGGTCCGAATATTTCCAGTGCCCTTGACCCACACGGGTTAGCTGTGTCGGTCGCTCAACCAAGGGTTGACTATCATGATTAGCATATTGCTATATATATGAGTGCGATTGGCACAAGAAAAGGCGATTAGACACAATTTGTGTGAACCAGATTTTTATTCCATCATGTGGCAGCTGAGTACAAGTTTTAGCTCTATGTATTGAACTTCCGTAGGAGATTTACATTCCATGGCCGCTCGACATCAGGCTGGCCATCACCTCGTATGTCGATGAGGTAGTAGGTGTCGTTTCCAAGGACTCTTCCTATGGAGAATGGCCCCTCCCATGGGGGAGAGAGCTGGGATTGTTTGTTTGCGGCCCGAAAGTTCCCGGGCGAGTGCATCCCGGTACCCGAGTTGTCATCAATCTAGTGGAGGGGCCGTAGTAGAATCGCCAATTGTCCAGAAGGGACAAATGGGGGTCACTACAAATCTAACGGCCAAATGGTCATTTGAACCAGACGAAAAATGGTTGAACTCAAATACCGTCGTTTGGTCAACTCTTCTTGGCCCGCCCTGTCAGTATTCCCTGTTATCTTTTGCGGTCGTGGACTAGTTTACCCCTGTGTGGACTAGATCTATTTCTTTGCTCAGCTTCGGGTGCTCGTCTTAGATCGGAGCTCGCACTTTCGCTAATTTGCGTCCCCACCATGTCCGGTCAACCTCCCACGCCTCTAATCGACACTCGCAGTCGTCACCGTCGCATCGTCCATCGTATCGGAGCTTCGCGTCCCCGGACTAATATCTCGCCTCTGGCTAGTCCTTCTCGCACGGTGGAGCGTGTCGGGTTCAGATCCTAGCGGCGACCAGCCCAGCCTTGCGCGATTGTCGTCAGCCAGACCCTGCATGGTATCCCTGGCATAGCAGTTTGATGACCATGCTCTCATGGCGACTGTGTTGGGTGTCCGCCCTACTATGTCACCGGCAGAGTTGCTGTCGGCTTTCAGGTCTCATTTTGATATCAGACAAAATGAGGTCAAGATTGAGGTATGTGCGCTGCCATTCAATTTTTTCATCCGGCTCGAGCACAACTTAGACACCGGGCGCATTCTGCATTCTTCCCGTTCTTTCGAGTGCTGTGGGGAGAAAATGAGCTTCATGCGTTGGCATCGCACATGTGGGTGGGACCATCGCTTGGGGCAGCTTTGTTTCTTCTCCAAACTCGACTTTGATGGCCTCCCATTGGATGCTTGGGAGCCGGAGGCCCTCAAGCAGGTCGTCAGTAGCCTTGGCGGTGAGCTGGTGGAAATCGTGCCACCGAGCGATAGATGGGTCATCGAGGTAAAGGCGTGGCTGAAAGATGCTGACGCCGTTCCTAAGATGTACACTGGAAGCACCCGGTCATCATCCACCTGGAAGAGGTTCTGGAATCGGTACATGGCATTCAGGGCCCCGAAGAGGCGGCCAGAAAGCATCCTCGTCACCTAAAGTGTTATCCTGGAAAGATCGTTGGCACAGGACCACCACCGTTTCGCGATAGCGCACACAGTTTCGGTGGGGGAACTAGGCTTGGACAAGCTGGTGGTTCTGATTTCCCTCGAGTGAAGACAGAGCTCTAGTGAATTGCTGTAGTATGTGTGGCTAATGAATTTGTAGTATGGAGAGCATACCAGGAAGTTAGCATCGACTAAAAATGTGTAATAGTTTGAATCGATGTAGTATGTGTGGGTAATGAATTTGAAGTAGTATGTGTGTGTAATAGTTTGAATCAATGTAGTATGTATGGGTAATGAATTTGATGTAGTATGTGTGTGTAATAATTTGAATCGATGTAGTAGAACACCGTTCTTTATAATTTCTATGAATAACCAAGGACAACCTCATGAAAATAGGGTGGACTGGCAATGAGCAATGTCAATTTTGTGGAAGCCATGAAAATATAGTCCATCTCCTCTACAAGTACAAGGTAGCTAGATTTGTAACACGTTTAAATGCAGGACCATTTTGCAGACCGCACAAGACAAATGAAAAATGGTTTATAGCGTAGACAGCTGTAACACCCCTAGTTTTAGTAATCCTTAATTAGGGTTTGAGTGTGCATAGCATGTGCATCATATTTTAAAATACATGGAAGAAATTAATATGCAAACCCCAAACCCTAATTTCCTTCCTCTTTGAAATGTATTCAAAATGGTTTTGTATTTTGAAAACTACCAAAATTATGGAGCCCAAATGGATTATAAGGGCTCTGCAGTATTTTGAGAAGTTTATAAAAGTTCTGGTATTTTAGAAATATTTAAAACATAAGATAAATTAAATTAGAAAAGAGAAACAGAAAAACAGAAAGAAAAAGGGTTTTACAGAAAAAAATAAACTCAGATCCGCAGCAGGCCAGCCCATCTCCCCTCTCCTCTGCCTGTCGCTCAGAGTGCAGCGCGTAGCAGCCAACTTGTAGCCCAGTAGCAACCAACCCTGGCCCATGCCGCTTCGGCCCCCTCCTTTCTCCTTCGTCCTTGTCGACAACGACAAGAAGCAGCTGCCTGGCAGCTCCTCCGCCGCTAGCCGGCGCTGTGATGCGCGCTGAGCGCCAAGATCAACATCACCGCCCGCCGGTGCCTATAAGGACCCCGCCACACCCCTAGAGAACCCTATCCCACCACTCTAACCTCTCCCTCTTATCCTCTCCTCCATGGCCGGAACCCGAGCCAGCCGCTCGTCACTGTCACCTTCGTCTCCGACCCTCCTAGAACCAATCGAGGCCACCGCTGAGACCCCCTCGCCCGGCTCGTTCAGACTAGCTCTCTCTTGCTTGCTCTCGCGCCCCCAATCGGCCGAATCGAGACCGCTGGCCGCCGCCAATCGCCGCCATTCACCATCGAACCGTGCTTCACCTCGCCTCGCCACCGGCCACTACATGCTCCTGGTGAGCTCCTGTGTCGCTTGGACCTCTCAGATCCGCTATGTGCTTGTTGTATTATCGCTGCCGCAAGCAACTGCAAGCTCCACCTCTGCTCGCCATTGGAGAGGTCACTCCGGTGACCAATCCAGGGCGGCGCCGCCACCTTTTGGCCCAGCGCACCCGCGCGAGTCCAGCGTGGCCCTCGGCACCCTCCCGCGAGCACCCCAGCGCTGACCCATACCTCGACCCGCAGCAGATGGCAGCGCTGACGCCAGCGTGATGTCATCTCGTGCTGATGTCATGCTGACATCAGCATGACGCAGTAATCCCCTATTTTATTTTTATTGAAAATGTTTCTGTAATTATTTTAATAAAGATTATATGACAGGTGGGTCCCGGTTGTCAATGTTTTATTAATTTCCTAAATCATTTATGAAATGAATAAAATCTTGACATGTGGGACCAAGTGTAAAATAATTTAATAAATTCCAAAAATGTTTAATTGTTTTAATAATGATTTAAAAATGGATTAAAATTGGGAAAAAACATAACTAATTCATTTTAAATAAGAAAAATATGTATAATATATCAAAATGTTCAGAAAAATGAGATCTAAACCATAGACTCATACTCGTGCATTTTAAGCAACTTACATGACAAGTTTAATTAGAAGAACAAAATAACCCCTCTAATATGCATTCGGGGTTTCTCCGAATTAGGGTTTGGACCCTTGGATCCCGCTTAAATATCTAAGCATGTACTAGGTTTTATTTCAACTCAATTTAACTAGCCATATCATAATTATTGATTGAGCATTGCATCGGTGCCATGTGTTAATTGTTACTTTTCTTTCCGGTGTTTCTGCTTCTTCTTGGTAGTCCTCGGAGTTGATGTGAGCAACGATATCGAGTCCAAGATTGAAGACTGAGATTAACACCATCGAATAGAAGTACTTGATCAATGGTGAACAATGTCAAGCAGATGAACCTGAAGTTCTATATGTGAGTATCAACAGGAAAAGGCAAGCAAAGCCCCACACATGATATAATCCTATGCTTTCAAAGTATTTCATTCTTGCCATGTGTATACGATTCTAAAGTCTTTTATCGATAGATATAGTAATCATATATGATGCATGTTTCCCTTTGTAGCCTATATTCCCTGATCCACTGCTCCTAGCATAACTAGGGTTTGGCTTATGACCTTCGATAGAGCTGCTATATTCGTCTGTGCTTAGCCATGCTTAGCTGTTACCGATGATCCATCTGGTTGATGAATCAGAGCTACGAATGAACCTAGTTGGACAGGATGACGTGATATGATTAGAGATGTGAGTTAAACATGCTAAGGCTTGTATGGGAGGCCACCGTGGGTTGTGGTTTTTGCAGTCCCATACATGCCACCACTAGGATCTGAGTTCTTGCCTCTTGAACCAAGACGAGCATACAGCCACACGGGGGCCTGGAAACCCCCTCGACCAACTAACTTGCCTAGTAGATTCCATGAGTCACATAGTTCAGGCGTTCCATTCGACATATGCATTATGGTTGTTCTCGAAGGTGGAGGAGGAGGTGCATTCATACAGGTAGGTAAGTGTGGCCGTGAACAGGAGAGGTACGGCCTCTGTAATCTTGTTCCCCGCACACATCTCTAGGGACTGGCTTCAGGACTTGACCCGTTACGGCGGCATCTCCTTAGGGCGTGACTCATGGTCTCGGCGAAAGCAAGGTAAAGGTAGTTTCCAACCGCTCTCTGCCGGCCTTCTAAGGAAGAGGGCTAACGATATCTGGCATTAAGAGGAGGTTGGTACATGCGGGTAAAGTTGTGCACCCGTGCAGGGTAATAATCTTTTTGAAAAGCCGTGTCTACGGTTATGGACGACTTGGGAACGGACGTGATGATCATAGAGAACTATAACCTAATCGTAAAACTTGGCAAGTAAGGTAAAGTGTGCTTAAGGATGCTTCCTCAGGGATTGAGGGGGTGATCCTAGTTACTAGGTTCAGCTGATAAAGATTCGGTGGATATAAAAAGAAGATCAAAGCTAGTGATATCGCTTTCTTATCCCTTTTTAAAAGGTTCTATTAGTCAAGCTTCTCCTCTGTCTCTCTTTTAGAGAGAAAGTTAGCTTTATGAAAAATAGCTCCATCAGCCATAAGTCTTGCGGAGTACACCTTGTAATCAGCCTTGCTTTGTTGATACTTCTGCAGCAGGTAAGTGTTACCATAAAAGATGAGTTCTTTACAGCATCGACATCGACGAGTAGCTTGGGGTTCCCGGTCGGCAGCCTGGAATCTATGGATTGGGACATCATTGTTATGTTGCAGGCCTCTTAGGCCATTTGTTAAGTTTGCTATACTTAATAGCATAATTTGCCTTCCATTGTTTGATGTTTGTGGTCAGTGACCTCTGCTTGTAATATTTTGGTTCTTCGCTCAGATATGAGCTTGCTGTAATAATTTTTGTGTCGTAGGGTCACTGTAATGTTACCGATTCTTTCTCTATACGCTTCCGAGATTTAGGTTAGGCTTATATCAGACAGAGGTCTGGAATTTGTCTAGCCGTAATCCCGGAGGTTTCACAATAGCAGACGCAAAATCTGTACATAAATAGTCGTCTGAATTTTATCTATCTGGGATATAAAATGGCAGTTAACTGAATTTAACCACGAGTAGTAATTGAAGGAAATAGATACTTGATATTATTTGTTTACAACATTAGTACTTCCATACAAAAGGGTCTTATATCTGCACAAAAGTGGGCCAAACTTCCTACTAGTTTATAGAACAATGCATCAACACTTCATCTACAAAAGCCATTCTTCAATCTGAAATTAACAATTCTACACTGAAGAAACTGTAGATCTCCACCAAAAAAATTGGTTGGACAATTGCCTTGAGAGGACATAAGTTTTTTGATCATTTAACCCAAACTGATCTATTGCCTTCCCACCAAACTTCAAGAAATCTGCATCGTTCATGCAAGACGGCTTTGTGTGCGCCAGTCCCGGCTCAGTTGGACCATCCGCGCCGCCACAACGATTTCTTCGAAACTGAAATTTGGCATCTTCTTTTTGGGATCGTAGGTCTGTGTGAACTGGAACCTGAATTCCGGCATTGAGTTGATGCCCGCCGCCGGCTCAAGCTATCGAACAATCCAACATGCTGAGTGTAGACGCTTGGTCGCCGCCATGGTATGGCCTCTGACGGTGCGTTGGATGGAGCATCTTTGCCGCAAACGGCGTGTTCCCAGCGTTCCCTATTGTGGTAAGGTAGCCCGCACCAAAGCATCAACGCGAGAGTTCCTAGACCTTGGCGGTGCCCTTTTTGAGGGTGTGGACCCTCGGCGCCAAGCTCTCATGAATGATTTTATACATACCTTGTTCCCCCTGCCTAGAGCACATCGTAATGCCGCCGCGCAATTTCTCCACAACGCTCTCTTTGCCCTGCTCGTCGCATCCGGTGCAAACAACTTTGGTGCCGCCGACGCAGCCGATTCGGCACATTTAGTGAAATCATCTGCCTGGTAGGGCAATGGGAGACTGGCCTTGAAGTAGAGCTTCATGGCCTGCCTTAGAGGGGCTAAATACCCTATTTTAGGCGGTTGTCAAAGCGGTGGCGGCTGCTTAGGCGGGGCCATGTTACCTTAGGTGGTGCGGCGTGGCGGAGCTACGCAAGGTGAACTGTGGTTTGTCGGAGAAGGGGAGTGACAGACTGACAGTAGGTTTGGACTACGGGCACGCGTGAAAATATTCATCTCCCATTTCCTGAGAGGGTAATAATTCGACGCTCGTTGCATTAACCGCTCAATCTTTATTTCCCTTCACAGCATAAGAGTGCGAACGTATTAAAAAGATCGGTCGTGGCTATCCACCTCATCGGGCAATGTACCAGGACTGGTAGGAGACTAGGTTCCTTTTTAGAAATGTTGACGATTGTTCCCTTATGTTTATATGATATTATTTCTATGACACTATGTACCGTCGAATTGTAGCAACACCATCAGAAACAAGGGATGACGACGTGGCATGTTTTCTTTTTTTAAAGGGCATCAGAAACAGGGGATGACGATGTGGCATGTTTTCTAACTGGTGGGCCCGCCTCCTCCACCTTCGACGGCGCGCATCCCAGGTTCGAGGGCTAGTGCCGCCCACCAACACATTATTGTGCAATTTTCCATGTTTTGTCACAACCAGCTCCGCTCCTCAGCTCCTACCACTGCCACTCCGTTCAGTCATGCACGGCTCTTGTCCTCCCTTTGGACCGTCGTCCTACCGCCCTCCCCTCCCTGCAATCCCCTCAAGTCCCTTCATTTCACCTCTCTGCCTTGTCTCCTTGCTGCCATCCACCGCCCAGGCGCGTCTAGAAACAAAAACCAAAAGACGGCTATTGGGTTAGGTGCCTAACGACGCTAGTGATCTGGATCCCGCTCGGAGATGGATCCTGCGAGGCTTGAGAACACGAAGATGGGTCCTGCGCGGCTAGAGAGCACGGAATCTCCTTCAAGTCTGGAGAGTACAGAGCAGAACAAAACAGGGGAAGAGGAAGCAGGGTACAGAGCTTTGGAGGTATGGAGCCCGGAGAAGGTGCCATACGTCCCCATTGAAGGGTAAGAACTGTGATTCCTTTTTTTCATAACCCAATTAGAGTTTCTAGTCCCGTGGTGATGGCAAGGATATGTGTTGGTAACCGCAGGATGTCTATACAGCTTGTCCTTGAGCATGATGCTTTGTCAAGCGAGCATGAAGACACTGAAATGTGTGGAGGTGCGGATGATGATGAGAAAGCATATCCAGACGTGCTTGCTGACCCTAATAGGATGGAGAGTAGGTAATATTTGGTTGATCCGAACTTTGAGCCTGACTATGGGACTAATGAGGAAGAGGAATGTGAAGATGTGGAAATGGGATGTAGATACGACGATGAAGACGAGGATAAGCAAGTGATACACTTTGACAGGGACAATCCTACAATTGATGAGGGGACTATCTTTGAGAATGTAGAGGACTACAGATAAGCTGTTGCAACCTATGCAATTAGAGTTGGGTTCGAATTTATCATTGAAAAGAGCGACCAAAAGAGATTTAGGGTGCATTGTAGGGAAAGTAATGTGTATAAATGGAGATTACATGCATCTCCAATGCGGGGTGGACACCCATTTCAGGTTGCAATAGCTATATTTAGTTTCAGTCTTTCTCATATTTATTATGCTGATAATTAGCTCTGGTAAAATTAGACCGGTGACTACCAGGTGGATTGCTGCTACTGTACTTGGCTGGGTGAGGCGGGATCATAACATTGGACCTGCTAAACTTAGAGCAAAGATTAGCAAAAAGTTTAACGTTCTGATTCCTTACCACAAAGTCTTTGATGGGAATGAGATGGCTCTAGACTTCATTCAAGGCAAGTGGAATGACAGTTTTCACATGTTGTATAGTTTCAAAGCTCAGGTAGAGAAAACATCACCTGGTAGTGTTGTTGACATCGATTACGAGGTTGTGAAAGGAAGAGAAAAGGTCTCAAGGGGGGTCAGGTATAAGCAGGCAGATAAGAAATGCTTCAGGAGATGTTCTGTTTGCGTGAAGGCATGCAGGAAGGGGTTCCTAGATGGCTGCAGGCCATACTTGGCAATAGGCACAACTTCTTTAACAGGGAAGTTAAGGGGACATGTTGCTTCTGCTTGTGCTTTGGATGCGCATAATTGGATTCTACCAGTAGCTTATAATGTTCTTGAGGGTGAATCAAATGAAAGCTGGACATGGTTCATGCAGAGACTACAGGCAGTAATTGGTCACCCTAAAGGCTTGGTCATACACATTGGTGCATGCAAGGGTCTTGTGAATGATGTTGATGATGTGTTTCCTGGGGTTGAGCATAGGGAATGCATGCGGCACCTCGCTACTAACTTCATGAAGAAGTTCAAAGGAAAGATATTTGAATAGGACTTGTGGCGATCAACATACACATACACCCCAAGCACGCATGCTACTTACTTGCAGAACATGTATGTAGTGCCAAAGGTGAAAAAATACCTTGAAGAACATCACACCAAGCTATGGGCCATAAGCAAGTTTGGTGAGTTAAGCAAGGTGGATTTTGTTTGCAATAATTTGGTAGAGAGTTTCAATGCTATGATTTCGGGCATCAAGACACTTGGAATTGTTATTTTGTTGGATGTAATAAGATAGTGCATAATGGTGAAGATAGATTTAAGGCAAAGAATTTGTGCAAGAAAAATTTTAGGCCATAAAATAGCTACAAAGGTGGTTATGTTACTGAATGCAAGAACCAGGGCAATGAGAATGATAAAGATGAGGATGGTCAAAAGATCAAGAACATTGGCTAAGGTTTATGCAGAATAGAAGCATGGAACTAAACGAAGGTACACTATAGACATTGGAAACAAGACTTGTTCATGCAGGCAGTGGCAGATTACTAGTCAGCCATGTCACCATGCACTGTACTTCATCTTAAAGCTTAGAGGTAGCAGAGCTGAAATAGAAAACTATGTTGACAACTATTTCTCCGTGGACAAGTTTGCTACAACTTATGTAGAAAACATACCACCTATGGCTGATGAAAATGATTGGGAGATTGTCGATCTAGGGTTCCAACTTCAACCACCAGTTTGTAGGAGGCCACCTGGGAGGCCTAGAAAGCTAAGGATCGAAGCCTCCACCAATATAGGTTCAAGGCTGGGAGCTAGGAAAAGGAAATGCAAACGTTGTGGAGGATTCGGCCATATCAAGAGGTTGTGAAAAAACCAGTTACACATGATCTTGTCCCTGTACACACACCGATGGCAGAAAATGAGGCTTCTTAGCCAGAACTAGAGGAAGAGCAGCGCGAAGATGAAGAACTTGAGGAGGTGCAGCAGGTGGAGGAAAAGGGTGATGAGCACTCGGAGGAAAACATAGGTAAGCAGCAAATTTATGAAGAAGTGGAGGTGCCGGCGAGAAAAGGGTGTGAAAAGAAACAAAAGGGTAAGCGTAACGGGGAGGAAAAGGAAAATAATGGAGGTGTATTAGAATATGAAGAAGTTGCAAGGGTGATTGAGGATGTTCTTGAGGATCTTTCGGCTAACTTTAGGAGAAATAATAAATCCCTGCCAATTTCATCTTTGTACGATTCTCCAGATAAAAGGTAAGCTTAAAAATTGTTTTATTTGCCATTTTATCATTTTTTTTACATCCTCATCAACTGTTGATTAATGCAGCGTGGGCTAGAAGACTAATAAGAGGAGCAGAAAGAAGCGGGCATAGTAACATCATATGTTGAATTATCATTGAAACTAAACTAGGTGTGTCGTCTTTATTTATATCTGGCACATGCAACGTGTCTGTGATGGGGTCATGTGCACCAGATTACAATTTTTTAAATATTATTACATTAATTTTTTACCTTCGTATGGACGTAGCTACTAGTTGTCATCTCCCTTAGATTCCCATCTCCTCTAGGGCACTCCATAATTATGGTTGTGCCATCAAGTGCTGGTAGCAGAGTCAGCGTATTGTCCCATAAGATGTGATCGCAATGACTTTGTTTGTTCAGAATTAGATGACTTTTGATTAGTTTGATAGACAGAGAAACCTAAAATATGGCCAATATATGTTATCAAAAACTATTCCTCAAAAAATATTATTAATCCCTCCTCCGTCTAGAACTAAGTGACTTAAATTTGTGTAGATTCGTACGTATCTAGACATGTTTTGGGTATAGATACATTTAAATATCTAAAAAAAGCTAAGTCAGTTATATCTAGACAGAAGTAGTACACTATTTGTTATAACACGCTCGACCCCTTCTCCTCTGGTGCATTCCAAATTATGGTTGTGCCATCAAGTGTTGGGACCAGAGTCAGCGTATTGTCCCATCCGATATGCCAGTAACGCGCCAACTTTATTTTCAGGATCGGACAAGTTTCGACTAGTTTCAAAGACAAAGACACCTAAAACATGGCCAACATATATAGATTATGACGCTAATCGACTATGACTCAATTGACCCCGATCGAAAGAGGGCATTAAGATACCGTACATAGATTTAATTTAGGCTTAAGTGGCCCTAATTGACTATGACGCTCCCGCTGTCTCCATAACCGATGATGTTGTCCATGTCATCGTCAGCCTCCTCCACGTCGGAATCGATGCTGACATTGGCAGCAGCGTTGCTCCTCCTCATGGATTCTTCACGGTGTGCCGCATTGATAACGGTGGAGGTCGTACGCGCAGGCTCTACCCAGAAGCGCTGCCTCCCTTCGGGGTTGCACAGATCCGGCTGGACCTCCCGTCGGTGGGTTCCGCACAGCTCAATCAACGCCATCTGCTCCTTCTTGAACAGCTTTCACCAGTATGCGCTCGTGCGCGAGTACCGTTTCATTGCCCTCTTCCGCTTCGGCAGCTGGCGGCGGCACTCCTCGATCTGCCTCGCCAACGCATTATCACGCAAGAGTGGCACGAAAGGCACCTCGGTGTAGCTGAGCTCGAAGCATGCCTGAAGCCTCGTGAACGGCGGTGCGAGTATGTCATAGTGGGCGAAAATCTGAGCCTCGTGGAAGCTGAGTTTGGGCCTCTCCCTCTCTATGGTGATGAAGGAACATGATTTGAGCTTCGGCCCCGAGGTTAAGGGGATGACGGCAACAACGTAGGTCCAGTCATGGATGCCACTACCAATCAGTTCGGAGAACATACTTCTCGTGGATTTCCCTCATGAAGGACATCCTTATCGTCCACGCACCCCGATCCAACGGCGCCTAAGAATCGGGGATCGGGTATTATAGAAGCTCGGAGTGTTTGCTGGTTAGGTCTACATCCCGATTGTTTGTGGCCAATGGCCATCATTGAAAAGAACACACGTGCAAATGACTCTGGTGGATCCATGTGGTTTATGGAAAGAACAGACATGCAATGACACTAGTGGTGGTTTAGAAAAAGAACACACATGCAATGACATAGTGGAGGAGCTAGGATTGGCACAGAGTGATGTAATGTTTTGTGAAACCACAGTGATGCATACTCACACAAACACCCACACATGCAATGATTTTAGTGGTGGTTTATGAAAAGAACACACATGCAAATACATGCAATGACACTGGTGGATCCATGTGGTTTATGAGAAGGACACCACATGCAATGACTCTAGTGGATCCAGGTGGTTTATGAAAAGAACAACACATGTAATGACTTTGGTGGTGGTTTATGAAAAGGACACCTCATGTAGTGACGCTGGTGGATCCAAGCAGTGGTTTATGAAAAGGACACCACATGCAGTGACTCTGGTTATGGTTTATGAAAAGGACACACGTGCAATGTCAGCTGGTGGATCCATGTCGTTTATGAAAAGAACACCATATGCTAGAGTGGCATCATTGCATGTGTTCTTTTTAAAAACCACAGTGATGCACACTGACACACACACACATGCAATGACTCTAGTGGTGGTTTATGAAAAAGACACCACATGCAATGACTTTGGTGGATCCAGGTGGTTTATGAAAAGAACAACACATGCAATGACTCTAGTGGTGGTTTATGAAAAGGACACCACATGCAGTGACTTTGGTGGATCCAAGTGGTGGTTTATGAAAAGGACACCACATGAAGTGACTTTGGTGGATACAAGTGGTGGTTTATGAAAAGGACACCACATGTAGTGACTCTGGTGGATCCAAGTGGTGGTTTATGAAAAGAACAAACATGCAATGACCCTAGTTGTGGTTTATGAAAAGGACACACATGCAATGACATGCATTGGATCCAAGTGGTGGTTTATAAAAAGGACACCACATGCAGTGACTCTGGTGGTGGTTTATGAAAAGGACACACATGCAATGACACTGGTGGATCCAAGTGGTGGTTTATAAAAAGAACAACAAATGCAGTGTCGTGGTATTGCCAACGAGTACGCCATGAAGGGGTCCTCACAATGTGTGTTTAGAGACGTGGCGTAAGGCGGAGAGTTGGCGGGTACGAGGTAACATAATTTACCCAGGTTCAAGTCCCACTACGGTAGCGGAACTCTACTCCTGCTATAAATCACTATAATGGCAATATGCTGAGTTAGAGAGATAGGTTCGCTGTGCGAGATGTTGCGCATTGTACGCAGCAATTTGAGAGGTTGTTCCCTAAAGGCTCCCGCAGGCCGGCTTATAAAGGCGCCAAGACCTAGGGTTTACAGGGAAAGGTCCTTGCCGGACAAGGTAAAGAGTCCTACACTAATACGAACTAGTATTCTGTGTCTTGTACTCCAAGGCTTCACATATGTCGGTGACTCCTGCGTAGCCTTCCTTTATCCGGCATGGGCCTCCCTTCAGGATCCGTCTAACTAGGCTGCCCAGCAGGCCATAGGCCTTGCTACAAACTATGGGCCACCCAGGTTAGGTGGATTGGTCACATGCTATGAGGATACTCATATAGCATATCCCCAACAGTAGCCCCTGGAGGACATTGAAATCTTGTACCGTCTTGCTCGTTGATCTCCAAATATCCCGTCAAAGTGATGTCGGCAATCCGTCAAGCAATATCTCAAAGGTCTCCCAAAGAACCCTACAATCCTCTCCGGCTTCGCAATGTAGCCGTAGATTCCTTGAGTCTTAGTTTCCAGAGTCAGACAGTCTCCGTCTTCGATGGAATCTTTGGACATGACCCTTCACTATCACTATCAGGAGGATGACGTAGGGTACAACCTACATTACCTCGAAACTCACAGAAACAGAGAATTAATCATCAGCCATTTTCACGCGCGCGAAATCCGAAATGGCAGAGCGGCAAAAAGACGGAGGACATGGCGAAATTACCGCGCACGTTCACTTCCATGTTGGCAACATTCCATCCGTCAGATCTCTTTGCATGAATCATGATGCGAAGCTTCTATATTTCCACCATAGTCAATTTATTTCTCTTTTACCCGCATTCGCTTTCTAGTCTTCGACTTCCTCTAGCTGCGCGACCGTTCGAGCTCTTCTGTGAAAAACCCTAACTAGAGCCTTTCATCCACCTTCCCCACATCGTAATGGCCTCTAGAAGCTCTGCTCCTTCCACGGTGGCGATTCCCGAGGCTATATTGGAGCCATCCTAGGGAGTGACCGTCCCGCCGGAGGGGGTGGTCGTTCTTGTCTCCGCCGTGACGGAATACACCGGCAATGACCAAGAACGAGCGGCGCCCGAAGCCACTAAAGAAGAAAACGACTCCCACAAGGGGATGTGGAGAGGCTCTGATCTCTCTGCCGAAGATCTACAGGAGCTGGTCGCCGAGGGGTATCTCCCCGCGACGGAGAAGTTAGTCTAGTGGGCGGCACCGGCCGGCGAGGTGGTCCCTTCTCCCCAACCCGGATAGAAGGTCTACCTGAAATATCAGCTGGTACGTGGCGTAAGCCTGTCAGTCTCCGACTTCTTCCTGGATGTCCTCTCGCACTTCCGGGTACTTCCCCATAATCTCTCTCCCAACAGCATTCTAGTCCTTCACAACTTTGTAGCTCTGTGTGAAGGATATCTAGGGATCAAGCCTAGATTAGATCAGATTGTATATTTTTTCACCGTCAAGAGAGAGTCCGTAGAGTCCAACAACAAACTGCGAATCTATGGAACCATTAGCTTTAATATCTGGCCTAGCCGTCACTTCCCCAACATTGTTGGGCATGATTCATGCAAGAACTGGTAGCGCATGTACTTTCACGGGCCAGATATCCCTCTTCCTGACCGCCTTGAGACTTACCCCAACTTTGTTGATGGAGTTGCCACCGATGTACCCACATGCCGGACTCTAGCCTCCCTTCCCTCTGACGAAGAAGCCAATCGCGCCATAAGGAGGATGGAGTGGCTCGTAGAAGGAGGTCTGGCAGGCCTGGACCTTGCCATTTGTTGGTACATGAGGCGGATCCAGCCTCTGCAGCACCACACCGAGTTTATGTGCAAGTACACTCAAGATAGGAGGGATCCCATGCAAATTTCACGGGATAACTTCTCTATTGACTCCATCAAGCCCCGTCTTAAGGACATCGTCAAGGTGAAGTACAAGAAGCGGGGCTTCAAGATCACCTACGACATGTTCGATTGCGGTACATGCCTAGAGGTAGCTTCTGTTTTGTTTGTTGCTCGTTACATGCTCTAAGGTTTTTCTGACTTGAAGTTGTCCATCTAACACTCCTCTATATCCCAGATGGCGACCTTGGCAGAGGATCAAATGGCCTCCCAGGTCTATGATCCAAAGTTGAAGGATATCTAGGTGGTGTCTGACGACGATGCCCCCAAGGATCAACCAGCTCCGGCAGCACGAAAGCGGAAGAGCTCCACCTCTAATGCTACTGCCGAGGCCAAGAAGAAGAAATCGGAGAGTGGAGTCTCCAAACGTTCCACTGCCGCCTTAGAGGCGGAGAAGAATAAGAAGTCCACCGGCATTCCCCTCACCGAGGCTCCTGCCGTGGAGTAAGTACTTCCATTCTCCGACTTGTATTTTTCAGTTCACACCTTTTTTCAACTCTTGTACTTATACTTTGTATGTTTTAGGAGGAAAGTCGGTGTTAGTTTGAAGCGATCCTATAGAGATGCTGGAGGGTCAAAAAACATTCATGACATGCTGACCAGGGACATGGCCGCCAAGCCCTCTCCCGCTACTACTCCCCATACTCCTGCCACCAAGCCTTCTGCTAGCCCCGCTGGGCCATCATCCCTCATCCCTGAGGCCTCCGCCATGGAGACAGATGTAAATCCAATTCTTGATGTCTCTGGCTCTATCGAGGCAGATGTTGCTCCCAGCGGCCAGGCAACACAGGAGAGCACTTCCTCTAAGGTGGCTGAAGCTCCGGCTAAGGATGCCACCGAGAAAGGGAAGGAAGTAGTGGAAGAGGTGGACGTGGAATCAACGATCGAGGCAGGAGCCTCCGAGCCACCATCTGCCTTGAAGGCGCAAGAGACGGCTAGGGCTTCATCCATGCCTCCGGCTTCAACCTCTCCATTGTCTACGACTCCTCCGACGTTGAGCCTGGATGACCTCATCAAGCAGGCCGACGCAATCTATAAGAATGCTTGGATCTTCTATGATTCCTATGCTCATTTGGCCAACAATATCAGGATCATTTCCATCGTAAGTCTTTTACTCACTTATTTTACTTTGTGTAGTATATCCCACTGTAGCCCCCGAGCTCTTAGGCGGATAATCCAATAGTTATTGTCCTGAGTGCTCCAAAGAACTAATTGTAGAACTTGTCTGTGTAGTCCCAGAGCATTTAGTTGAAACTGGATAGTTTCGACTAGATGCTCTTAGAGAAACTAGTTTACTTTAAAATCATGTACTGTAGCCCCCGAGTGTTTAGTTGAAACTTGGATAGTTCCGACTATATGCTCTAGAGAAACTAAGCATGTTAACATCTTGTGTAGAATGAGAATAAACGGAGGATAGCCGCCAATGAGAGGTTTGCTCCTCTTCGGAAGGAACTGGAACTTGAACAGGGTAAAACCAAATTCCTGGAGGAACAGATCAAAAATAGCCAGTGTCTGTTTTCCTACAACAACTCCTTGCTTTTCTCATTGAATTATTTCTTCCGTCTTCTGATAGCACTTTCTGATTTCCGTCTTACAGAAGCCATTGCCAAGGCCAAGAGCATCATCGAGCAATCCAAACACATCCAGGAGCTCGATGATGAAAAAACAATTCTGAAGAAGGACCTGGCCGAGGCCGTCAAAGGCCATGAGGCAAGGATGAAGGTGCTGCAAGAATCTATCGAGTCCGAGATGCAACGCTTGAAAGATGAGATTGCCCAGCTCAAGGAACAGAACCAAGCTGCCAAAGAGCAGAACGCTAGGAATCTTGAGGTGTACAAGACCGTCCAGAAGGAGCGGGATGCATTGGCGGAGTCATGTTCCCAAGCAGATACGAGCATCTTCGATAGCCTTTCTCCGTCTTGGTCATTTCTGTATTGTAGATGATTCCTTGATTGGTTTGTACTCATGGTCCTTGTTTATTTTGCAAACCATAGCCTCTATTGGCTTAGCCAATTTGGGAGAAGGTGCTCCAGACCTCAAGGAACGCATGATTCTTGCCAGCAACTTCGTTAGCACCGCCATTGCCCAAGCCAAGGAGATAGCTCAACCTCTGGGCATCAATATCAAGGCGGCAAACTCAGCGGCCAAATTCACGAAAATCCTGTGCCGAGCCCCTAAGAAAGTCAAGGACTAGAAGGTCCCTTGCATCCGGGCTAGCACTAGGATGTCACTATGTCTGGTCAAGGCGCACTACAACAATGCCGACATTGATTTGGTAACCTCCGGCTTTCCCAAGCTGGATGAAGAAGGGAGGGAAATCGATAGCGATGCTATTTGGAATTCCCTTGCCAGCTTCGACACTAGGGTCGCCAGGATGGTCAACGCGGATGTCTTCGTGCCTGTCGAGTGCCTTGACGAGGACATGGCATCGTCTGAGTCTAGCCCATCTCCCTCCGAGTTTGACGAGCTCTCCCGGCCTGGCTCTCCTGATGATGCCAGCACGAAGCCCCCTGCAGCAGAGCCATGAAAAACAATGTCTATATTAAATGTATCTATGAAATGTGTATGCGAAAAAACTTATGTTTTATTAAGGCGGAAAATCTTGTATTCAAGTTTTCCTGTTACTTATCTGCTTCCAGCATGTGTATATATTTTTTAAGCAAGTTCTGGCTTATCCATTATTCTGGTGCATATGCTTGACCATTCGTGAGACGGAAGACTCGCAGCACAGAACCATGCTCCTAGGCGATGATGCTTAATAGCACCGTCAAGAACCCAAGAACAATATCGTCGGCTTTGAGTGGCGAAAAGTCACTACTCCAGAATCCACATAAAAACTTCAAAAAACGTGTAGACCGGAAAACTTAAGCTAACCCCCGTAGGCGGAATTTTCACAAGGGCAAATGCAACCATGCGCATAAAGGGTCTATATGATCCAAAAATGAACAACTAAAGGAGGTAAAAGACACAGAGAATATGAGTGAACAAATTCTTTATTTCATTGATCATATAAGAAACTTTATTACATAATATAAATATGCTAAGTGTAAAAGGGACGTAGCTGTGCTATGTTCCATGGCCGATCTGTCTCCGGGTAATCATCATCGGAGTCACGTTGCATGCGCTTGCGATTTTTTGGCCTATCTTTCAACTCGAAAATATCGACAAGGTAATAGGAACCATTAAGCAATGCTTTGATTATGACGAATGGTTCTTCCCAAGGCGGGGAAAGTTTGTGTGATTTCTCCTGCTTGAGTCGAAGCACCAGATCTCCCTCATTAAACGAGCGATGCTTTACACGACGACTATGGTAGCCATGCAGCTTCTTCTAGTAGATGGCAGATCTCTGGCATGCCAGCACGTGCTCTTCTTCAAGTAGGTCCACAGATAGTCGTCTAGATTCTTTAGCATCATCCTCCTTGTAGGAAGAAACTCTTGGAGCATCGGGGCAGATGTCGGATGGGAGGACTGCTTCTGCTCCATAAACCATGAAGAAAGGAGTTAAGCCGGTGGATCTGTTGGGTGTTGTTCGTAAACTCCACAAGACAGATGGTAGTTCCTCCGCCTAGGCTCCAGCTGCTCTACGTAGCGGTGCCTCTAAGTGTGGCTTGATTCCGTGAAGAATTAGTCCATTGGCCCTTTCAACTTGCCCATTTGACTGTGGATGTGCCACAGATGCTAGGTCAAGGCGGATGCCTTTCTCCTGATAGTATTCCTCAACTTCTCCGAGAGATATATTTCTTCCATTGTCGGTGATGACGCTATGCGGGAGACCAAATCTCACCACTAGATCCCCGACAAATTTTAGGGATGTTGCCCCATCAAGCTTTCTAACGGGTTTAGCTTCAATCCATTTTGTGAACTTATCCACTGCTACTAGCAAGTGTGTGAATCCACAGGGTGTTGTCTGCAAAGGCCCCACCATGTCCAGTCCCTAGACTGCAAACGGCCAAGTTATTGGTATTGTTCACAATTCTTCAGCTGGAACACTTGGTTATCTTGCATAGAACTAACACCCAAGGCATGCTTGTACCAAGTTGTCGGCATCCGCCTTGGCAGTTATCCAGTAGAATCCTTGTCGGAAGGCCTTAGCCACCAACGACCGGGGAGCAGCGTGATGCCCGCAATCTCCGAGATGTATTTCTATAAGGATTTCAATACCTTGCTGCTGGGAGACGCATCGAAGGAAAACTCCTGTGGTACTTCTCTTATATAGCTGGCCGTCAATGATGACGTAGCCTTTTGCTCTGCATACTATTTGCCGTCTTTAGACTTCGTCGGCGGGCAAAGTTACGCATTGTAGATAATCCATGAACGGTTTCATCCAAGATGGAGAGGTCATAGTTACTGTGTTAACAAATGAATCCACTCTATCCGGGTTGTCAGGGTCTGCTCCCTTCACGGATGGAGTCCGTAAGTGCTCCAGGAAAACGCCTGGTGGAATTGGTCGACAAGCTGATCCAAGCTTTGACATCATATTTGCCGCCTCATTCTCCTCCCTTTTGACGTACTTGACTTTGTAGCCGTCGAAGCACTTGGCTATTTCGTCTACTTCATCTCGATATGCCGCCATCATAGGGTTCCGCGCGTTCCAAGTGCCAGCTACTTGCTGCGCAACCAAGTCAGAATCTCCACAGCAAACTTTGCACTTGATGCCAATATCTTTGGCTACGTGAAGTGCGTGAATGAGGGCCTCATACTCCGCCATGTTATTGGTAGCGTTGAAGTGGCTCTGTAGGATGTATTGCAACTTCTCTCCTGTTGGTGATTGTAATAATACACCAGCCCCCGAGCCATTGAGTAACTTCGATCCGTCAAAGTGCATGACCCAATATTCTGGCTCTAGCACAGGAGTGTCTTCTGGCAGTTATGTCCAATCTGCAAGAAAATCTGCCAATGCTTGTGATTTGATAGCATCGCGTTGCTTGTAGGTGATGTCGAAGGTGTCAAGTTCAATGCCCCACTTTTCCACTCTCCCTGTAGAGTCGATGTTGTTGATGATGTGGGACAACAAAGTGCTCACTACTGTGATAGGGTGCTCCTAGAAGTAATGCCTTAACTTACACGAAGCAAGGAAAACTCCATAAGCTATCCTCTAATAGTGCGGGTAATGCTTCTTGGATTCCATCAAGACTTCGCTTACATAGTAAACAAGTCGCTGAACTCTGTATTCGTGCGTTGGTTCCTTGTGCTCCACCATGATGATGATGCTAATTACTCGATTGGTTGCCGCCATGTAAACTAACATAGGCTCCCTTGGCACCGGTGCTAGAAGTATAGGTGGGGAGGAGAGTATTCTCTTTAACTCCTAAAGTGTTGCGTCAGCCTTGTCCGTCCATGTGAATTTGTCTGCCTTCTTGAGCAACTTGTAGAGTGGCATAGCCTTCTCACCAAGTCGGCTGATGAACCGGCTTACTGCTACAACGCAGCCTGTGAGCCTTTGTATGTCCTTCAGTCATGTCGGGCGTTTGATGTCGAGGATGGCCTTGATTTTCCCCGGGTTCACCTCGATTCCGCGATGTGAAATGATGAATCCCAACAGTTTGCCGGATGGTACCCCGAATACGCAGTTCTTCGGGTTCAACATCATGTTGTATTTCTGGAGAGTGTCGAAGGTTTCCTGCAAGTCAGCGATAAGATCATTTGATTTCTTTGACATTACCGCGATGTCGTCCATGTAAGCGTCTACATTGCGACCTATTTGGTCATGTAGGCAACGTTGCATCATCTGTTGGTACATAGCACCAACGTTTTTCAAACTAGAGGGTATTGTGACGTAGCAATACGTGTCATAGGGTGTAGTGAACAAAGTGGCCAATTGGTCTGACTTTCGCATCTAGATCTGGTCGTATCCTGAATAGGCATCGAGAAAACACAGAAGTTCCGAGCCAGCCATCAAGTCAATGACTTGGTCAATGCGAGGCAAAGCAAACGGATCCTTTGGACACACTTTGTTCAAGCCGGTGTAATCAACGCACATTCTAATTCATTGATTCCCTTTTTGGGGACAAGTATAGGATTTGCCACCCATCGGGTGTGAATAACTTCTCGGATAAAGCCAGCTTTAAGTAACCTAGCTATTTCTTTGCCTATAGCCCTTCGTCTTTCATCACCAAAGCATCGTAGAGGTTGCTTCACAGGTTTGGCATTAGGATCAATATTCAAGTTGTGCTCGACAAGTTCCCTAGGTACACCTTTCATGTCTGCAGGTTGCAAGCAAAGATGTCCCTATTCTCACGGAGGAACTCGATGAGCGCGCTTTCCTATTTGGGATCCAGGTCCGTGCCAATGGCGGTGGTCTTGGAGGAATCACCTTCGATAGGTTCCACCTGCTTGGTCTTGATGGAGGCCTTGAAGGCGGGTTCGGCAGCAGTGATCTGCTTCTTCGAAGATGGCATCTCCGAGGCATCGACCTGGTTCTGGATCTCCTTGAACTCCTCATCGTAGAGGACTGCTTCAACGAAGGTGGCTTCACTGAGCTCGCACTCCCGTGCCTTGGTGCAGCTTCCGTCAATAATGATGACGCCATTTTTCCGGGAATCTTGAGCTTGTTGTAGACAAAGCATGGCCTTGCAAGGAAGGAGTGGAGGATGTCACAGCCAAAGATGACGTGGTACACGCTCTTGAAAGGAGCCACTTCAAAGGTCATGCGTTCTTGGCAGTAATTATTGACATTGCCAAAAGCGACCGAAAGGGTGATGCAGCCCAGGGAATTTTTCTTGTCAGCCAGGGACAACCCCATGGAACACAGTGTTTCTCTTCCTTAGATGGGTCTCTGTCAAGTTCATCTTGTGCAGTTTATCCAGGTACATGATGTTGATGTTGCTTCCACAGTCCACGAGGCACTTGGTGAACTATGTGCCGTCAATCAGAGGGTTAATGACCATAGCATACTAGTTCTCTATTGGGATAAGTTCTAGGTCATCCTTCCTATCCCATGTAATTGGAACTTCTGACCACCTGATGTACTGGGGAACCAGAGGGAGGGTAGCCATCATTATCCTCAGAGAGGTTTTCTGGGCCCGGATGGTTGGGGTGCCAAGGAAGGTGTGGTAACATGGAGCCTTCTTTTCGAAGGGGTTTTTCCCTTTATCCTCTCCCTTATCAGAAGATTTTGGGTCCACGTCTTCATACATGTCACTTGATTCCTTGGGTTCTTCCTCCTTCTTCTTCCCTTTGCCCTTTCCGTGGGGTCTGTTCTTCCGACTTTGCTTGTAGCCGGACTTAGGGTCCTCCTTGAGATCATTGACAAATTTGCATTAGCGGTTGGTGTGGGTGGATTTGCCGTTGGCATCGAGATGGATGAAGCATGTTATATCACGGTACTCTTTGTACGTTTGGGGAACACGGGGCGCTGAGGGTGTAGTGTCACTCCTCTGCTGGCCACTTCTAGCCCCCCGACCATGTCCATGTTGTCCGTCGTTGCCTCTTCCAGTGAATGTTGCGGCGACCATGTCGGCTACCTGATTTTCTTCGGGCGGACTCTTCCGATTGTTATTGTTGTTATTGCTAGCCTGGGTAGGGATTGCTATTGCCGGCAACAATCCACATGCGTCATCGTCAGCAACGGCGAACTCACTAGCCATGGCGATCATTGCATTGAGGTTGAGCTCATTGTTGTCTTTCTTGGGCTTCAACGTATGCAGGAGCAAAGTTCCCTTTTCCAGACCATCAATGAAGGCGGCCATAGTGGTCTGTTCGTGCACCCCTGCGCAGGAATTTTTCATATCTAGCCACCGAGAGAGGTAGGCACAAGAGGTTTCATCCTTTTCTTGCACACACCGATGTAGGTCTCCGACAGTGCAGGGACGTTTGTACGTACCCTCGAAATTCTTGGTGAACGCTTCATGCATGTCCAACCAATTGCATATTGATTTCTCCGGTAAGTCGTCGATCCATTAATGGGCGGTGTCGGTCAACATGAGTGGGAGGTACTGTACAGCGACATTCGGGTTTCCCCCTGCGATGTGGATCGCTTCGCTATAGTCCTGCAACCATGTTGTTGGCCTGGCGGTGCTGTTGTATGGCTTGATGGTCTTGTCTATCCGGAGGCCCCTGGGGTAAGCTGTGGCCCATAATACTGGTCCAAAACAACGTGGCCCAAGGTATGGGAGCTCCCGAGCTTCTTGGATCTTGTCCATCCGTGTATGTGCATCGTATGGGTCTGGCTGCTTCCCTTTTCTGTCATGGGGAGGGGAATTGTGGCGTGATATATGAGATCCGCCGTGTCCTCCACCATGATGGCTGCTAGGTGGCGATGGCGGCGGTGGAGGCAGTGGGTTAGCTCTCTTTCGGTGCCCCTCCTCCGATTCCTCACGCCTATCGCGGTTAATTGTCGGACGTGGCGGCTCCTTGTGGGACCTACTTCTATGTCCTTCATTGCCGTTGTGCTGTCCACATGCCGAGGCTGCTCACCCTGACCGAGTATAACGAGACCAGGCTAGGGCCGCCTTGGAGATTGCATGCTTGTGTGGTGGCGCGGTTGTGGTTCTTCGTGATGCCGAGATGGTGGTGGAGGTTGCAACCGGCGGGGACGAGACTTTTATCCGTGATCGGAGGATATGGGGATGGCGTTTGTCCTGTTGCGTTCCTCTCTCCGTCTTCGCTCTGTGGAGCCTATGTGGGATCCCTTGTCACGGGGAGATTTTGGCCTTCTGTGGCTGTTCAGGGTTGACTAGCAAAGTTCCGGGTTAGACTCAAGCCTCTGCGAGGTAGCCTTTTCCTGTTGCTTGCATGCCTTAGCGACAAGGTCATACACCTGAGCACCTGCTTCTGGCGACCTATCCTGCTCCAGGAGGGTCTTGGCGACGGCAATGTTAAGGGCGGGAGTTGGCATGGCCTGCCTCCCCTCTAAATCTATGTAAGGGGTGGCTTTTGTCGGCTTAGACCCGTTATATCCCAACCTTCTCCGAACACTGGGATCTTCGACAACGTGATCTGGTACATTCTTTGTCTTTGGCTTTAACATCAATTGCTTGTATTCGGCCTCCATAGCTCTTGCCACCTTGATGGATTGTTGCGCCTTAGCCATGTCTTCGTCCAGCTTAGCACCCTACTCGACGATGCACTTGGCCTCTGCCAAGATTTCTGCACACTTCTTATCGATCTCTATAACGCTCTGGATATGGGTGACGATGATTAGCTCAACAAGAAGTGTGTCGTAGATTGCTTTGTCAACGGGAGTGGCCAGTGGGTTGCCAGCAATAGACGTTGATGGTGGCATTGGCGGATGATTTGATTGCTGGGTCGTACTAGGGGTCATGGTGAGTTCCTGCACCGGCAGTGGGCGGATAACCAGAGGAGTCATAACTTTGGCCGGAGCCAGAGGCTCGGTGGCTTTCTTAGCTGCTGCTGCTCTAGTGACCGCTAGCGTGGGCGGATCTCTCTCACGTTTCGGTTCCTATCCGTCTTCTTCCATCACGCTCCCAATGGCGACTAGCACCTGGTGGGAAGTGTTGGTCTTCTCGGCGTGCTCCTCCTTCTCGATCACTTGCTCGATCTCCCCCATAACAGCATCGCAATCCTCCGAGTTAGCATCTGAGCCACCGGCATCCATACTGATGTCGGCATAAAGCACGTCAAGGATGGAGTCAGAGTTGGCTTCGGTGTTGGTGATGGCCCTGAACCCGACCGAGTCATAGGTCTAGTAAAAAATGAGATCCGACTAATTAAATGGGGCGGGTATGGGGTGGCAGACCCGGCCCCGAACCCGTCGGGTTCCATCCCTAATATAAACCCTTTATGCACAAGTTTGCATTTGCACTTGTGAAAATTCCGCCTACAGGAATTATCTTAAGTTTTCTGATATACATGTTTTCTGATGTTTTTATGTGGATTCTGCCAAGTCTAATAGGGCGGGTATAGGGTGGAAAACCCGTACCCATAGACCCGCTTTAAGTCTTAATCCTATCCCTAATAATCCTATGCCTAACCACACGTCCCACATAGCCATGCAGGCACACAACACACATCACATGGACGCGATGGAATATGGTGTCCTGAAAATAACACAAGCATGCACGCATGCATTTCCACCAACCCATCCCAATATCCCATCATTTTCTTCCCACACACGGCAGCGTCGCTCCCGTCTTACACGCTGGCGGGTACCCATTGGGGCCCCGAACCTGACCGGGTCATAGGTCTGGTAAAAAAATGAGACCTGACTAATTAAATGGGGTGGGTATGGGGGCGGCGACCCGGCCCCGAACTCGTCAGGTGCCATCCCTAATATAAACCCTTTATGAACAAGTTTGCATTTGCACTTGTGAAAATTCCGCCTACGGGAATTATCTTAAGTTTTCTGGTCTACACGATTTTTGATGTTTTTATGCGAATTCCGGAGTAGTGAACTTTTGGCACTCAAAGCCGACGATTTTTCTCTTATGTTCTTGACGATGCGATTTAGCATCACCGCCTGAGAGCATGGTTATGTGATGTGATAGCTGTGAGATTCGACACATTTTTGATGACTTTTATTGATGGTTTTCTCCCGGATTTGATCATTTTCTGGCTTTACCTAATGCTAATAGTTCCGTAGCCAAGAAAACTTGGATTTTAATGTGTGTTTCAGGTTCTGAACGTCAACAGAAGGATTTAACTAGAGAAATGCAATATTCTGGAGAAAACAAGCAAGTCCCACTTCGGAAGCATGCGACGGGAGCTCACAGAGGCTTTAACGAGCAACTATACTGCGTGAATATTTTTCCGGCCATATAGTTTCCGCCGCCACTATCTTGTCAAAAGGGATAACTTCCGTGAAAGGACCGAGGACGAAAACACAACACAGCAGCCGCCACACCATCCAGAAGGGAGAAAGAAGGGATCTGGAGAAGAAGGAGAAGACGTTCTTCATCTCGCTCCACGATCTTCAACCTCCTAGCCAATACACCCCCATACCCACTACTTGTACTTGAGAGAGAGGGATCTCCACCTTGCAAGACCAGGGTTTGAGATTGTTTCTTCCCATCTTGAATTGTGTTGGATATTTTTCTATTCTTATTGTGGATCTCCACGGTAATACCAAGACGATTTCCCTTTATTTGGTTATATTTATGATCCATTCTTCTCTCATGTGTGAGTAATTCCCTTGGGCATGGGAGATGTAGGGGATTGGTGAGATGGGATGTGCCTTCATATCTTTTCCATTAGTTATTGATACATTCTAATTACTATATTATGTGTGCTTGACTATCTGTGGGATGCTTAATGCTTGTTGTCCAATTAAGGGCCTAGACAACATGATACCTTGTTCTAGATAGATAAGATCTTGTATGCTAGTGGACCGACAACCCCTGAATTACATGAGGATATCAATGGAAAGCTAATTGACTCAAGGATAACGAGTAAACACTATGCTTATTGCATTAGTCCGATCCAAGGAGCTTAATCGCTAAGCGACCTGAAGGGTCTTTATAGTCTAGTGTCTGGCCATGGTTTTGGTAGCAGGCTAGTAGGATTATTGAAGTTGGGATGAAATCTACCAAGAGGAGTTCTAGATAATTACGGGTTGCTCGCCTACACATATATCTATAAGATTAGAATTATTACATTTACCACTCGTCCACCTGGCACATTCACTATCACCATCAACTGAATCTCCCCGCTCCTTTCGCCATCTGTAGGAAACAACAAACAAGCAAAGTCATTCTTTACTTTTATGCATTATATTTCTAAAGTTTACATTTTAGTTCTATTTAAATCTATCGCATTTAATCAAACTGCCATTCATATTTCAACACTTGCAGTCAATTCACTTGAAGACATGTGACAACTTCGGGTGTGATAGAGGCTTCATCAATAAACAGTTACCTTTGGTCTCCCTGTGGGATCGATATGTGAACTTCAAAACTAGCTACAAACAATCTATTCTCTTGCAGACATCAAGCTATTTTCTGGCACAGTTGCCGGGGAGCTAAGTGCTAAGTGTTTGTCTTTTGACATTTCAGGTGTTGCTACTACAGAATGTTCTCCTTATGAGACAAGGGTCTACATGCTCTGGTAGGACTTACCTGGTAAGAAATTATTGAAAAACTTTTAAGATCAAATAAAGTTGAAGTTGCAAACTTGAGTGATATTATGGAAATCACGTCTATTTACAAGACAACTCTATGAAACCTGAGAAAACACTTAGGGAGTACAGTGCTCCAAGTTCTGAATTTCTTAAACAACCAATAGAGATCCCTAATCCTGGAGTTAGAGAATATCGATTTGATGGTGGAATTATTAACATTTTGCAAGAGAAAGCTTTCAGTGGAAGGGAAGATGAAGACCTAGGAAGACATATTAGAGAGTTTGACGGTGTGATAACATCACTTGGACCAAAAGGTTTTCCAAGAGACTTCTCTCGCCTTAAATTATTTCGATGGTCTCTTAAAGGTAAAGCTCTAGACTGGTTATATTCTCTCCCTCGCCATTACATTAAATGTTGGGAAAACTGCATTACTAAATTCATAAACAGGTTTCTTCCTTTTAAAAAGGTAACTGAATTAAGAAAGAACATAGGCAACTTTAGTCAGAACATGGGAGAAAACTACGCACAAGCCTAGGAAAGATTCTTTGGAATGATCAATAGTATTCCTAATCATGGCTACTCTGAACTAACAATCTGCCATTTCTTTTATCATGGTCTCAATATTCAATGTAGAGAATTGCTTGATTTCTCAGTGGAGGATCAATAAATACCTTAACTATTAAAGAATGTTTGGAATTAATGTCTACTAGGGCTAAGAATGATTCTTTATATAATCCCGATTTTGGCACTAAGCCGGAAAAAGGGATACTTCGGATAACTCCTGATCTTATGCCCGAGGTACGTAAAACCATGAAAGACAAAAGGTATACCTTCTGAACTTGCTAAAGAAAAGAGAGAGGATTTGTTACAAGTTTTAACTGAAGAAGATGAAACTATAAAAAAAATTCAAGAATTAAAACATCAACAAGTAAAATATCATAAAAACTTGCATAAGCACTTCCAAAAACACAAAAAGATTTTGGCGAAACTTACTAAAAATCATGATGAGATTGGCCAAGAAATAAAACTATTTCATAATTATCTTAGTATGATTGAAACCCAGTGTGAACAAATAGCATATGGTTATCAAGTTTTTCTTCATGATGATAAAGATATTTTTGTTTCTACTAATGTTGTCACAAGAAGGGGTGCAGTTGTTACAGGACCCTTAGGACCACCGGAATACGAAGCTGAAAAAGAGCGTAAGGAAAAAGCCTTGCTCTAAGCAAGTCAAGAAGGTGATACGTTGGTGGATCCTCAAGATGAGACTGAAACCCAAGATCGAACCAAGGAGGACCAAAATGATGCACAAGATGATCATTATGACTCTGATGAAGAGACGGTTGATCCAAGAGAAGAAAAATAAACAGGTAAGGAAGATGAAGTTGTTGTATTAGAAAAGAAGAAGAGCAATAAGCAACAACAAAAGAAAGCAACGAAAGAGCTTGACCCCTCAAAAAGGGTAAAAGACAAGAGTAAGTTAGGCGAGAAAAAGCTTCCTTACCCAGATCGAAAAAACAAAGCACCGGATGTGGTAATTTATAACTCTTTTACAAAGGCACTCAGTGACCTTCGTTTGGAAATTCCATTTGTGGATGCAATCAAAAGTTCCTACTTATGGTAAATTCCTTCATGATATTCTTAGTAGAAAGAAAGAAAGAACTGAAATTGTTGCCAATTTAACTAGCTATCCTGCTAACGGGAAGTTGTTGTCTAAGTCTGGAGATCCTAGAATACCAACTATATCATGCTCAATAGGTAAACCAAATATTCATAATGCCTTATGTGATCTAGGAGCATGAGTTAGTGTAATGCTATACTCTCTCTATAAAAGGTTAGGATTAGGGGAGTATTCTCCTACTACTATCACTTTACAGATGGCTGACAAGTCCACTGAAGGTGCGTTAGTAGATTGCGCAGAAGGGAATATAATCTTCAATGTTTATGATGCTGAAATCATCCGGTATTTTCCAAAGAAGCTAGAAGTAGGAGAAAGATATGTTCCACCAGCTAAACGAGTTCATTTGGTAAGTGCCATTGATAAGGGGTAACCAAAGGTAAGAATTCGAGAAGAGAGAAGAGGTTGAGTGATTCAACCATTCTTAATAAATGCTTAATGAGAATCAACCCATTTTCGTTAATATAGTAGAATAGAGAATAATAAGTTCATCACATTCCCACCACTTTTTCATAGACATTCTCGCGGAAGCGTGCCCATGAAGATGCACCTATCAAAAAGTAGTAGAAATGTCGATTGACTGAGTAGAGAATAATTATAAGAATAAAAGTTTGAGTTTTCTATTTACAGAAGCTAAAATTTTGCTTTTAATATGCTAATGTTGGTCGACAGTTTTTACTATTAATTTTTTGTTAATAACTTGGTATTTCACCAAGTTATGGGATAAGAAGGCATCCTCGAAGAAATAGAATTTTTTGATGATTACTGATGGTTTAACGACCAACTATACGGCAGGAATAAAAATTCCGGCCGTATAGTTCCGGTTGTATAGTTATCTTTGCCATCAATAAATTTTCTTCGAAGGCACAAACAGTTTAACTACAAACTATACGGTGGGAAATAAAAATTCCAGCTGTATAGTTCCGGTCATATAGATATCGAGGCCTTCGTACAGATTTTTTTGAAAGGTACTGAGAGTTTAATGACCAACTATACGACGGGAATAACAATTTCGTCCGTATAGTTCCGGCCATATAGATATTGATGCCTTTGTAGAACTTTAATTGAAAAGTACTGGGAGTTTAATGACCAACTATACGACGGGAATAAAAATTCCGGTCGTATAGTTCTGGCCGTATATATATCGATGCCAGTTTTTAGAAATTTATCTCGAGAGACAGACAGTTTAACGACCAACTATACGGCGGGATCACTTTGATCTGGCCGTATAGTTGCGCCCGTATAGTTTTTTTCTCTATAAAGAAACCCTAGTTGGCGGTACCGCCACAACTATGCGGGCGGAGCACCATCATCCGCCTGTATAGTTCCGACTGTATAGTTCGGTGCGACCACAAAATCGCACGGGGGCGGCTAGGTCTTCCTCCTCTCCTCATTATTTCTCTCATATTCTCTCTCCAAACCTCTCAAAATCCACCTAAAAATCTTGATTCTTCGCGGATTTCATTCATTTGAGTGGGGGAATCAACAAACCGGTATGTTTCTCTCCCTATCCATGCTTTATTTTCAGATTTCCATGGTTGAAACTCTCACATTGATCTAGTGGATGAACTCAAGCTTATTTAGTTTTTGTCGTGGTGGTGGCATGGCAGATGCCATGGATAGGCTAAAGATGGGTCCAATGAGAACTAGAGGAATCTAGGGAGGGATAGTGTGGTGATTTCACACATAGATGTTCGTATTTCAATCTTTCAATGGTGGATTACAAGGGCTTCTCGAGCAGTTCATGAGAAGGAGACTAGTTCTCTTACCCCCCCCCCCCCGCTACAATGCTCTAGAGTTCTACCAAGACAGAATGATCGATCCCCCGCTATGGAGGCCCAGGTGCTCCTTATATAGGGAAGCCCGGGTAACAAAGTTAGGGCATGTGTGGAGGCATATTCACTGAATATGCCCCTTGGTTAAACTAGATGCTTCTTTATTTGCTTTAACGGCTAGTCCGGACTATGGATGTAACCCTCTACGTGACCCTTGCCTTTAGGCGTCACCAAACACAAGCTACGTCATCCGACATTGCTTGCGTCATCTTTGTTGGCCACGCCCCACTGGTCCTTCCCTCTGCTTGCTTCGCTCACACTACAGTGGATAGAGGCCACCTTTTGACCAATGGGAGATTCCTTCCTTCTCTTGGAAGCTATGTGGTAGCCCGGCTGGCGCTTGGCTAACTCGACTATGAGGGTACCTACACATTTGGTAGATAAACATGGCCGACATATATTTTATGCCAGCCGGATTAATGCTAGGCAAATGCCCAACGGGCCGGGTTACTCGGTAAGTCGGCCTGCCTTGAGGTGACCCGGCCAGCACTTGCTTTGACCGTGCCGTACCTCGGCTAACTCGGCCTTTATACCCTGGCGTGACCCTACTCGGGGGTATCCCCCCAACATTAGTCCCTGAAGCTGGTGCGGTCTTAGCAACTTTAGCTGTTCAGCCCACAGCAGGTTCCCCCATCTGAATCTGCTCTTCTTCAGCCGAGTTATTCCGTAACCCGGACTCCTTGCCTTTATGTTCCCTTGGCTTATTTCGAGTTACTTCTTGTTGGCCGGGTTTCTGCCCACGTATTCGGGTTACCTTTCCTTCTCTCATATGCTTCCCCACGTCCTACGTGGAGGGTAATCATCACTTTGCCTCATTTTAAGGATCGCGCCAGTTTACTACGCCGATTATTGTAGTAATGTCAAGAATAACTGCTCCGCACGTCCCGTCGCGGTAGCGCCTCATTAACTGTATCATTACATCACGTCACGAGATCCTCTATTCCCTGTGCCCCTTGATCTGGCTTGTGCTTGATTGGATGATTTTTTGCGTGCACGGCCACAGCATGTAGTTGGGCCATAGCAACGGATCCCACTACGAGCCTGCGATGCGCGGCTAAATAGGGGGCAGGGGCAGCCCTTGGGGAAGTTCCCCCACTTTGCGTGCCCCTGCCTCTCTTCTTCTCCACTGTGACACCACCACCGCCACCGCTTTAGTGCTAGTGCTGCGCCTCCGCTGCCGTGCCCAGCCACTCTTTGTGACCATGCCGCCACCTGCGTTCGAGCTTTTCGCCACGGGGCACTGCACCTCCTGATTCCCCACCACGGGATACCATTTTTCTGACTATTTTCTTGAGGACCTAGATTTCACCATGATAGAGAAGGAGGCCGCCGTCGTCGCCCAGGAAGAAGAAGATGATGAAGCCCCTGAGCATGGTGGTGGTAGGGCGTCTGCGCGCAGACGACATCGACTATTTGTATCTGACGCACATCATCCAGTAAGGCGTCACATGTCGCCTCGCCGCCAAAGAAATCTCCCCTTCGCCAAATCGAGGGGAGTACATCATTTTCCTCTCCCATTTCTAGTGTGGCTTCGGCCTGCCTATCTCCATTTTCTTTCGTGATTTCATTTCCACCTACCAACTTCAGTCGCATCATCTCCCCGCCAATGCCATTACCTCTCTTTCCTCTTTCGTCTGTGGCATCGAGGTTTACCTCGGCCTCTGGACTTCCAAAGAAATGTGGATCAAATTCTTTGGTCTTAGGAAAAATGTTATCCCTGACAAGCACCTCACCCCTGCTGAGAAGCACTTGACTGAATGCGGTGGAGCCTCAATCTCTCCCCGCAAGAACTCAGCTTTCCCACGGGTCACCGGCCTCGAGTCCTGCAAAGGCTGGGCCCAGACCTTCTTCTATGTCCGGAATACTTCGGACATAGACTTGATCCGGCTCCTCCCCTTCAAGGTTGGTGTCTCGGACACCTCTCTGTGGGAGAAGATCTCAAAGCGTCCCACAACCTTGGCGAATCAGGTTGATCGCCGGATCAAGGAGCTGGTCAAGACGGAGTTGTGGGGTGAGGACATTATGATCACCTTTGTCCGCAACCGGGCTTCCCCACTACAGAAACATGCCCACAAGATTTACTATCTGATGGGCCCCCTTGACCCCCACCGGACCTCCTCCTTCGAGCTTAATAACTCCGAGGTGTTCAGCCGGGTCAAGGCCATCTTTAGTGTGGAGAAGGAGTTCTCCGAGGCATGGAAGTGGGGCCTTGCGCCTTTCTCCCGGACCAACTTGCCTCCTAAGGTAAACCCTTCTCTTGGTATCTTTTCCGGATCTTACGATATGTCGCATTACCTCCTAACTTAACCATTTAGTACTTTTGTTTTCAGTTGTTTCTCCAGCAGTCAATTGAGGATGGAAAGGAGCTGGCAAGCAAGTGGGTGGCGGACCGTGTAGAGCCTGACTCAAAGAGGTTCTTGCCTACTCCGGACACCACCAAGCGCACCTCTGGTAAGGCCTCTTCTTTAAGGGATTGGCCAGATGACGATGACTCGGATGTTGAGGTTCTAGAGGTACTTGACCCGGTGCCTATCTCTTATGCATTCCCGGTTATGTCCCAATCTTCAGCTAACTTGACCGATCAGTCCTCGAGGTTCCCCACCTCGCCAAGGGTGATCCGACCCCTGCCCCTTTGATGGCTCAGTGTTGATGTAGAGCTCGTTGGGAACCCCAAGAGGAAGGTATGATGAGCACAGCAGCAATTTTCCCTCAGTTATGAAACCAAGGTTTAATCGAACCAGTAGGAGCAAGGAAACACCCCAAAGGTGTTGCTAGCTGAGCCTTGGCAGGCCGCACTACCAATGCTAGTAGCAACGTGAAGACCTACACAACACAACCACATAACTCTGTCCCCAACTTGCAATGAGGTTGTCAATCTCACCGTGTTTTGCTGAAAACAAAGGATTAAACGTATCGAATGGAAGGAAGTAAAAGTTTGCAGAAAGTAAACACAAAGCAGTAAACAGTTTATAGATTGTATGTAAAAGAAAAGGACCAGGATCCATAGTTCACTAGAGGTGGCTCTCCTTAGATAGATAACATGTTGGGTGAACAAATTACAGCGGGGCAATTGACAAACATCGAGAAAGCAATACATGCATATACTAATCATCTTGCCTCCTTTGGAACTTGATTAGGCATTACAACATTATACATAGACCGCCATCCAACTGCATCTATGAATAATAATCCACCTTTAGGTTATCATCCGAACCCCCTCTAGTATTAAGTTGCAAGCAACAGATTATTGCTTTACGAATTGTGTGTAAAGTAAATAATACGATTGTTCTATGAACAAAGGATTGTTGTTTTCTCCCTAGTAGCAACAGCACTTCTAGTACCTTAGAGATTTCATCACTTCCCAGTTACCAGAGGCATGAACCCACTATTGAGCATAAATACTAACTCTTGGAGTTGCTAGCATCTACTTGGCCAAGATAGCTACTAACAACGGAAAGCATGCAAGATCACAAATAACAAAGACATGATAAAATCAATAATCAATCTGAAATAGCATCTCAATATCCATCGGATCCCCGCAAACACAGCATGCAGAATTACAAATAGATGATCTTGATCATGAACGGAGCTCACAAGATCTAAACATGAAAGCACAAAGGAGGAGAACCAGCCATCTAGCTACTACATGGACCCGTAGTCCAAGGATGAACTACGCACGCATCACACCGGAGGCTTGCATGGTGATGAAGAAGGCCTGTGGTGAATTCCCTCCCAGGTGCCGAGAAGAGCTTCAGATCCTCCCAATCTAAGGATGGAGATGACGGCTCTGAGACTCTTCGTGGATTTTTGATCGGGTACTTAGGGTTTTCGTCCCGAGGGCATCTTATAGGCGGAAGGGGAGGCCGAGGGGATGCCAGAGGCGGCCAGACCACCCCCTGGCGCGGGCCAGGATGGGCTGCGCGGCCAGGTGGTGTGGTGGCCCCCTGGCCCCTCTCCATCTCGTATTCTAGCATCTGATGACTTCCGGAAAAATAGGAACTTTGGCTTTTGTCCCGTCCAATTCCGAGAATATTCATTTTCTGACTTTCCTGGAACCAAAAACAGCAGAAAAGCAAAGCTAGCTGTGGCTCTTGTTAATAGGTTAGTCCAAGAAATCATATGAAAAGTACTCCAAAGTGTGGACAAAACACAAGAAAGTAGATAAAACCAAGCATGGAACATCAAAAATTATAGATACATTTGCAATGTATCAACATCCCCAAGCTTAACTCCTGCTCTTCCTCGAGTAGGTAAGTGATAAAAAGAAAGAATAATTTTTGAGGTGACATGCACCATCAAAGACTTGATCAAAGTATTTGTAAAACATTCAAAGCTGGGATCATAGTACTTCAATCATAACATGAAAGACAAAGTTCTAGCAATAAGACAAAGAAACTATGATGCAACATGAAAAGGCACAAACAAAAGATTCATGAATAACAATGCTTTGCAAGACGTTTGTTTGTTTCACATAAAGAAAACATAGCATAATAGCATTCAGCTTGTCCCTCATAGAGTAGCAAATATAAATGCATAGGACACCTTCAAAGTTCATAAGAGTGACTAGATAGAAATAGTTTAAAACAAGCTAAATCAAGATATGCATCAATCAACTAGTCTTGGGACAATGCACATAGAACTAAGAATGGCCACTATGCTCTCAAAGTAAGTGCATAAAGATAGAAGGTGGAGACTCAATATATGATGGTGGAAGAAAGGCCTTTATAAAAGGAAGTAGGGATTCAAGTCTCATAAAGAGATTCTAAAAATTATGGTACTTATAGCTTTCAGCTCTCATTGCCTGTATCATAAGCATCTTTAAGGTGACTAAGGTTAAAGTGACACAACTAAGAGGATATGCTTGACAAGTTATAAACCGAAATCTCATGCCCCTTACTTACGAAGACCGATCCTCATGCTACTCAACTTTAGTCACGAGTAAGCTCTTGTCATTGTAAGTACATGTGTATCATAAAGAACCGCCAACGGGGTACCCCTTGCACATGATACAGGAGCTATCCCATAATCAAAATGACAAGGCAAGCAGACAATGAGCATCTCAGCGATCTTTTTATTTGCTATTTGCATAGGTTTTTATTGAGGATGCTTCAAAGAGTGCTCATTATGGTGATGTTGCAAGTTTCCACCATGATTAGGCATGGCTTAGGCTAGTGGCCCAGGCATTTCTCTAACACACATACAAACTCCATGATCTTACAAGTTCCACTTTTATTTCACACCGCCGGGATCCATGATATCAATGGGGTACAAAGTACAAGTGCAATGTTGAAAGCGTTCCCCATGATACATGGTTCTGCTAATTTCAACTTATAAAGCGCAAGCATATACGCAACAAAGAAGGACCCAATGGTCCAAGTTTATTAAGGGCAAGAAAAGTAAAGTGTGCCATCAAGTTCGTGAGAGCTTTAATCACTAGTTTTCTCATAACAAGTTTAATTTGGAAGGTAAACAAAAGCATGAATATACTTGGAATAGCATAAGCTAGTAGGAAGGTATGGTGGACTCTTTGGAATAACTTGGTTTAGGGAGTTGGATGCATGAGCAGAACTCATACTTGGTTGTGGAGGCTAGCAAAAGACTAGGAGCGATAAACTAAGAGAGCAATAATGGCCATAATCATGCAGAGTGACAAAACATCATTGATCAAAGCATAAAGTGGTACTACAAGTTGAAAACTAAAGGATCATAAAGGCTATGGTGACTTGAGATAGTCATAACATGGTGTGAGCATGCGCCAAGTCAACCCAAATAAAGCATCAAAGGAGAATACCACTATACTATGCTTTAATATGCTAAAACAACGAATGATTCATCCAAGGCACATTAAGCAATCTCAATTGTTTCTAACAAGTCATGCTACAGCAAAGAATACTAAGCATAAAGCCAAAACAATATCAAGCATGGCATTACAAAGCATAGGCCACAGTCAAAAACGAGCTCTTTTTACCACATAAGCATGAACTTTCCTACTCTTTTCCAAACCAAACCAAACTATTTGCAAACCAATGTATGAAAGAGGGGGTCCAACCAATTTATTCAGAAAACTAAGCAAACAAAAGAAAACGAAAAACCAAAACAAAAACGAAAAAGAAGACGCTCCAAGAACAATACAACTGTGCATGAAACAATAAAAATGAAGCGTTTGGAAGAAACCTGGGATTTTTATTGATGAAGAAGGGGAATGCCTTGGGCATCCCCAAGCTTTTATGCTTGTACTTATTGGATATTTCTTGGGGTGACACGCATGGCATCCCCAAGCTTGAGCTTTAGTCCATCCTTCATCTCATTACTCATTCCTTCCATACACCTGAAATTTTTCCTTCATACAAAACTTCACACAATCTTTATTAGCAACATTAATGTACTCAAGATAAAAGGTCTTAAGGTTCAGTTCCAACACCAAATAAAATTCCATTAGAACACTAGCTATTGTAGCACTTCCCTCAAAAAGCTCAATTCCCCAAAAGAACTCAAAAAGGAACCAACAAGAAGCCAATGCAGAAAATGGCAGAAATCTGTCAAAACAGACCAGCAGGTAATGACGAATTTTTTCAAAGACCTTCTGTTGCTCAAATCAAAACGTGTTGAACTAACGAAAGTTAGATAACAACCTGGGGCAGAAGCACAAAAATTCACGCCTAAAAATACATTCAGAGATTTTACACGAATTTTTACGGTGAAGTACAGAAATCTGTTTCGGGACAGCAACTTTCCCAATCATTACTTCTGTCTCATTAGAGGTTACTCTTGGCACAAAAAGCAAATAAAAAGGATAAGGAGCGGTTATTACTGAATTAATAACTTCCAAGACTCATCTAAAACTTTTGGGTTATCTCCCAATAAGTACTTTTCTTTAACGCCTTTAAGTTAGGCATAAGAAGCAAGAAAGAATCAAGTGTTCTCAAATGAAGAAGCATTAAGACCAAATTTCTTGCCCTTACCTCTCTTACTTTTATTCTTAACCTTGGGGAAAATATGATTGTTTGGTGGAGAAGAAAGGTGCATGGTCCCCTTTCCCACATCTATTATTGCTCCAAGGAGTTCTAATAGGGACCTTCTAAGTGTAATTTGTCCTTTTCCTGCACATTCAATGACAAGATAATCAGTAGAAATCATTTTCCCAAGGATCTTTGTAAACACTCCTTCAGCTATTCCAATAGGTAATATGGTAGCATTATTAGCAAGAGATATTTCTTTTCCTCCTTCAGTAGGCCCCCAAACATTCAGAGATTCATAGATATCTTTGGGCATAAGACAAAATTCAGACATAATATCGCAGCGAGCTTGAAAAGTTTCAGTGTTTATCTCAATCTTTACTATAGGGAGCCAATTTGATGGTTCAGAATTTATTGGAAAATAATTGTGATGCTCCCTAAGCGTATTATAGCAATCTTATAAGCTAGCAGTGCCAGTCTTAAGAGTGTTCAATCTAGCAAATATTCTTGCAAAAGAAATATCAGTTTGGCTAGGCAAGTTGTAAGTGAGGATCAATTTATTTATAGCATTAATAGCATCATCCTCATTACATTGGAGGAAATCTCCTCCCACAACAGCATCTAAAGAATATCTATAGCAAAGAGCAATTCCAAGGTAAAAACTGCTAAGGAACAAGCTTTGAGTCATTTTAGGCTCAGTTTTTTCATGTAGATCAAAGATTCTAGACCAAGCTTCCTTAAAACTTTCCTCAATTCCTTGTTTAAAAGTGAAAATCATTTCCTCGGGTGACATAGTGATTGGAGCAAGGCTAGACATAATGAAAACTTAAGATAGGAACTAATTTTTTTGTGTTTTTGATTAAAGAAAGCAAATTTGTAAAACTAATTTTTTTGTGTTTTTGATAAAGAAACAAGCAAACAAAACAAAAAGAAACTAAGAAAACTAGAAATAACAAAGTAAAGAGATTGGTTATGAGGGACTCCCCTTGTGAAGATGTCCTTGACTCCCCAGCAACGGCGCCAGAAAAATGCTTGATGGCTCAGTGTTGATGTAGAGCTTGTTGGGAACCCCAAGAGGAAGGTATGATGAGCACAGCAGCAAGTTCCCCTTAGTTATGAAACCAAGGTTTAATCGAACCAGTAGGAGCAAGGAAACACCCCAAAGGTGTTGCTAGCTGAGCCTTGGTAGGCCGCACTATCGGTGCTAGTAGCAACGTGAAGACCTGCACAACACAACCACAGAACTCTGTCCCCAATTTGCGATGAGGTTGTCAATCTCACCGTGTTTTGCTGAAAACAAAGGATTAAACGTATCGAATGGAAGGAAGTAAAAGTTTGCAGAAAGTAAACACAAAGCAGTAAACAGTTTATAGATTGTATGTAAAAGAAATGACCAGGATCCATAGTTCACTAGAGGTGGCTCTCCTTAGATAGATAACATGCTGGGTGAACAAATTACAGTGGGGCAATTGACAAACATCGAGAAAGAAATACATGCATATACTAATCATCTTGACTCCTTTGGAACTTGATTGGGCATTACAACATTATACATAGACCGCCATCCAACTGCATCTATGACTAATAATCCACCTTCAGGTTATCATCCGAACCCCCTCCAGTATTAAGTTGCAAGCAACAGATTATTGCTTTACAAATTGTGTGTAAAGTAAACAATACGATTGTTCTATGAACAAAGGATTGTTGTTTTCTCCCTAGTAGCAACAGCACATCTAGTACCTTAGATTTTACATCACTTCCCAGATTACCAGAGGCATGAACCCACTATCGAGCATAAATACTAACTCTTGGAGTTGCTAGCATCTACTTGGCCAAGATAGCTACTAACAACGGAAAGCATGCAAGATCACAAATAACAAAGACATGATAGAATCAATAATCAATCTGAAATAGAATCTCAATATCCATCGGATCCCCGCAAACACAACATGCAAAATTACAAATAGATGATCTTGATCATGAACGAAGCTCACAAGATCTAAACATGAAAGCACAAAGGAGGAGAACCAGCCATCTAGCTACTACATGGACCCGTAGTCCAAGGATGAACTACTCACGCATCACACCGGAGGCTTGAATGGTGATGAAGAAGGCCTCCATGGTGCATTCCCCTCTCCGGCAGGGTGCCGGGAAGAGCTTCAGATCCCTCCCAATCTAGGGATGGAGATGATGGCGGCTATAGACTCTTTTGTGGATTTTTGATCGGGTACTTAGGGTTTTCGTCCCGAGGGCATCTTATAGGCGGAAGGGGAGGCCGAGGAGGTGCTGGAGGCGGCCAGACCACCCCCTGGCGTGGGCCAGGCTGGGCCGCGACCAAGTGGTGCGGTGGCCCCTTGGCCCCTCTCCATCTCGTATTCTGGCATCTGATGACTTCTGGAAAAATAGGCACTTTGGCTTTTGTCCCGTCCAATTCTGAGAATATTCATTTTCTGACTTTCCTGGAACCAAAAACAGCAGAAAACAGGCAGTTGGCACTATGGCTCTTGTTAATATGTTAGTCCAAGAAATCATATGAAAAGTACTCCAAAGTGTGGACAAAACACAAGAAAGTGGATAAAACCAAGCATGGAACATCAAAAATTATAGATACATTTGCAATGTATCACCCTTCCCAGAAGTGCATGGCTACCTCGACCGCAGCTTCGGAGGCGCCACCGCCCAAGAAGAGGCAGAAGAAATCCGAGGTCAAGGCTTCGACCAAGCCTGCGGTCAAGAGAACAGTCCGGAGGGCATCCAAACCTCGGGCGCCCCTACGTCGGACGAGTAAGTCGCTTTTCCTTTCCTGTTCATTTTCGAGTCTTTCTTCTTCTGCCTTTGCCTTTTATCAATTTTTCTTTCTCTTTTTGACTTGCTGTTTTTTCATTTCTCCAGCGCTCTTAGGGTTATTTCCCAGAGTGGCCCCAGCATTTCTTCTCCGATTCGGAGTGGTTCTTCTCCCCCTCCCCCGCAATGATGATGTTCGTCCGCTGAGTCCTATCCAAGAGGACTCCGTAGCTGCGCTGGATCAGAGCCCACCTCGTCATGACGAGGGCAACGTTAACATGGGGGGCAGTAGAGCGACCGAGGATACGGCAATGCTGGAACTTCCCAGTTCCTCTGCTCCATCGCAACCGTCTATCTCTAAGGTGCCAGCTTCATCGGCACCGCCCCAAATAGACCCTTCTTCAGTTCCAGTCTCTTCAGCATCATTAGTAGCACCAGCAGCACCAGCAGTACCAGTACCAGTAGTACCATCACCAGTAGCACCAGCACCTGTAGCACCAGCACCAGCAGCATTAGTAGCATCAGCACCAGCCAAGCCCTCTTTGAAGAAGAAGTCTCAGTCCGCTGCCTCTGGATCCACTGTGTCCATTAAGGACATTTTTCAGCCAGCCTCCCAAGCTTAGTCCGGCTAAGCAGCCTTGGATCTCCTTCAATGGCTAGCATCATCCAGCAAGAGCAAGAAAGTCGCCGAGCCTGCTATGGATTCTGCTTCTGGGTCTCCTGCCATCGGATCTAAGGGCAGCAAGCAACTGGTCCTGCATACCAGTCTTGTTGTTGCTTAGTCCACAAGGCGGGAGGCCCATGCCAAGGTCTTGGTGACAAGTCATTCCCTCAGCGGTGAAAGCTATAGCCCGGCGCTCATAGAATATGTGCACAACTGGAATAACACCCAGTTTATCGACCCGAAAGATGATCTGCTGGAGAAGTTTGGCCCAGCTGAATTTAGCGCTCTGATGAACTCTTCCACCAAGGCTATCTCTCTGGTTGGCCGGATGATGGAGGTAATCCCTTTTTCTACTATGTTGTTTTATGTCTGCATATACTTATAGATATACCCACTAGTCCCCGATCCTCTGAGGGAATAATTTATTACTCGATCGGATGCTCTTAGATAATTAAGTGTAAGTCCTTAGCATTTTCAAATAACCACGCACCTAGAGCCGGGTTAAGTTCCACTTGGCCCGGATCTTGTATACTTCGAATATCCACACACACCTATAGCCCGGTTAAGTCCCACTTGGCCCAGATCTTGTAGACTTCGAATATCCACACAACTAGAGCTAGGTTAAGTTCCACTTGGCCCGGATCTTGTAGACTTCGAATATCCACACACCTAGAGCCGGGTTAAGTCCCACTTGGCTCGGATCTTGTAGAATTCGAATATACACACACCTAGAGCCGGGTTAAGTCCCACTTGGCCTGGATCTTGTAGACTTCGAATATCCACACACCTAGAGCCGGGTTAAGTTCCACTTGGCCCGGATCTTGTAGACTTCGAATATCCACACACCTAGAGCCGTGTTAAGTTCCACTTGGCCTGGATCTTATAGACTTCGAATATCCACACACCTAGAGCCGGGTTAAGTTCCACTTGGCCTGGATCTTGTAGACTTCGAATTATTTTCTCTTTATCTGTGAACTAACATTGGCTCGTTTTTTAGATCACCACCAACCGTCGAACTACTGAGTTCCAGCGCTTGCTAGACTCATACAAGGATCTTCGTGCTAGATACGGCAAGTTGTTGGTTGATCACGAGAAGAAGGGTAAATTTCTTTGCTTAAGACTTTTTCCTTCTCGTTCCTTTGAGTTATTTATTATCCGTATTAATTTGTTATCCGGATCATGCAGCCGAGGCTGGGGCTGAATATGTCATCATGCGCAAGAACTTGGCTGAGATCCAAGGTAACTTGTCTTGTTCCTTTAGCTACTGCGTGCTCTTTCCTTGATTCGGTACATATTTATACCTCAGCTCTGCCGGGTCAACTCACTATTGTAGTTACACTTGAAGATAGCGTGCCCATTCCTGATATGATTACACATTTTCTCGAACAAGCAGGGAAGCACCAGGCTGAATTGACAACGAAGGATGATGAGATAGCTCAGCTGCACCTTAAGGACTCGGAGATTACTCGGCTGAACACCGAAATCCAAAGGCTCAAGGACCTTCAAAAATCCGAGCTGGATAAGGCTGATCAGGAGTTTGCCGAGGAAAAGGAGCGCTTGACCACTCAAATTTCCAAGGATAAGGACTTGTTGCAGGAAGCCAACATAAAACTTACGTCGGTGAGCTCCGAATATGAAAAACTCCAGGCCAGCAACGCAAATGTGTATGCTGAGCTCACTCGTATCCTTTTCCAGATTTCTCGTGAGTTCCCTTCCTATTTTCCATTCTTATCCCTCCATATTTAATGTTCTTGCTCATTGATACCCCTCGTTCTGTTCGCAGGCAAGTTCCGAGAGGGTGACGCTATTGCTTATGGCGATGTGGCTAGGTCTCGCCAGCAGCAGGGTATCCCAACAGGTCCTGCCAATGGGTCAATTCCTTATGAGGTGGAGGATCTGCTGGTTAGCCTTGCCACCCCGCCTTGAAATTGTGAAGAATTATGGCGCAGACATAATGTCTGCCGCAGTTCGGCTATTCAACACCCTTTGGCCTACTGATCCCACTCCCGAAGGAAGCACTGCTTTTTTGGCCAAGCTTATGGAGTGCGAGACCCAAGTCCACCTATGGCGGGAATCTGCTGCTCGAGCCGGGGCTGACACAGCGCTGCAGTTTGTTCTCCCTTGGTATGAGGAGCTTGATCTTAATCTACTTGAGCGCCTGCGCAACGGGTCGAAGTGGTCCAATGAACCGGAGTGCATCGTGCAGTGAAAGGCTCGCGCCAATAGGCTTATCCAGTATGCCTTCTACCACTCTTGGAATGAGGGTCCGAGTTATCTTGATGCAATTGATGACGCCTATGTTTCTGAGGGCGTGGAGGATGAGGAGGGTGAGGACAAGGCCTCCGAGCTTGGGAACGATGCCAAATACCCGGAGGATGAGGAGACCAATCCTGAAGATGAGTCCAAGGATAGAGCCCCACCTCCAGATGCCGAAGTACCTCCTTCCTCTGCAGATGACCCGGCTCCTGCTGCTGCTCCTTGAGCTTGAAAAACACTTAGCAATATTTGTCAGATCCTCGGTATGCCGGGTGAAATTGTACTTAAGCATGATGATTTGTTTTGCTACCATCAGTTTCGTTTGCTACTAAGTTTTTAATGTTGGATAAACATGGCTGAAGTCCCCGAGTTTCCTTTAATTGTTCCTCCAATTTTATGACTCGGCTCGCGTCTACCTTGATTCGGTTTTTTGACTTACGAATCTAAGGTTCAAAAATTGACTTAACAATACTTGAAACTTTGAGATTGGCTCAAAATAATCCGGCGAAAAATAAATGAAGTAAATACAGGGTTAGTTCAAACAACAAACGTCGGCTCGATTACTTTCCTTTCCTTAGTCGTTTTTCATGTGCTTTGTGATTCCAAACTTGTTCTCTTGCTTGCCATGAAGCCAATTCTTGTTGGGCAGTAGCAAAGTCGAAGAGTTGGGTTTTTCGTGCTCACACATTACTAATCCAGCTAAGGTATAAGCAACTTAAGCTAACTGACATATATAAAAACATAAAAGCAAGAAAGACAATTATTATGGCAGTCCTAGAGTTTCTGCTAGGGTGCCGAAGTTTCATTGATAAACTCATTGTCGACGTACATACCGACATACGAGTGACTCGGATACATTCACCTCTTTGTCAGGTGTAAAAAGGACGAAGTAGAGCTACCTTCCACGGACGCTTAGATTCCTCTCCGGACCTGTCCGCCTTGTTCTTCTCCTGTGGCTGAGCATCAATAAGGTAGTAGGAATCATTGTGCAAAGCTTTGCTTACAATGAAAGGTCCTTCCCATGTAAGGGATAACTTATGCATGCCAGCAGTGCGCTGCACTAGCCGGAGTACAAGATCACCTTCCCAGAAGACTCGGGGGTTTACTTTCCGGCTATGGTAGCATCAGAGGTTTTGCTGATATATGGCGGATCTGGACAAGGCCAGTTCTCTCGCTTCTTCCAGCAGATCAACATCATTTTTCCAGGCTTCGTACACTTCGGCTTTTGTGTATTGGGTGACACTTGGCGAATCATGCTCTATGTCGGCTGGTAATACAGCTTCTGCCCCATATACCAGAAAAATGGCGTATAGCCTGTTGATGAAGGAAATATGCCCTAAGAGGCATTAATAAAGTTGTTATTATGTATTCCTTATATATGATAGATGTTTATTTTGCATGCTATAATTGTATTGAAAGGAAACTTTAATACATGTGTGTTTAATAAACAAAAAGGGTTCCTAGTTATGCCTCTCTTCTAGACTAGCTCGTTGATTAACAAGATGATCAAGGTTTCCTGATCATGGACATTGGATGTTGTTAATAACGAGGTCACAACATTTGTGAAATGATGTGATGAACATTCATCCGAAGTATAGCATTACGATCAAATTCATTATGTTTACATTGCTATAATATCATACGAAGTAAACTTAGTCCTTAGACCATGAGATCATGTTAATTGCTAACACCGGAAGAGTATCTTGATAACATCAAACATCACACCGTAACAGGGTGACTATAAAGGTGGGCTCAGTGCTACGAAGGTGTTATGTTGAGGCTCATGGATCAAGAGTGGAATTTTTCAATCTCGATGACGGATAGATATACTCTGGGCCCTCTCGGTGATATCACATTAAGATAGCTTGCAAGCAAGTGATGTGATCACTAGAATGTTATATCACGGGAACGAGAAAAGAGTGCATCTCGGTAACTAGATCAAACTAGGTATTTGGATACCGATGATCGAATCTCGGACATGTATTATATCATGAGACAAAGGGATTAAGTTACTAGCATTAAAGGTTCTCACGATCACAGAAGTCATCGTTGAATGTGCAGGAGTTAGTATGGATCTCCAGGTCTCGCTTCTGATTATTGATCTGAGAGGAGTCTCAATCATGTCTGCATTATTCACGAACCGTAGGGTGACACACTTAAGGGTTGCCGGACACCATTTTGGAGAACATATGTATCAGATGAAAGGATTGCAAAGCGCAGGAATTGTTTTGATAGAAACCGGAATTGTTTTGGGTGAAATTGCAGAAATAGGTTCTGCATGTGATATTGAAATGTTGCAAGGGGTTTTATGTGAATGTTTGTTAATTAAAGTAATTAACAAAATTCTGAATAAAATAAATAAAAGAGTTTTATTAATTGAGAGTTGTATTAAATTTGGTGGAAATTTAATGCATGTGAGTGGAATTTTGGGTGGAGCTTGAATTGATGTGAGTGGAGCTTCCACCACATGAATGAGGAAGAGGTGGGGGCACCCTCCTTGGCCGCTGGCCATGGTAGGGGAGGATCCCCCCTCTCCTATAAAAGGCCCCCCTCTCCTCCCTCACAAAGCACACCTCCTCGTGAAGGATGTCTCTCCCCCTCTAGATATTCCCCCATGGTCTCGGATTAGCGAGATACATGTTCCCGGTGGCCTTGCGTCTGGAAGGAGTTGCTGCTTCCGCTAATTCGCTGGAGCAAGGAGGTGGAGGTTGGACGGTGGCTTGAACATGTGTGCGAGGACGGATGCATTGCTGATTTGCGGCGCTCGGACTTCCACACGATCTTGAGATCGGCAAGCATACGACTACATCATCCACGAGTTCCAACTCGTTAACAAAACTCTGTTGTCTTCGAGGGTAAGTTCTCCATGGATGTATATCCACCCGTTGCTATGTATCTAGTAGATAGATCTTGGCGTATATTTCTCATCATAGGAAATTTTTTGTTTTCTATGCTGCGAACCCAACAGTGGTATCAGAGCCTGATCTATGCGTAGGTGCTTTGCACGGGTAGGACACATATGTTTATATGTGGGCGATGATGATCATGTTATTGCATCTTCTATGCATTTTGGATATTGGTGGCTTAGTGGGATGAAGCAGCCCGGACCAACCTTACATGTCATCGTACATGAGACCGGTTCCCCGACTGACATGCAACTAGTTTTGCATAAGTGGCTAGCGGGTGTCTGTCTCTCCTACTATAGTCAATATCCAATTTACAACGAGTTTCTAATAACTTGTTTATCCTCGTTGTGGTTCATGTTCATAGGTAAGACCGGTTCTATCTCCGAAAGCCCTAAGCCAAGTAAAACTTGCAATTGATAAATTAGAGGCGTCTAGTTTAGATCGTTGCTAGGCTAGTGTCTTGATATGGTATTGTTGTAAGTAGATGTATGATAGATACTCTTACAACACACTTAACGTGTAAGTTCCATAGACCTTGGCCTTACACACAAAGGAATGATAGAGATCATACCACGATGCAAATGATAGAGATCAAATGCATGGACCATATCATCTCACTTTACACATTAGATGTTAGCATCTTATACTGCTAGTTTGGCGCTTTTGGTAGCATTGTAAGATGATCCCTCATTTAGATATCAAGATAAAATGTGTTCTTCCTTCAGTATGCACCGTTCTATGGATCGTGTTTTGAGACATCACGTGATGATCGGGTGTACTCGACTCCGCGATTTCATACAACGGGTGTAAGACAGTTTTACACACGCGGGTGCTAAGGTTCTTACTTGACGAGCCTAGCATGTACAGACATGGCCTCGGAACACGGACCGAAAGGTTAAGCATGAGTCATATAGTTGATATGATGCCCATATACATGCTTGCCTTTGAGACTACACCAACTCACGTGATGATCGGACTTGGTGTAGTGGATTTGGTTCATGTAATCACCAAAAAGACACGAGGGATGTCGTTTTTGAGTGGGAGTTCATTAGTAATTTGGATTAGTTGAACTCAATCTGTCATAAACTTAGTCTAAATAAACTTTACAAATTCTGTTGTAGATGGCACCACCTGCTTTTAATTTCAATGTGTTCATGGAGAAAGAGAAACTTGCTGCGAATGGTAGCAACTTCACCAACTGGGCTATGAATTTGAGGATTCTCCTCACTGCTGCACAAAAGAAATATGTGCTAGAGGCGCTGCTAGGCCCCCCGCCAGCTCCTGATGCCCCTGACAAGGAAAAGAATGTCTATATAACTCGTCAGGAGGACCACAACTTAGTTCATTGCGGCATACTATATGGGCTAGAGCCAGAACTTCGAAAGCGTTTCGAAAATGGCAATACCTTTGAAGCCATGGGAGAATTGAAAATGATTTTCAATACCCATGCTACCGTAGAGAGTTATAATGCTTCTGAAAAGTTCTTCAGCAGCATGATGGAAGAGAATAGCTCCGTTAGTGAGCACGTACTCAAAATGTTTGGGTACGCCGATAAGCTTCTGTCCTTGGGAATAACGATTCCCATTGACTTAGGCATACATCGTGTTCTCCAATCTCTGCCACCTAGCTATAAGAGCTTCGTGATGAACTATAACATGTAGGGCATGAAGAAGTCTCTTCCCGAGCTTCTGTCAATGCTTAAGACTGCAGAAGTGGAGATTAGGAAAGAACATCAAGTGTTGATGATCAATAAGACCATTGGTTTCAAGAAGGACAAGAAAGGCAAGCAGAAGGGAAAGAAGGGCGGCAAATCTGTTGCCGCACCTGAAAAGAAACCCCGAGCTGGCCCTAAGTCTGATACCGAGTGCTACTATTGCAAGGGGACTGACCATTGGAAGCGCAACTGCCCCAAGTATTTGGCGGACAAGAAGGATGGCATGGCAAACAAAGGTATATATGATATACATGTTATTGATGTGTACTTGACTAGTACTCGCAGTAGCACCTGGGTATTTGATACGGGATCGGTTGCTAATATACGTAACTCGATTCAGGGGCTACGGAACAAGCGACAGCTAGCAAGGGATGAGGTCACGATGCGGGTCGGCAATGGATCAAGAGTTGATGTGATCACCGTCGGAACGCTACCTCTCCATATGCCGTCGGGATTACTGATAAATCTGAATAATTGTTATTTTGTGTCTGCACTGAGCATGAACATTGTATTCGGATCGTGTTTGATGCGAAGTGGTTATTCCTTTAAATCTGAAAACAATGGTTGTTTGATTTATATGGATAATATCTTTTATGGTCATGCACATGTGTTGAATGGTTTATTTCTATTGGATCTCGATAGTAGTATTATGCATATTCATTGTGTTGATGCTAAAAGGGTTAAACTTGATGATGATATATCTACATATATGTAATCGCCGTCTAGGTCATATTGGCGTTAAACGCATGAAGAAACTCCATTCTGATGGACTTTTGGAATCACTTGATTTTGAATCATTTGATACATGTGAGCCATGCCTTATGGGCAAGATGACTAGAACGTCGTTTTCTGGTTCAATGGAACGGGTGACAGATTTATTGGAAATCATACATACAGACGTGTGTGGACCAATGAGTGTATCGGCGCGAGGTGGATATCGTTATTTTGTTACTTTCACGGATGATTTGAGTAGACACGGGTATATCTATTTGATGAAACATAAGTCTGAAACTTTTGAAAAGTTCAAGGAATTTTAGAATGAAGTGGAAAATCATCATAACAGAAAGATCAAATTTCTGCGGTCCGACCGTGGAGGAGAGTATCTTAGTTACGAGTTTAGCACACATATGAAAAATTGTGGAATAGTTTCACAACTCACGCCTGCCGGAACACCACAACGTAATGGTGTGTCGAAACATCGTAATCATACTTTATTGGATATGGTTCAATCTATGATGTCTCTGTCTGACTTGCCACACTCATTTTGTGGTTATGCACTAGAAACCGCTGCGTTCACTTTAAATCGGGCACCATCTAAATCCGTTGAAACGACACCGTATGAATTATGGTTTAGAGACAAACCTAAGCTGTCATTTCTTAAAGTTTGGGGATGTGATGTTTATGTGAAGAAACTTTAGCCAGATAAACTCGAACCCAAAGCAGAAAAATGCGTCTTCATAGGATACCCTAAGGAAACGATTGGGTATACCTTCTATCACAGATCCGAGGGCAAGGTTTTTGTTGCCAAGAATGGATCCTTTCTTGAGAAGGAGTTTCTCGCGAAAGGTGTGAGTAGTCGGAAGGTAGAACTCGAAGAGGTTATTGAACCTTCTCTTCATGAAATGGCGAGTAGCACAGCACCAGAAGTTGTTTCGGAGTTGACTTCACCTAAAGAGAGAGCTAATGATATTGATCATGAAACTTTGAAAGAGGACACTACCGAACCTCGCAAGTCAAGAAGGACACGTGCAGCTCCTGAAATGTACGGTAATCTTGTTATGAATTTCATGATTGATGAAATAGATGACCTTGCGATGTATGAAGAAGCGGTGATGAGCCCGGATTCCAACAAATGGCTAGAAGCCATGAAATCCGAGATGGAATCCATGTATGAAAACCAGGTTTGGACCTTGGTGGACTTGCCTCACGACCGAAAGCCCGTTGAGAATAAAAGGATTTTCAAAAGAAAAACTGATGCTGATGGTAATGTGACCATCTATAAGGCTCGACTTGTCACAAAGGGATTTTGACAAATTCAAGGAGTTGACTACGATGAGACATTCTCTCCCGTAGCGATGCTTAAGTTGGTTAGGATTATGTTAGCAATTGCTGCATATTTCAATTATGAAATATGGCAGATGGATGTCAAAACTGCATTCCTCAATGGTAATATTGAAGAAGAGTTTTATATGATACAACCTAAGGGTTTTGTCTATCCTAAGGATGCTGATAAGGTATGCAAACTTCAGAGATCCATCTATGGACTGAAGCAAGCATCCCGGAGTTGGAATCCGCTTTGATGAGGTGATCAAAGAATTTGGATTTGTCCAAACTGATGGAGAGGCTTGTATTTACAAGAAAGTGAGGGGAGCAATGTGGCATTTCTGATATTATATGTGGATGACATATTATTGATTGGAAATGATATAGATCTTTTAAATAGTGTTAACAGTTATCTAAACAGCAAATTTTCGATGAAAGACCTTGGTGAAGCTTCATATATATTAGGCATTAAAATCTATAGAGATAGATCAAGACTCCTAACTGGGCTATCGCAGAGTACATACCTTGATAAGATATTAAAGAAGTTTAATATGGATGGAAGTAATAAGGGGTTCTTACCTATGTTGCAAGGTAAGACATTGAGTAAGACTCAAAGTCCGGCTACGGCAAAAGAAAGAGAGATAATGGATAAGATCCCCTATGCCTCAGCCATAGGCTCTATAATGTACGGCATGCTATGTACAAGACTAGATGTGGCACATGCTATTAGTTTGACTAGTAGGTACCAATCTGATCCAGGTTCGGAACACTGGATAGCGGTCAATAATATCCTTAAGTACTTGAGAAGAACTAAGGATATGTTTCTTGTATACGGAGGTGAAGAAGAGCTAGTCGCTAAGTGTTATGTCGATGCAAGCTTTGACACTGATCTGGATGACTCTAAGTCTCAATCTGGATACGCATTTCTCTTGAACGGAGCTGCAGTTAGTTGGAGGAGTTCCAAACAACCTGTGGTGGTTGGATCAACAACGGAGGCGGAATATGTTGCTGCTTCAGAAGCGGCACAGGAAGCGGTTTGGATGAAGGAGTTCATAACGGAACTAGGTGTTGTTCCTAGTGCATTGGACCCAATGGTGATCTATTGTGACAACAATGGAGCCATAGCCAACGCCAAGGAACCAAGGTCTCACAAGAATTCCAAGCATATTAAGCGCCGGTTTCACTCCATCCGCGAGCATGTCAAGGATGGAGATATAAAGATTTGTAAAGTACACACGGACCTAAATGTAGCAGATCCGTTGACTAAAATTCTCACTAGGGAAAAACATGATCAACACCAGAACTCCATGGGTGTTATATTTATCACTATGTAAACTAGATTATTGTCTCTAGTGCAAGTGGGAGACTGAAGGAAATATGCCCTGAGAGGCAATAATAAAGTTGTTATTATGTATTCCTTGTATATGATAGATGTTTATTTTGCATGCTATAATTTTATTGAAAGGAAACATCAATACATGTGTGTTTAATAAACAAAAAGGGTTCCTAGTTATGCCTCTCTTCTAGACTAGCTCGTTGATTAACAAGATGATCAAGGTTTCCTGATCATGGACATTGGATGTTGTTAATAATGAGGTCACAGAATTTGTGAAATGATGTGATGAACATTCATCCGAAGTATAGCATTACAATCGAAGTCATTATGTTTACATTGATATAATATCATACGAAGTAATCTTAGTCCTTAGACCATGAGATCATGTTAGTTGCTAACACCGGAAGAGTATCTTGATAACATCAAACGTCACACCGTAACAGGGTGACTATAAAGGTGGGTTCGGTGCTATGAAGGTGTTATGTTGAGGCTCATGGATCAAGAGTGGAATTTGTCAATCCCGATGACGGATAGATATACTCTGGGCCCTCTCGGTGATATCAGATTAAGATAGCTTGCAAGCAAGTGATGTGATCACTAGAATGTTATATCACGGGAACGAGAAAAGAGTCCATGTCGGTAATGAGATCAAACTAGGTATTTGGATACCGATGATCAAATCTCGGACATGTATTATATCATGAGACAAAGGGATTAAGTTACTAGTGTTAAAGGTTCTCACGATCACAGAAGTCATTGTTGAATGTGCAGGAGTCAGTATGGATCTCTAGGTCCCGCTTCTGATTATTGATCCGAGGGGAGTCTCAATCTTGTCTGCATTATTCGCGAACCATAGGGTGACACACTTAAGGGTTGCCGGATACCATTTTGGAGCACATATGTTTCAGACGAAAGGATTGCAAAGCGCAGGAATTGTTTCAATAGAAACTAGAATTGTTTCGGGTGAAATTGCAGAAAGAGGTTCTGCATGTGATATTGAAATGTTGCAAGGGGTTTCATCTGAATGTTTGTTAATTAAAGTAATTAACAAAATTTTGAATAAAATAAATAAAAGAGTTTTATTAATTGAGAGTTGCATTAAATTTGGTGGAAATTTAATGCATGTGAGTGGAATTTTGGGTGGAGCTTGAATTGATGTGAGTGGAGCTTCTACCACATGAATGAGGAAGAGGTGGGGGCACCATCCTTGGCCGCCGGCCATGGTAGGGAGGAGCCCCCTTCTCCTATAAAAGGCCCCCCTCTCCTCCCTCACAACGCACACCTCCTCGTGAAGGATCTCTCTCCCTCTCTACATATTCCCCCATGGTCTCGGATTAGCGATAGACATGTTCCCGGTGGCCTTGCGTCTGGAAGGAGTTGCTGCTTCTGCTGATTCGCTGGAGCGAGGAGGTGGAGGTTGTCCGGTGGCTTGAACGTGTGTGCGAGGACAGATGTGCTGCTGATTTGCGGCGCTCGGACTTCCACACGATCTTGAGATCGGCAAGCGTACGACTACATCATCCACGAGTTCCAACTCGTTAACAAAACTCTGTTGTCTTCGAGGGTAAGTTCTCCATGGATGTATATTCACCCGTTGCTCTGTATCTAGTAGATAGATCTTGGCGTATAGTTCTCATCATAGGAAATTTTTGTTTTCTATGCTGCGAACCCAACATTTGATCGATTGGGAGTTGTTCTTAAACTCCACAGTACCGTTGGTAGTTCTTCTATCCAGCACCCCGCTAATCTTTGTAGCAGCTCTGTGAGCCGGGGTTTTATCCCGGACAAGACTAGTCCGTTGGATCTTTCAACTTGCTCGTTCGATGCCGGGTGGGCTATAGAGGCAACATCTAGCTGGATCCTCTTCTCTCGGCAGAACCTCGCAAATGCTCCTTCAGGAAAATTCGTGCCATTATCAGTTATGATACTGTGGGGATAGCCATATCTCAAGATTATGTCCTTGAGGAACGTCACTGCTATTGCCCCATCACATTTCGTGATTGGCTTAACTTCAATCCATTTCGTAAATTTGTCCACCATAACTAAGATATGGGTCATTCCTCCCTTCGCCGGCTTAAATGGTCCTACCATATCTAAGCACCACATAGCAAATGGCCATGTAATGGGAATAGTTTTGAGTTTCGACATTGGCATATGGGTTTTCATGGCATATCTTTGGCAGCCATTGCATTTCCTCACCAGATCCTCTGCCTGTTCTAGGGCACTTGGCTAGTAGAATCCATGCCGAAAAGCTTTCGCCACCAATGCTCTGGAGGATGCATGATGACCACATTCTCCTTGATGAATATCTTGGAGTATGTCAAGCCCTTCTTCTGGGTCTATGCACCGCTGCAGCACTGTGGTTATGCTTCTTTTGTATAGTTCGGCATTGATGATGGTGTAGGCCTTTGCCCTTCTCTGGATTTGCCTTGAGAGTACCTCCTCATCCGGCAAAGTTCCCTCCTTTAGGAAATCAAATATTGGTTTGGCCAAAGTAGGTATAGCTCGGATGGGAAAAATCTCCGCATCAATTTCCATTGCATCCACCAACATTACTCCGGCCAGACTTATCCGGACAGTCCTCGGGTTCTGCACGATAGTCCCCGGGTCTGCTGAGGTAGTCCCCGGGTTAGCTGAGGTGCTTTCCCAGTCTATCGCCATTGGAGTAGCTTCCGATCTGGAGAGTGCCAGGATATATATTGACTCGGATTCTGGTGATGGTGTGATAGATGGTTTTCTCAAGTGCTCCAATGCGATGCCTAGCGGAATTGGTTGCCGGGATGATCCCAGTTTGGATAATACATCTGCCACCTCATTTTCAATCCGGGGTACATGATGAAATTCGCACCCCTCGAAGAAGCCACTTATCTTCTGGACGTAAAATTTGTAGAGTGCCATGTTTGCACCAGAGCATCCCAATTGCCAGACACTTGCTGCACCACCAAATCTGAATCACCAAAACATAGTATTCGACATATGCCCACCTCCTTTGCTACTTTGAGTCCATGGACCAGTGCTCCATACTCAGCCACATTATTTGACGCGCTAAAATGGATCTGGAGGACATATTTCAATTGGTCCTTCTTGGGCAAGGTAAGCACTACCCTGGCCCCCAGTACTACCTTTAGCTTCGATCTGTCAAAGTGCATTTGCTAGTAATTTGAGTCCGGCAAAGGTGGTTCATACTGCATCTCAGCCTAATCCACAAAGAAATCCGCCACTACTTGTGACTTGATCGCATCCCTTCTATCAAACTGTGGTGCATACGGGGCTAACTCAATTGCCCATTTTGCGATTCTGCCGCTAGCATCTTTATTGCCCATAATCTCGGATATGGGTGCTTCACACACCACCTTGATGGGGTGCTCCTCAAAGTAGTCTTTGAGTTTCTTAGCTGACATATACACGCCATGCGCCATATTTTGATAGTGAGGGTATTTTTGTTTTGAAGCCAATAATACCTCGCTCAACTAATACACCGACCATTGCACCAACTTTCCTTCCTCTTCACGCTCCACTATGATTACTGCACTTACGACTCGGTTGGTCGCGGCTATATAGAGCAACGTCGGCTCCTTGGGTAGTGGCGCGGCTAGTATTGATGCAGTGGACAACATTTTTTTCAACTCATGGAATGCACTATCAGCTTATGGTGTCCACGTAAATTTGTCTACCTTTTTCATTAACTGGTAGAGGGGCAAGGCCTTTTCTCCCAGCCGAATCACAAACCGACTTAACGATGCCATGCAACCAGTGAACTTCTGCACATCGTTAAGACACTTCGGCAGTTCCATTCTCTCGCTGACCTAGATTTTTGTGGGATTGGTTACCATACCTTGTCTAGAAACAAGGAAACCGAGTAATTTTCTAGCTGGCAGACCAAAGGTACATTTTTTCGGGTTAACCTTCATCCGAAACCTCCTTAGGTTCGCGAATGTTTGCTGGATATCCTCAAGGAGCGTGTTGCTTTCCTTGGTTTTTATCACCACATCATCCACATAAACTTGCACATTCTGACCTATTTGGTCATGCAAGCATTTTTGCATGCATATCTGGTACATTGCTCCTGCATTACATAATCTGAACGGCATAGTGCGATAGCAATAAGCCCCATACGTGGTGATAACCGCAGTCTTTATTTGATCATCCGGGTTCAGGGGTATCTGGTGGAAACCAGAATATGCATCTATGAACGACAACAACTCACACCCACCAGTTGAATCTATGACCTGATCTATCCTCGGCAGTGGAAATGGACCTTTCGGATACGCCTTATTCAGGTTCGTGTAATCGATACACATGCGCCATACCACTGCCACATTCGGATCATCTTTCTTTTTCTCCACGAGCACCGGATTAGAGAGCCAATCTGGGTAAAGTACTTCCATGATAAATCCAGCTGCGAGGAGTCGTGATATCTCATCTCCAATGGCTTTTCTCCTATCCTCGGCGAAGCGGCGGAGAGGTTGCTTTACCGGATTTTCCCTGGGTCTCACGTTTAGAGAGTGCTCGGCCAACTCCCTCGGCACACCTTGCAGGTCTTGTGTAGACCAAGCAAAAAATGTCCCGATTCTCACGGAGGAAGTTAACGAGCTCGCTTTCCTATTTGTCATTTAACCCGACACCAATGGTTACGGTGCGCTCCAGAAACTGATCATCAATTGGCACTTTCTTAGTGTCCTTTGTCGCTTGGAACGACATACTACCATGTGGGTTGGTCAGGGCCAGCATATGTTGCTGCGCGGACTGAGTCAGTGCAGCTACCTCCATGATTTTCCTCTTCTCTTGAGCGATCACGAGTGACTCGGCCAAGTTAGACCCGGCTGACACACATTCAATGGAACGCCTGAAGTCCCCAGCTATGGTTATCACTCCCCTTGGTCCGGATAATTTCATCTTCAAGTAACCAATGTGAGTACTTTCCATGAACTTGCTCAGAGCGGGTCTACCGAGTAACACGCGATATGCGCTTTCCAAGTTTACTACTTCAAATTCCAAGTTTTCAGTCCGGCAATTGTCCCTTGTGCCGAATAACACATCAACCCAAACCTTACCAATTGGTTCACATGATATACCTGGCACAATACCATGAAAGGTGGTCCTAGTAGCTTGGAGCACATTCTCTGAGATCCTCAACTTGTGCATGGTATCCTTGTACATGATGTTAATGTTATTGCAGTTATCTATCAGTACCTTGGAGAATCTCACATTGATGTTTGGCCCAATGAATGTCGAATCTAGGGCCAAAGCGTACGTCCCTAGACTTGGCATAATTTTCGGGTGATCCTTGACACCCCAAGTAATCTCCTAATCCGACCAAGGCATATACCTCACCACAGCCGGTATTACTGCATTCACCTCCATATGTCGGTGCTGCAAACTCTTTCTGTCAGTCTCTTCTGTGGTAAAGACACAGTAACTCTAATGATGTTCCCTGTACTCGTTTCTTCCTTCATTGTCATGATATGCTTGATCTTGTTGCTGTTGGTTATTCACTTGGTTCACAGTATCCCTCCTTTCCTGGTTCTCGCACCTCGGCGGAGGCAGAGGCAACATAAGCTACTGTCCGTTCCCCCAGTTAATAGTTGTTGCCGAGGGGCTTCATTCCGAGGTCCATCATGCCGAGGTGCCTAGGTATTCCTCGAACTACCTTGTTCTAACTTCCTCACTCGTTCACATTGCCGGGTCGTATGGTTCGCCGGGCTATTCGGACTTGGTGTATGGAACTCGCATGGCTGATCCAACATAGACTCGAACGTATACTTCGGACGGTCCTTTCTCTCTTGCCACTGTTTCTTCTGCTCTGGTGTCCAGGGCTTTCTTCCTTCATTCTTTTGTTGCCACTATTGGCCTCCAGTTTTCCGACGCTGGTTCGCGCTGGCGTTGGACTGATCTCAGTCCACAACGGCCACTTGCTACGAGCTATACCGATAATCCAGACGATCGTCCCTTCTTTTACCTCGGAAATTGTTCCTCCTGGATGATCCAGAACCATCTCTGTTTTAGTACTCTTTGTTGGACTTGCTTAACATTAACCGAGGTTGCGTTGGGTCTCCTAAGGCATGCGAATCTGCGATCCGGATTGTCTCAGCCAACGTAGTTGGCATATCTCGCTGCAACCTTTGCAATAGCATACTTCCATACCCACAACCCTACGTGAACCACGCTATAGCCTGTAACTCAATTATTCCCTCACACGAATTGCGCACATTCCACCGGGTCAGAAACTCTCGGTCAGGCTCATTTGGTCTTTTCTTGCACAACGCCAAGGTCTGTGGCCTGTTTGGCCTCTTGTAAGTGCTCGAGAAGTTGCTCACAAACAGCTCCTCAAAATCTAGCCAACAGTTTATGCTTCCTGGCGGTAAATTGTTCAACCAGACCCTTGCTGGCCCTTCCAACATTTGGGGCACATATCTCACAACCCATCTCAAATTACCCGTGGCAATGTTCACTGCAGTTGCGTAATCAATGAGCCAATCATCCGGCCTTGTACTGCCATCATATGTCTTTGTTCCTCTTGCCAACTGGAAGTTCGGCACTGGCGGTTCTCTCATGATCCGGGGTCCAAAACATGCCGGACCCGGAGGACCTTGCACCTCAATCAGCTCCGACCTATAGATTTGGTCCAGCTTCAATCTTGCGTCATTCGGCTACAAATTCCTGTTTCCCAACCTCGATCCAATCACATGGTGCTCCGATCTAGGGAATTCGGCATCCATCATTGCTGAGTAACCATCATTGTACCCGTCTTGACCCGGACGAAGTTTGTTGTTGTTAGACCTTTCGACATGCGCTTCTCTCCGCCAAGGTGCGCCATCGTTGCCGAGGTACATTTTGCCCTGCTTCCGCCAGATTACGTTGTTCGGCATTGCCGTTGGCAACGTTTCTCTGACCGGCATTGCCTTGGTCGCGGTTACCTTGGGCAGCTTCACCTCGGCTTGCACTGTGACGATCCTCATGAACTTGCACTGCCTTTCCTTTTCCTGCCTTTATCGGGTCATATGGGACCATTTGCTTGTCTCTTCTCCCCGAGGTTACCACCTCCTCTCTCCTAGGAGCATTACCCGGGGATGATGCGGCTCCAGCAGATTTTGTCGGGTTGTTCCCTACCGAATGAACCACACGAGATGCTCCGGGTTACGCCGTGTTTTCCTTATTCAGCTCCTCATTTTGCTGGAAAGCCACCATCAACCAGTGATTTACCCTTTCATGTTGTCTTTCTCGGGCTTCTCCAGTTAAACCCTCTAATTCGGATGCTGCTGCATTCGTAGCCCTGAGGTTCTTTGTCGGGGTACTATACTTCTCCAGCCCTCTTGTCACTATAGTAGCTGTCTGAACCGGCCTAGGCTCACACTCCTTGTCAATTTCTGTGATCAAGTTTCTACCTCTAATTTTTACTCCATTTATGCGGTTTGCCTTTGCATAATCCCTCAAGGTGATGTTCAGCGACTGCTGCAACTCGGCTACCTTTTTCGCCCCAGCTAGCATTTTCTGCCTAGTCTCCTCTAACTCAGCTTGCACCTGAGCCGGATCTACAACAGGAGCTATTGGTGTCACTAGGCTATCTATTGCTTGCTACAGTACATTCTTTGGCATTTCTAGTGGTGGGAATCTAGACCTTGCCTGCTTTGGCGTGACCTCCGGCTCTGGCGCCGGATCCTTGCTTGCTCCTGCATTTGGCGCAGTCATCATGACCTCAGCGCAGCTTGTGGGGCGAATGATACGGAGGTCGCTAACTGCGCTGAGGGGTGGCTCGCCTCCCTCGACAACGTGCCTTGGGTGAACGTAGGTCTCGTCCACGCTGATGTGGACCTTGTGTGCACCCAGCTTGATGAAGAGGCCATTGTGCGGAGGAGGACGCATGCCGAAGCTCCCAGCATTGTCACTGACGTAGTCCAGCGCTCCAAAGCACTGAACCATGCCAGAGACGATGTGCTCACCGGTGCCGATGATGTTTCCCGCCCGGATTTTCACTCCTGCTAGCGCCGCTAGCCCCATGGTGGGCGCCAACTATCGTGGTGGTGGCACGACAGATGCCATGAATAGCCTAAAGATGGGGCCAACAAGCACTAGAGGAATCCAGGGAGGGATAGTGTGGTGATTCAACATAGATGTTCGTATTTCATTCTTTCAATGGTGGATTACAAGGGCTCCTCGAGCAGTTCATGAGAAGGAGACTAGTTCTCTTACCCCCCCCCCCCCCCCCGCTACAATGCTCTAGAGTTCTACCAACATAGAATGATCATTCCCCCGCTCTGGAGGCCCAGGTGCTCCTTATATAGGAAAGCCCGGGTTACAAAGTTAGGGCTGCGTGGAGGCATATTCCCCGAATATGCCCCTTGGTTAAAGCTAGATGCTTCTTTATTCTCTTTAACGGCTAGTCCGGACTATGGACGTAACCCTTTGCGTGCCCCTTGCCTTTAGGCGTCACCAGACACACGCCACATTGCTCAAGGCTCATCTTTGTCGGCCATGCCCCGCTGGTCCTTCCCTCTGCTTGCTTTGCTCCCGCTATAGTGGACAGAGGCTACCATTTTACCAATGGGAGATTCCTTCCGTCTCTTGGAAGCTATGTGGTAGTGATACGTCCATTTTGCATCACTATTCTATGTCATAATTCACTGCTATTCATTGATATATTTCGTATTGAGAGGTGATACTTATGTTATTTCATCTGTTTTTGCATGGTTGATGACTTTTGGAGCATGGACCGCTGCAGTCAGGATTCTGATGGAAAGGTGTTATTTGGAGGCAAAGTTCACGAAGATCAGAAAATCCGGGAAAATATACGGAAAATCCTATTTTTCCAAAAGACGGCGAAGCCTGAGGGTGGAGATGGGCCTGGGGCCCACCACACCCCTGGCGCGGAAGCCCTAGGTCGGCCAGTGTGGTGTGGCCGCCCACTCCAGCTCTCCTCTAGCGATATTATCCTCCCAAACCATAAGACTAGGAGCGACCACGAAAGATTCCACCTCCTCTCAAGGCGAAAACACCGAGAGAGAAAGATCTCTCCGACAGTATTTCTACCGGGGAATTCCTTCCTGAGAGGGAGATCGCCATCAACACCACCATCAAGCTGGACTTCATCGGGATCATCATCATCATCACCACCATCATCACCATCAGCACCCTCATCACCATCTCCATATTGCTGTAACAATTGGGTTCAATCTTGCATAGTTCATAGGGGAAACTTTCCCGGTGTTGATTACTCTTTGTAGTTGATGCTATTGAGTGAACCATTTAATTATTGTTTATGTTCAGATTTTTATACATCATTATTCCATCTCTGATCATGATCCATATGATGTCTTGTGAGTAGTTCGTTTTGTTCTTGAGGACATAGGAGAAGTCATGTTGTTAGTAGTGGAGTTGTGTTGAGAAAGATTTAATAGTTTGATATTTAAGTTGTGGTGTACTTCTTCTAGTGGTGCCATGTGAACATCGACTACATGACACTTCACCTATATGGGCCTAGGGGAATGCATTGTGTATTTGGCTACTAATCGTAGGGGTTGTCGGAGTGACAGAAACCTGACCCCCCATTAGGAAACCATTTGCACAAGGGACGTAAGGGTCTTAGAGTTTAAAGTTGTGGTTAGGTTTCTACCTTAATTACTTTCTTGTACTTACAGATGTTTGCAAGGGGTATAATCACAAGTATGTATTAGTCCTAGGAAGGTCGGTACATTAGCACAGGTTCACCCACACAACACTTAGCAAGCTAAAGAAGATTAATCAACTATATGAAGTGAAAGCACTTGACAGTCTTCCCATTTGTCCTCGAGAACGTTTGGTCATCTTAAGTAATACAACCGGCTTGTCCTTTGCTGCATAAAGGATTGGGCCACTTTTTTGCATTTATTCCTACTGTCTTTTATTTACTCGTACTTTGTTTATTTGCTTTATCAAAAAACCCTAAAAATCCGTTTGCTAAGTATTTGCAGAGAATTCCTGATCCATACCACTTGCCAGCACCTTCTGCTCCTTGTTGGGTTCGACACTCTTACTTATCTAAAATACTGCAATACACCCCCTATACTTGTGGGTCATCAAGACTATTTTCTGGCGCCGTTGCCGAGGAGTGAAGCACTATTGGAGAGTGGAACTGGTAAAGGAAACTTCTACTGTGAGTATTGTTTACTTCTGTTAGTTGCTTTATTTTTGTTATGGATAATTCGCTGAGTTTCTTATTTGGTAATGCTACTACCACTGCTAAGGTAGTAGATATGCCACCACCTGCTGAGAATGATGTTTTCCAAATACCTACAAGAATTATTGACCGTGTTATGGATAACTACTATGTTGGGGATGGAACTATCCATCCCGGAGATCATTTACTCTTTATACATGAATTATGCGGGTTGTTCAAGTGTGCAGGTATTACTACAGATCAAGTTAAGAAGAAGTTATTCTCATTATCATTGAAAGGAAGAGGTGAGGAATGGTATAAGCTGCTGAAGAATGGTCAAGCTCTAGAATGGGAGGAAATAGTGCCTCTCTTTTATTCAAATTTTTATCCTCCTAGTGAGATTCATAAAGATCGGAATCAAATATACAACTTTTGGCCTCTGCATGGAGAGAGTACAGCTCAAGCTTGGGGGAGATTGAAGTTACTAATGCTCAAATGTCCCATTCATGAGCTCCCCAACAATATTATTATCAATAACTTTTATGCAAGGCTTTCTCTACATGACAAGGATTTATTTGCATGCTTCTTGTGCTGGATCATTCACTCGCATGGAAGAAGAAGCTAAATGGGATCTTCTGGACCGTATTCAAGACAATGCTGAAGCTTGGGAGAATGACAAAGGTAGAAAGTCATGTATAAATTATGATTATTTTTGCATTGAATCTTTTATGGGAACTTATGACTTTCAAAATATTAGTAATGCTTATGGTCTTGATTTGCAAGTTATTACGAATTACTTTAGAGCTTTTGCTTCTTATATTAAAATTCCAAAAAGGGGATGGAATAAGTACCATGCACCTTATAAAGATATTGTTGACTGTTCCTGTTGGGAGCACTGAGTGTTGCATTATTGATCACATCTTACCTGAGCCTTATATCGAGAAGATTCCCTTCCCAGAGAAGGTAAAGGATCATCCTATGATAACTAATGTAATCACTAAAAGTGAAAAGAGAACTGTAAATCCTGATGAACAAATAAACGTTGAACCTGTGGTAGCAATTGTGAAAGACCTTGTCACTAAAAGCATAGAAGATGGACACATAGTCTTTTGTGAGGATGCTTCTAATATTGTTTCACATCCTAATAGAACTAAAAAAGCTAGTGTTCTTGTGCTTTCTGTTAGAATTGGTGATCATTGCTATTATGGTTTATGTGATATTGGTGCAAGTTCTAGTGCTATTCCTTATGAGCTTTACAGATAAATTATGCATGAAATCAGTCCCTGCGAATTGGAAGAAATTGATGTGGTTATTCACCTTGCTAATAGAGAGACCATCTCTCCAATTGGTATTGTACGAGACGTGGAAGTTCTTTGTGGTAAGATTAAGTATCCTGCTGATTTTCTAGTACTTGGTTCAGCTGCTAGTAAAACTTATCCTATCATTTTTGGTAGACCTTTCTTGAGTACTTGTGGAGCTATTATTGATTGCAAGAGGGAGAAAATCTTGACTAAGTTTGATGGGGAATCTTATGAGTTTAATTTTTTGAAATTTACTAAAGAACCTTGCGAAGAGGAAACCCATAATGGGGATTTTAGAGTTGAACAACTTGCTTCTATCTCTCTTGCTCCTAACAATGCTTTGCAGCAATTAATGGAAGATCACGGAAGTGAGATCTTCATGGAAGAAAGGAATGAGATTGACGAGATCCTCCGTCGTCAACCCAAGATGCTAAAGCATGACTTGCCTATAGAAGACTTGGGTACCACGTTGCCACCTAAAAAGGATCCGGTCTTCGATCTAAAACCTCTCCCTGATGATCTTAAGTATGCTTATATTGATGACAAAAAGATATATCGTGTTATTATTAGCTCTAAACTTTCAGGAAAGGAAGAAGAAAGGTTGTTGGAGGTTTTGAAGAAATACCGAGGAGCTATGGGCTATACTCTGGATGATTTAAAAGGGATTTCACCTACTATATGCCAGCATTCTATCAACATAGAACCAGATGCAAAGCCAGTAGTAGAGCACCAACGATGTTTAAATCCTAGGATGAAGGAAGTGGTAAGGAATGAGGTATTGAAACTCCTTCATGCTGGTATTATTTACCCTATTGCTGATAGTGAATGGGTTAGTCCTGTTCATTGTGTTCCTAAAAAAGGAGGTATTACCGTTGTTCCTAATGATAATGATGAGCTTATTCCTCAAAGAATAGTAGTAGTCTATAGGATGTGCATCGATTTTAGAAAAGTCAATAAAGTTACTAAGAAAGATCACTACCCGCTTCCTTTTATTGATCAAATGTTGGAAAGGTTGTCTAAAAAGATCCATTTTTGTTTTCTTGATGGTTATTCTGGTTTCTCTCAAATTGCTGTTAAACAACAAGATCAAGAAAAAAACTACTTTTACTTGTCCTTACGGAACTTATGCTTATAGACGTATGCCTTTTGGTTTATGTAATGCTCCTGCTACTTTTCAAAGGTGCAATTCATGGTTTTTGTGAGGAAATTGTAGAAGTGTTTATGGATGACTTTTCCGTCTATGGAACTTCTTTTGATAATTGTCTGCACAACCTTGATAAAGTTTTGCAGAGATGTGAAGAAACTAATCTTGTTCTTAATTGGGAGAAATGCCACTTCATGGTTAATGAAGGGATTGTCCTTGGGCATAAAGTTTCTGAAAGAGGCATAGAAGTTGATAGAGCTAAGGTTGAGGCAATTGAGAAGATGTCATGTCCAAGAGACATCAAAGGTATTCGTAGTATCCTTGGTCATGCTGGTTTCTATAGAAGGTTTATTAAAGGCTTTTCTAGGATATCAAAACCCCTCACTAATCTTCTTCAAAAAGATGTACCCTTCGTTTTTGATAATGATTGTAAGGAAGCTTTTGAAACTCTTAAGAAGGCTTTAACTACAGCCCCTATTGTTCAACCACATGATTGGAGTTTACCCTTTGAAATAATGTGTGATGCTAGTGATTTTGCTGTAGGTGCTGTCCTTGGGCAACGAATTGATAAAAAGTTAAACGTTATCCATTATGCTAGTAAGACTCTAGACGCTGCTCAAAGGAATTATGCTACTACTGAAAAAGAATTTCTAGCTGTCGTTTTCGCTTGCGATAACTTTAGACCCTATATTGTAGACTCAAAAGTCACCATTCATACTGATCATGCTGCTATTAAATACCTTATGACGAAGAAGGACGCTAAGCCTAGGCTTATTAGATGGGTGCTCCTTTTACAAGAGTTTGATCTACATATAGTGGATAAGAAAGGTGCTAAAAACCCTATAGCTGATAATTTATCTCGATTGGAAAACATCTCTTTTGACCCTATGCCTGTTAATGATAGTTTCCCAAATGAGCAGTTAGCATGATGAGGGTAAGCTTCATGAGGAGCCCTTGGTACACTGATTATGCTAACTTTATTGTCTCCAAGTATTTGCCTCCAACTTTTATAGCTCAGCAAAGGAGGAAGTTCTTCTATGATTTGAGGCATTATTTTTGGGATGACCCACACTTATACAAAGAAGGAGTGGATGGTATTATGCAAAGATGTGTTCCAGAATATGAACAAAATGAGATATTGCGTAAATGTCATGGTAGTGCTTATGGAGGACATGATGCAGGAGATAGAACTGCACAAAAGGTGTTACAGTCAGGTTTCTACTAGCTGACCCTTTTTAAAGATGCAAGAAAATTTGTTTATCTTGTGATGAATGTCAGCGTGTTGGTAATATTTCTAGACGCAATGAAATGCCTATGAACTACTCTCTAGTTATTGAACCTTCTGATTGCTGGGGATTTGACTTTATGGGTCCTTTCCCTCCCTCGAAAAGTTATACTCATATTCTTGTTGTCGTTGATTATGTTACCAAGTGGGTAGAAGCCATTCCTACGAAGAGTGCTAATGGGGAAACTTCTCTAAAAATGCTTAAGGATGTTATCTTTCCTAGGTTTGGAGTGCCTAGGTATTTCATGACTGATGGGGGTTCTCATTTCATTCATGGTGGTTTTAGAATGACCCTTGCTAAATATGATGTTAATCATAGAATTGCTTCAGCCTATCACCCCCAAACTAGCGGGCAAGTAGAGTTATCAAATAGAGAAATTAAATCCATCTTGCAAAAGACTGTTAATAGATCTAGAAAAAACTGGGCTAAAAAGTTGAATGCTGCTTTATGGGCTTATAGAACTGCTTACAAAAATCCTATGGGGATGTCTCCTTATAAAATGGTTTATGGGAAAGCTTGTCACCTACCCTTAGAATTAGAACACAAAGCTTACTGGGCAGTTAAAGAACTAAATAGAGATTGTTAGCTCGCTGGTAAGAAAAGATTATTTGACTTAAGTTCTTTAGATGAATGGAGGAGTGAAGCCTATGAAAATGCTAGGCTCTTTAAGGAAAAAGTTAAAAGATGGCATGACAAGCGAATACTTAAGAGAGAATTTCAGGTTGGTGAGAAAGTTCTATTGTATAGGTCTCGTCTTAGGTTTTTTGCAGGAAAGCTATTGTCAAAATGGGAAGGACCTTTCATTATTGAAGAAGTATACCGTTCAGGAGCAATAAAAATTTCTTCTTTAAAAGATAATACTACACAAGTAGTGAATGGGCAGCGACTCAAGCACTATATTACTGGAGATTCTTACAATGAAGATGTTGATGCCTTTCAAGTTATAACTCCGGAGAAATTCATCAAGGACCAAATTCAGAGACCTGTAGAGGCTGTTTTCAAATAGGTAACAGTTCTGGTAAGAAAAGTTCCGCGAAAATACTATCCAACTATACTTTTGCAGTTTTTAGGTAATAAGGGAAGTTACGAAGCAAAAAAGGGACAGAAACGGAGCCAGGGTGGCTCACACCACCATGTGGCGCGGGCCCACCCCTGGTCGCGCCACCAGGTGGTGTGGCCGCCCCAGACTCGCCTCCGACTCGTTTTCCCCCAGTACTTTCCTTTTGATATGAAACTTCGTAATATATAACCCCCTGGATCTTCCGAGGTTTGTATATCGTGCTTTCGTCGTGTTTTCGTTTCGATCTGTTTCTGTCAGGTAGAGTCCCAGATTTGGAGCCACAATGTCTTCCTCTGGATCATCCAAGGGAGATTCCTTAGAAGATATCATCAACCCATACATGAGAGAGTTGAAGATTCATCCCAAGGAGTTGTTGTTTGAAGATGGGGAGGCCCAAATAAAAGAGGTTCAAGGCCCTAAAGGTGAAGGAAGTCTGGAGGACAGGATGGAAGCACTGGAGCAAGAAGTCTTTAGGTACAAGAAGATGGCGGAACACGAAGTGGATATCATCCATAAGATTTGTTCCGAACTCATCGTCGGGCACCAAGAGGAGACTGCTGAGCTCAAGGGTGAAGTCCTCTCGCTCCGCCAAACAACCAACAAACTGCAAGCACAACTCTACGATGTTCAAAATCAAAACTGTGAGTATGAGGTTAGGTTTAAACGCATAAGTGTTGATGCAAGTTTTAGGATGCTGGAGACCACGATGTCCTTTGTTGATGGGAGGCCCTTACCCTGGAAGTCGGACGAAGATGAGAGGATACCACCACCACCGAAGGAGTAATTCGTCATCAGGTTTAGCATCCCCTTGGTTTGTTCCAAGCTTGGGGGAGTGTCGCGGTATAACATCACTATCTTCTATCTTTTTACCTTTTTAGTAGAGTCATATCATGAATAGAGAAGTTATTATGTAGTATGGTTTGCATTTTGGAAGTGTCCCCTCTCTCGTTATATATGTATCCCTTGGTGTGAGTTTCCGTTATGGAATATTAATGAGAAGTTCTATCATTTACTCTTTTGCATAGCTTATATTAGTTTTCAATTCATGGTTATATGATTGATCTTGTTGTTAGTATTGGTATCACTTTGGGATCATTGAGTTAATTTAGTTGGTTTTGGCAAACCTGGCTTGGTCAGTAGCAACACTATTTTTGAGAGTTGAAAGAAAAGATAAAAGTACTCTAAAGAAATATAATTTCATCATCTTTCTTTCTTGATTTGCTCATAAGTCTAGTATTCTCTAGTTAAGATCTTTTGTGCTTCCAAGGAAGATTGCATGTTTGTTTTTATCACTTGTATGGTTGTTTGTTTCCTTCAACTCTTGTACTTTCTACCCAACCTTGCTAGCCAAAGACTTGTACTGAGAGGGAATTCTTCTCGTGCATCCACCTCCTTTAAACCAAAACCTTTGCCATTTGTGTCCACCATACCTACCTAGTAGCATTATTGCTATCCCAAGTAAATTCTTGTTTTATCTACCTCCCAAATTAAACTTGTTATGTGAAAATTAGTGATTAAAGCTCCCACGAACTTGATGGCACACTTTACTTTCTTGCATTTAATAAACTTGAACCATTGGGTCCTTCTTTGTTGCGTATATGCTTGCGCTTTATGAGTTGAAGTTAGCAGAACCATGTATCATGGGGACCGCTTTCAACACTTCATTGGTACTTTGTACCTAGTTGATATCATGTTCTTTTGCTTATGGATCCCGACGGTGTGAAATAAAAGTGGAACTTGTAAGATCATGGAGTTCATATGTGTGTTAGAGAAACACCTAGGCCGCTAGCTTAAGCCATGCCTAATCATGGTGGAAACTTGCAGCATAACTATAGTGAGCATTCTATGAAGCATCTTCAATAAAAACCTATGAAAATAGCAAATAAAAAGATCGCTGAGATGCTCATTGTCTGCTTGCCTTGTCATTTTGATTATGGGATAGCTCTTGTATCATGTGCAAGGGGTACCCCGTTGGCGGTTCTCAATGATACACATATATTTACAATGACAAGAGCTTACTTGTGACTGAAGTTGAGTAGCATGAGGTTCGGTACTCGTAAGTGAGGGGCATGGGATTTCAACTTATAACTTGTCAAGCATATCCTCTTAGCTGTGTCACTTTAACCTTAACCACCAAAAGATGCCTATGATAGGGGCAATGAGAGTTGAAAGCTAGTAAGTATCATAATTTTTGGGAGCTCTTTATGAGACTTGCAATCCCTGCTTCCCTCTGCGAAGGGCCCTTCTTTTACTTTTTAGTTGAGTCAGTAAACCTATTCCCTTCTATCTCAGCAAGTATTTTGAGTTTTTGTGTTTCATTCATTCATGTGATGATTTATTCAATCATGTTTCTTATGTTCCTTGTTTTGCACATTTCTCTTATCTTGATGTTTACTACTTTGAAAGCTATCATTGAAAACAGGCTATTTGTGAACTCCAGCAAATTATCAACTATTCTTCGACCAAGAGCTAAGTTTGCCATTGCCAATTATGATTTACTTTATGTATCTTTATTGTGTTTCCTTTACTCATTGTTAGTTGAGTTATATAATAGTGAGTTGTCTTCTATTATGATCTATGTATTGATGAATGTGATGCTTCTTGTTCGTATTCTTTTATCGACTCTTCACTCCATAAACCTGAGGTCATGTTTATTGAGCTCAGTTTCGCTTGAGGACAAGTGAAGTCTAAGCTTGGGGGAAGTTGATACGTCCATTTTGCATCACTATTCTATGTCATAATTCACTGTTATTCATTGATATATTTCATATTGAGAGGTGATAATTATGTTATTTCATCTGTTTTTGCATGGTTGATGACTTTTGGAGCATGGACCGCTGCAGTCAGGATTCTGATGGAAAAGGTGCTGTTTGGAGGAAAAATTCGCGAAGATCAGAAAATCCGGGAAAATATACGGAAAATCCTATTTTTCCAGAAGATGAAGGAAGCTGGAGATGGGGGCTGAGATGGGTCACAGGGGCCCACCACCCCTGGCCGGAAGCCCTAGGCCGCACCAACAGGTGGTGTGGCCGCCCTGGCCCACTCCAGGCTCTCCCCTCTGGCGTATATTATCCTCCTGAAACCCTAAGACTCAGGGAGCAACCACTGGAAGATTCCGCCACCTCTGCAGGGCAGAAAACACCAAGAGAGAAAGATCTCTCCGGCAGACAGATTTCTGCTGGGGGAATTCCTTCCCGGAGAGGGGAGATCGTCGCCATCAACACCACCATCAAGCTGGACTTCATCGGGATCATCATCATCATCACCACCACCATCATCACCATCAGCACCCTCATCACCATCTCCATATTGCTGTAACAATTGGGTTCAATCTTGCATAGTTCATAGGGGAAACTTTCCCGGTGTTGATTACTCTTTGTAGTTGATGCTATTGAGTGAACCATTGAATTATTGTTTATGTTCAGATTGTTATACATCATTATTCCATCTCTGATTGTGATCCATATGATGTCTTGTGAGTAGTTCGTTTTGTTCTTGAGGACATGGGAGAAGTCATGTTGTTAGTAGTGGAGTTGTGTTGAGAAAGATTCAATAGTTTGATATTTAAGTTATGGTGTACTTCTCCTAGTGGTGTCATGTGAACGTCGACTACATGACACTTCACCTATATGGGCCTAGGGGAATGCATTGTGTATTTGGCTACTAATCGTAGGGGTTGCCGGAGTGACAGAAACCTGAACCCCCGTTAGGAAACCATTGCACAAGGGACATAAGGGTCTTAGAGTTTAAAGCTGTGGTTAGGTTTCTACCTTAATTACTTTCTTGTACTTACGGATGTTTGCAAGGGGTATAATCACAAGTATGTATTAGTCCTAGGAAGGTCGGTACATTAGCACAGGTTGACCCACACAACACTTAGCAAGCTAAAGAAGATTAATCAACTATATGAAGTGAAAGCACTTGACAGTCTTCCCATGTGTCCTCGAGAACGTTTGGTCATCTTAAGTAATACAACTGGCTTGTCCTTTGTTGCATAAAGGATTGGGCCACTTGCTGCATTTATTCCTACTGTCCTTTATTTACTCGTACTTTGTTTACTTGCTTTATCAAAAAACCCTAAAAATCCGTTTGCTAAGTATTTGCAGAGAATTCCTGATCCATACCACTTTCCAGCACCTTCTGCTCCTCGTTGGGTTCGACACTCTTACTTATCGAAAATACTGCGATACACCCCCTATACTTGTGGGTCATCAGTTAGCCCGGCTGGCGCTTGGCTAACTCGGCTACGAGGGTACCTGCACATTTGGTAGATAAACATGGCCAACATATATTTTATGTTGGCCGGATTAATGCTAGTCAAACGCCCAACACGGCCAGGTTACTCCGTAAGTCGGCCTGCCTTGAGGTGACCCGGCCAGCACTTGCTTTGACCGTGCCGTACCTCGGCTAACTCGGACTTTATACCCTGGCGTGACCCTGCCTGGGGTATCCCCCCAAAAGTTTTCCCTATTAATTTGTCATGTTAGGACTGAATTTTTCCACGTAGAATCGTTCATATATCATATAGACACTATATGCCTAAGGTTTTATGGTGAAATTTTGCAGTGCATCACGATGAACAAAATTGGTAGCCTTTTTTGTCCGAGCAAGAGCCAATGGGGAGAGGGATCAAGCTCAAGGGCCCGAGCCCCGCGCAACTCTAAGATGGACATTGTCTCATCTAGGAGGGTGATGCCCACACGTTGGGCCGACCACAACTTTCTCACCGTGGCGGGGTTGAAGACGGACTTTTACCTCATGTGCAGCAGATCGGGGTTGGCTGTGCTTAGCTTCACAAGCCACGACTCCTACGCCAAGCTCACCCATAAGTTCCTTGCCTCCTTCTACAACGAACACAGGGAGAAAGGTAACATGTGCACAATAAGCTTCACCATGAACCGTACACAATATGAAGTGAGTTTCGAGCAATTTTGCAATGCTTTTAGCTTCCCTCAAAATGGGGAGCCCAATATTACTAACCTCTATAGCGTCACAAGTGGAGAGATTTGGGAGGTTATTTCTGTTAATGGTGGCAGTCACTTTTATCAAAAGAAGATGTCCACCATTCAGAACCCAATCATCCGCTACTTTGCTTTGTTCCTCGCCAAAACGATTTTGGTAAGGGGTGATATTGGTTCCATGGCTAATGCGGACATGGCAATGATCACCAAGGCTCTCTTCCCTAATGCAATGTAAAGCCCCAGTCCTGTAGCTCTACTCATCCAGCACTTTCACCACCAAAGAAACAAGACTAAAGGTGATATTCGCATTGGTGGATTGGTAACCCACCTTGCCTATGCATTGAACATTGCACTACCTGTTATGCAACCTGTTGATGGCTCCAAACTTATGGACGTCAAATATTTGACTGCTAGTGGCTTCCTTGGTGTTTACCATGCTAACCGCAGGCTTCGAGCATATCAGTTTAGTTATCTTGATGACACACAGGTTGAGCAGGTCTAGTTGCCATGCCCCCAGGCCTTCTCAATTGTGGAGAAGGATACTTGGATCCTCACTAAGGACCAAGTGACGAAGATCTTGGCCGAGCACCAGCCCGAGGAAGAGGAAGATGAAGGGCAGCAAGATGAGCAAGAGCAGGAGTAGGAGGGAGAGCAGGGACACTACCTTGCTTGGGAAGGACAGCAGCAACAGCCAGGAGGAGCCTAGGAACCGTGGCCCAACCAGCCATAGCAGGGATACGGCTACGTCCCCTATCAAGAGTTCCAGCAGCTCAACTAGCGCGTTGGGGAGATTGACCATACTCTATAGGATGTGAATGAAGATGTGAACGCTTTGACTCACAACTTCAGTCACTTCATGACCCACTTCCCCGACTTCTACCAGCAGTACCCGCGCCAACTGCCAATGACGACAACAACTGAGCCTGGCAATATCCTAAGCTTGGGGGAGGTTTGAAAACCTCCAAACTTTGCATTCCTATTTTTATTTCTTCTTTTGATTTATTTCTTGAAAAATTGCATGTTTATTTTCAGTTTTTCATTCCTAAACCAAAAATACAAAAACATAAGTTGTAATTTTATTTGCAATTTTGTTTACTTGCTTAAATTGATCCTACTATTATTTACTTGCTTGCACAAGAGTCACTCCCCACTTAGCTTGTTATCCTACAAGTTATATTCCTTTGCTAGTGTCTCCTTTTTAGCTTTGAAACAATGAGCAATGAACTTGGTTAAAATACTTCCTACATTTTTACAACAAGAAAAATCATCTAAAAGATGACTTGAGTCCATGCTTAGCTCAAAGAATTTGATTTTAGAACTACTCCATCCCATTTGAGCTTAATATAAATAGACTCGATAGTACCCTTGATTGGAATTGTTTGATTAAATGGATGCTTCGAAGTAGTAGAAATTATGCCACTACTTTTTATAATAATTACCGTAAGATATTTCTTTACGCGTGGCATTACAACTCTGTCGTGCTCCATGGGGAACTATTAACTCTTCTGGCCAACGAATGATCTAAATGTGGGAAACCACTTGATTTCGGCTATTGAGTTATGTAAACATCTGTAGCAGCAATGCTATGACGTGTAAATTTTTTAGTCTCCTCATGGTTTCACGTTCCAAGTGAAGTTGTAGTACTCCTATGGCCCATTATTGCTCAACGTCATTTATTGGCATGGTCACGAGTGCACAACACAGCCCTAATTAACATGTTAAAAAATAGTGGCATAATTTCTCTATGAAAGACCTGAAGTTTTTGAAAGACAAGAGAAACAAAAAGGTGCTTTGAGAGTCTTGAAATTTTGACATGGGAGTAGATGAGTTGTTCTTAAATTAAATGTTTTGATGCCAACTTGAGTACTCTTAATTGGTTAAATGAACAAGAACAAAAAGTTTTCATCTCTCAACAAAGAGAGGCACCAAAAGAATTTGTCTCACCTTCCTAGCTAAAATTTCGACACTTGCCTGGGCATATGATTTATTTGTTAGCAAGATGTACATGGTTAGGAAGTGGACTCAGTGCAATCTTGTGAATACTTGTATGATCATATTTAAGATTGCAGGAATTGTGAAGAAAAAATTTGACACCAATTCAAACTTGTGAGTTCCTTTATTTCTAGTCTCGGATCTCTTCTATTCTTCCTTATTTCCTTGTCACTCGAGGGCGAGCAACATCTAATCTTGGGGGAGTTGATAGTTGTGAGATTCGACACATTTTTTATGACTTTTATTGATGGTTTTCTCCCGTATTTGATCGTTTTCTAGCTTTACCTAACGCTAATAATTCGGTAGCAAAGAAAACTTGGATTTTAATGTGTGTTTCAGGTTCTGAACATCAAAAGAAGGATTTAACTAGAGAAATACAATATTCTGGAGAAAACAAGCAAGTCCCACTTTGGAAGTACGCGAGGGGAGCTCACAGAGGCTCTAACGAGCAACTATACGGCATGAATATTTTTCTGGCCGTATAGTTCCCGTCGTATAGTTGCCGCCACCTCTGTCTTGTTAAAAGGGCACCTTCCGTGAAGGGACCAAGGACAAAAACACAACACAGCAGCCGCCACACCATCCATAAGGGAGAAAGAGGGGATCCGGAGAAGAAGGAGAAGATGTTCTTCATCTCGCTCCACGATCTTCGACCTCCTAGTTAATACACCCCCATAGCCACTACTTGTACTTGAGAGAGAGAGGGGGATCTCCACCTTGCAAGACTAGGGTTTGAGATTGTTTCTTCCCATCTTGAATTTTGTTGGATATTTTTCTATTATTATTGTGGATCTCCACGGTAATACAAATACGAATTCCCTTTATTTGATTATATTGATGATCCATTCTTCTCTCATGTGTGAGTAAATCCCTTGGGCGTGGGAGATGTAGGAGATTGGTGAGATGTGATGTGCCTTCATATATTTTCCATTAGTTTGTGATTGATTCTAATTACTATATTATATGTGCTTGACTATCTGTGGGATGCTTAATGCTTGTTGTCCAATTAAGGGCCCACACAACATGATACCTTGTTCTACATAGATAAGATATTGTACGCTAGTGGACCGGCGACCCCCGGGCGACACGAGGATATCAATGGAAAGCTAGTTGACTCGAGGATAACGAGTAACCACTATGCTTATTGCATTAGTCCGATCCAAGGAGCTTAATCGCTAAGCGACCTGAAGGGTCTTAATCGTCTAGTGTCTGACCATGGTTTTGGTAGCAGGCTAGTAGGATTATTGAAGTTGGGATGAAATCTACCAAGAGGAGTTCCGGCTAATTATGGGTTGCTCGCCTAAACATATATCTACAAGATTATAATTGTTACATTTACCACTCGTCCACCTGGCACATTCATTATAACCTTGAACTGAATCTCCTCGCGCCTTCTTTCGCCATCTGCAGGAAACAACAAACAAGTTAAGTCATTCTTTACTTTTATGCATTATATTTCTGAAGTTTACATTTTAGTTCTATTTAAATCTATCGCATTTAATCAAAATCCCATTCATATTTCAACACTTGCAGTCAATTCACTCGAAGACCTGTGACAACTTCGGGTGTGATAGAGGCTTCATCAGTAAATACTTACCTTTGGGCTCCCTGTGGGAGTGATATATGAACTTCGAGACTAGCTACAACCGATATGTGCTCTCGCAGACATCATGATGTGAGTCTTCCATCTCACGAAAGGTCAAGCATACGAACTAGAATAATGGATAAGCCAGCACTTGCTTAAAACATATATACATGCTCGATCTAAATAAGTAGCAGGAGGTTTACAGCAAAGTTTTCTGCCTTAGGTATACATAAGTTTTCGGCATAAACACTACAGAGATACATTTAATACAACAATGTTTTTATGGCTTTGCTGTAGGGGACTTCGCAACTACATCATCAGCATCAAGAGAACTAGACCTGGAAAGATCATCAAATTCAGAGGATCGTAGGCTAGACTCTACAGATGCTAGATCATCGTCCATCTCCTCGACAGGCACGTAGACGTCCGTCTTGACCATCTTGGCAACCTTGGTGTCATACCTGGCGAGGGAGTTCCATATAGCATCGATATCAATTTCAATCCCTTCCTCGTCCATCTTCGGCATGCCGGAAGTCACCAGGTCCATGTCAGCATTGTCGTAGTGTGCTTTGACAAAGGACAAGTCCATCCTTGCACCAGCTCAGATGCAAGAGGCTTTCTAGGTCTTGACTTTCTCGAGGGCTCGGTGCAAGATCTCCGAGTACTTGGCCATAGAATCTGCCGCCTTGATGGTGATATCCAGAGGCTGAACTATCTCCTTGGCTTGGGTGATGTCGGTAGGGATGGCACCCACCGGGTTCATGGCCGGGTCCGCCACCCCCATAGCCGCTCGATTTAATTAGTTGGGTCTTAAATTTTAAGAGACTCGTGACCCAGTCGGGTTCGGGGCCCCAACAGGTACCCTCCAGTGTGTGAGACGGGACCGACGCTGCCGCGTGCAGGAAGAAAATGATGGGATATTGGGATGGGTTGGTGGAAATGAATGCGTGCATGCCTGTGTTGTTTTTAGGACACCATATTCCATCGCGTGCATGTGATGTGTGTTGTGTGCCTGCATGGCTATGTGGGACGTGTGGTTAGGCATAGGATTATTAGGGATAGGATTACGCCTTAGAGCGGGTCTACGGGTTTTCCACCCTAGACCCGCCCCGTTAGACTTGGCGGGTCTAACTCTTTACCAAACCTTCCCTGTTTAAGGTGGGTACCCGTCGGGTCTGCGGGTTCAGGGCCCCCATTGCCATCCCTAGATGCCAGTGTTAATGAAGTTGCTAGCAAGAATCATGCACTCCTTTGGATTGCTCGACGATGCTCTTGGCCTTGGTGATGGTCTCTGTTAGATGGAACAAAGACAACACTGTGAGAATTCAGATGAAATGGTTCCATGCGAAAAATTGGGAGATGTTGGAGGAAAATAGACGATTGCTATTTGTGATCTGTTACTTTAGAAAGTCTATTTTACCCTTTTCAATGTCCAACGCTTCCTGGAGCTTGGCATATTTCTCGTTGGCAGCTTGTCTCAGGGCATTCTCATTCTGCAAAGAGATAAAATGCTTAGTTTCTCTAGGGCATCTGGTCAGAACTTGTCAATTTCAACTAAACGCTCGAGGGCTACAGTACCAGATTTTAAATCAAGTGTGTTTTCTCTTAGATTATCTAGTCAGAAATATTCTAACTAGAGACTCGGGGCTAGACTATCAAGTTCTACACTTAGTTCTCTGGAGTACTCAGGCCAAAACCTATTGGTTTTCTGCCTAAGAGCTTAGGGGCTCCAATGGGATATATTACAAAGTAAAAGAGTAAAGTTAAAAGACTTACAATGGCAATAACCTTCAGATTGTTGGCCAAGTGAGAGTATGCATTATGGAAAGTCCAGGCATTGTTATAAACAACATCTGCCTTCTTGATAAGATCGTCCAAGTTTAATGTCGGAGGAGTCAAAGCCAGAGAAGTTGTATAAGCCAGAGACATGGATGAAGCCTTGGTTGCTTCCTGCACAATAATAGCAATTGAAGGTGCAGTGGCTCCCGGCTTGATCATTGCTGCTGATGCTTCTTCCACTCCCTCTACCAGCTGCTTCCCTTACTTAGTGGCATCCTTAGCCGGAGCTTCAGCCACTTTTGAGGAAGTAATCTATTGCGTTCCCAGCAGAGCCTGAGATATCTGGAGTCGGATTGATGTCTATCTCCATGGCGGAGGTCTTAGGGATGTCGGGGGACGAGGCTCCGGTGGAGCCTATCGCAGGCTTGGTGGCAAGGGTCACGGGAGCAGCAGCAGGGGACGACTTGGAGAACATGTCGTGAATATTCTTGGAACCTCCAACATCTTTGGAGGTTCGTATCAAACCAACACTGGATTTCTTCCTGAAACATACACAATATAAGTACACGAATTGAATAGGTGTAAAGAAAAATAAATCCGGAGAATGAATATACTTACACTATGGCAGATGTCTTGGCTAAGGGGATGCTGGTGGATTTCTTCTTCTTTGCCTATGGGGCGGCAGTGTATTTTTTGAAGACTCCACTCTCTGTTTACTTCTTCTTGCCCTCGGCAGCATCTTCAGAGGTGGAGCTCTTCCACTTTTGTGCTGCCAGAGCTAGATGATCCTTGGGAGCATCATCATCAGATAGAACATGGATATCCTTCAGCTCTGGATCATAGACTTGGGAGGCCATATGATCCGCCGCCAAGGTTGCCATCTGATAGATCAAATAGCGAGTCAAATGAGTAATGCATTCAAGACGAAAGCCTTAGAGTATATATAGCAAGCAAAAAAGCAAACACAGTTACCTCTGGGAATTTTATGCCTTTGAACATGTAAAAGATCATCTTGAAGCCACACCTCCTTTCTTTCACTTTGATAATGTCTTTGTCAACACCCGGATTTTTAATCCCAGATGCCCGTTATGCCATACGTCGCAATCCCAGGATTACCATTTTTGCGAGACATAACGGATTGGATATCACAGTACATCATCCATTACAAACCATACATAAGGTTTTACACAAATAAGGATCTCATGATCCAGTCTTTAATACAACAAGCAGCGGAAATAAACGATAGCGTGGCGGTGGGGTCCATCTTCAGGGGCACAGGCAATGATGACGAAGGCAGATAGTCCTAGTTATCATAGCCGTCCTGCTGACCATCATCTTGATAATCTCCTTCATAGTCTGGCCATGATAATAGCCAGGGACAAAAGCCATGAGTACTCTTTAAGTACTCGCAAACTACTACTAACAAGTAGTATAATTCTAAGTTAAAGTGTTGAATCTAAGTTAACTATCAAGTTAAGTTGGAAACCTAAGTTGAGTTCAGAAGCAAAGAAAGATAAAGTAAAGTTCTAGAATCACTTAAGTTGGGAAGCTATTATCATTAACACAACCATGTTGTGGTCAAGTCAAAGTTCATCATTCATTTCAAGTTATTTAGAAAACATCTGACAACGAAACAGTATGGCCATTCCAACTGTCCATAACTATGGACGCGACTATTCGAATAGTTTGACACTCTGTAGAGGTGGTACACTTTCACCACAAGATTCGATACATCTGTCAGGGATAACCCTGAATCATCATACTTAGTATGCAGATAATCAAACATAACCTTCCCTTTACACACCCTAGTACAAGCACCTCTCCTATGAGCATGGCCTCCCAACCATGACCATCAGTCATCTTGGGCACTGCATAGGTGGACAACATTGAGAGGTAGCCTCAGCTCAAACCTCTCCCGTGAGGGAACTAATACTAATGCATATAAATTTCCAGCTAAGCCTTACCCAATTCAGGTAATGTGGTTGTACGGTAAATTTGGAATGGTATCGCATCCGAATCCAACCATCAGTTTTATAAAAGGGTTAAGGCTCATGCCTCGTCATTTTCATCATCATAAACCAGTTGTGTTTCTCAATACATGTCAAAACATCTCAATAGAATGACTCATCATTCCAAGGTTTTCATAATTCATTTTCACCACGTATTCCCATCTAGAGTGACTCAAGTTTTTGATCTATACTAAGGTACTAAGTTAAGAGTGTTCACTAAGGTGGAAAGATGGGATCAATATTATGCCATAGAATGACATCTAAAGGTTTCTAAGTAGGTCAAGTTTTATACTTTTTATGTTACCTTCAAAATTAAGTAAAGAACTTTGTGTAAACTAAGGGAGGTAAAACTTGTCAATAAGACTTGGGGTACTAATAGTTAAAGGGGTGTGATCAAAGCATGCTTAAGGCATGTTTACTAAACCATCTAGTTTAATTCTAGCTTGCTAACAATAGCTTGCCTTGGTTTGTGCAGTGGTTGAAGTTTTCTTCTTCTTCTTGGTAGAACTCCTCCTTCTCGAACGCTTGGTCGGTACTAGTATCTATAAATACATAGGGAGTAGACAATCACCAAACAATACTTAACTAGGCTAAGTAGCATTCTAAAGCACACAATGGATGATCTATTATCATCACAAGCATCACAAGTTTAATTCAATAGTTTCAACCTTTTTATTTTAGAAAAGTAATTTCTACTCATTGAAATATTAACTAAAATTTAATATTCACCACCAAAATATGGGATCATGTGGACACATGTCCTCACCACATATTCGAACATGTGGGAATGAGATTTAAAGGTTGGATCAATATTACTTTAGTTTAAGTTTATTATTTAATGATTTAAAGTGACTAGAAATGCCTATATAGCATTATTTTGGTACTAGTCCAAAGTCACTGCATGTAAACCTTAATATTATTACATGGTTAGATAGATATGATGAAGTGTGATTTTTGAGAGTTGGAATCAACTCAAAAGCTAACTTGGTTGATTTTATAAAAATGTTGCAAGTTGCAAAAGCATCTGTTTTGTTATTTTTATTAGGAGAGATCTATAACTCTAATTGAATTACATCCAACGGGCTTGGATAGATCATTTTAATACCTTTCAGACAAAATTGGTTTCATACAATTTGGATTTATAAAACTCTCTGAATTGAATTTTGAAATAGGGGACAGAAACTAGATTTAACTAAAAAGAAAAAACCAGATTTGAATCTATGGGCTGAAAAGAAAGAAATGGGTGGCCACATGGCGCCCGTGGCTGGGCTCACCGACAGGGGGTCCCGCTTGTCGTGACACTTAACACTAAAAGCAGCATGCTACCGTGGGTCAAGCGATTAGAAGCGAGATCAACGATCGAGGGTCGTCCGACGATTTAACAGTGTTGGCGAGCTCGAACCCTAGCGGCTCGGTGGGGGTCTACTGGGGGCGTACCAGGGCTCCAGCGGGGTCGGCAAGACGGGCAAACGAAGTGGAAGACGACAGCGAGGCAAGGCGTGGTCGCGGTGGAGCTTGGGGCGGTCGAAATCAACGGCACCCTTCTCCTCCAGAGGCGGCGGCTCTGGCTCCAATTCGGGCGAGCTGCTGCTCCACTTGCTCCGGCTAGAGGTGGGTGAGGTTCAGAGCGGTGAGGGGAGTGGAATGGTGTGGAGAAGAATGGCTGGGGAGGGCTCCTTTAATAGGGCCGACAGTGAGACCGAGCGGGATGGGCGGTCGACGGTGGCGACATGGCTACGGCGAGGTAGAAGCATGGCTGGGGATGGCGATCGATGGGCGGTTCCCTGGTGGTGCTCTAGGACTTGAATGCGGCCATAGGGGCGGTGCCACGCGGTCTGGCGAGGCCTTCTGCTTGGCAAGCAGCGGTGTCCACAGCGGCGGTGGCTGTGGGGCTTTAGGCGTGACAGGGATGTCAGGGTGTTCTCAAGGTCGGCGGAGGCGGCAGGCGGGGTGATCGGCGGTGACTTGTTGTGCATCAGGGACAAGGCTCTAGAGGTGGCATGCATGCGGTGGCACTAGGCGCGTTGTGCTTTGTGGTGGTCCCTTCTTGCCTGGGCTCGGCAAGGGATGAGAGAGGCGGTGAGGTGTTGGCTACCTCCTAGACATGGAGAGGAAGGAGGAGGTGGTCTGCTGGGGTTAAGGCAAGGTTGGCCGGCGAGTTGGTGCTTGGCATGGCTTGGCCTTGCCACTAGGGTGTAGGGGTTGGGGTGGTAATGGCATGGTTTGATCAAGTGGAGACAGAGGGAGTGTTTTGTGGTCAAATGGGTGGCTAAACTCTGTAGAAACAGTGAGCTAGATATTTGTGTTTGATTCTGCCTACCACGTGTTTGATGAAATGGCCGCAAGAGAAAAAGTTTTGAATTTTGAGTTCAAATTTTTTGAGTGATCTCCACTAGTGATAGGTAGTCTATGGTTGCAAGGGTTTTGAAAGTTGAGCTCAAATAGATGGTTTTTGAAATAGGGTGATCTATGCATATGCATTATATTCAATTTTAAACTGTCATTTAAAATAGTTAACAGAATGTTTTGAGTAGATCAAAAGGTGGGCGTTGGTACCTCATTATGTGTACTAGCAAGTGGTGCAAAGATCAAGAATTGTTTCTGTTAAGAATTGAGTACTAGGAATAGCCAAAGTAGGCATGAGAGTTAAATTTGCCAAAATGACCATTCCTTCATTTTAATTCTTTTTGATTTGATTTTCTTTAAGAAAAGTTTGGAAATGATGTAGATGATGTTTAAATCACCTAAGAAACGTTTTACAAGCATTGGCTCAATCAATCATGGCAATTCAAACAACTCCTATTTTAAATGCACACATATATGAATGCTTTCATTTTAAATTTGGAAAAGTTTTTGTTAACCCTATTTTTGTATGATTTGATCTTGATAAGCTTGGATTAAAGTTTTGGGATGTTACGGTCTTTTAGCCGGAGCTTGATGGAGTCATTAGAGAAGTTATCCTCGGATATCCGTGTGGGATCTTTTCCTTGGAGTACATATGCATCACCTCGGCACGATGCTGTAGGGGTTGGATCCGTCTCGTGAACCAGCACATGGCTAGGTCCAAGACGGTGAGACCTCTGTCCACCAGACACTCAATCCGCCTTATGGCACGAGAGGCCTCATCGTCAGACGGGAGGGGGCCTTGGGATCTATAGGTGGTGGCCTCGGCGGAGGCCCCATCGACAAAGTCAGGGTATGAGTCTTAGCAGCCGGCCAGAGGGATATCTGGGTTGTAAAATACGATCATTACCAGTTCTTGCAAGACTCATGACCAACGATGTTGGGGAATCGTCGGTGAGTACGGATCTTAAAAATAATGGTTCCGCAAATCCGTAACTCATCCTTGTATTCTACGGACTCTCTTTAGCGGTGAAAAATTAGATGAACAGATCTAACCTAGGTCTAATTCCTATGTATCCTTCGCACAAAGCTATGAAGTTGTTGAGTACAAGGATGCTGTTGGGAGAGAGGTTGTGGGGAAATACCCGGAAGTGTCGCGGAATATCAAGGAATAAGTCAGAGACTGGTAGGCTAAGACCACACACCAGCTGGGACTTGAGGTGAACCTTCTCTCAGGCTTGGGGAGAAGGTACCACCTCGCAGGCCGGTGTCGGCCGACTGAACAAGCCCTCTATCGCAGGGAGATACCCCTCTGTGATGAGTTCTTGAAGATGCTCGGCGGAGAGGTCAGAACCCCTCCACACTCCCTTGTGGGAGTCACCGTCCTCCTCCGCAGCGTCAGGTGGCGCCTGTTTTTGGTCACCGCCGGTGGATTCCACCACGATGGAGATAGGGATCACCACCCCTTCCACCGAGACGGAAACTCCCCACGATGGATTAACCATAGCCTCGGGAGCCGCCACCATCGAGGGAGTGCTACTGCTGGAAGCCATTGCTTGTATGGAGGAAGGTTGGGAGGGAAAGAAGAGTCTTGCTAGGGTTTTCTGCTAGAGAGCTCAAATGGTCGTGCGGTGAGAGGAAGAGGAAGACGCATGGGAGAATGCGGGTAAAATAAAATGTTCTAGCCGCGGTAAATAATTATAGACCCAGGCATCAAGAATGTGCATGCAATATCTAACAACTACAACATCGACAACGCGTGGGTGAACGTGTCTGGTAATTCCGCCACGTCCCCTGATTTTCCGCTTAACGTTTCGGATTTTGCGCGCATGAAAATAGCTAATGTAATAATAGTATATGTGAGTTTTGAGGTAGCATAGGTTTTTTATGCTTTACTGTAGGGTAACCCCCCCCAGCCTTCCTTTATTAAAAATAACCAAAAAAAACATAAAAAGGTTCATCCAGAAGTGAGCAGGGAGGGGAGGGGAACTACCTACCTACCTATTGAGGGGGAGGGCAAGAGATGCTATACAAGTTACAGACTAAAGGGAAACATAATTACACCAGAGCAGCAATCCATTGCTGTAATTTAGCTTTGTGTGTAGGTTTCATTCTGTACACCTGCAGGGATATATCATGCATAAAACCCCCTTTCCATGCAGCAAATCTAGGCTGAATCTATTCAAATATGCGTGCATTCCTGACTTTCCAGATATTCCAGCATGCAAGGAACACCACCTCAGTAAAGAAAGGTTGGTTAAACTGTTTTTTGGCCTCTTTAGCAATTTGTCTTAGGTCAGTACCAGAAGTCCAATTTATTTAAAGGTAGTTCCAAATTCTGTGGCTGAAATTACAGTTGAAAAACAAGTGGTCTCTGTCCTCATGGTGTGCTCCAGGACATAGAACACGAGTGAATGTGTCAGTGACATTCCAATGTCTTCTTTGAATCATATCTTTTTTATTAAGTCTGTCGCATAAAAGCAGCCAAGCAAACATTTTGATTTTCATGAATCCACCGAGAAGTTGGGAAAACCTGTATATTGTCATAAAGACACATGTAGAACTTATTGGTTGTGTAATCCCCCATGCACATGACCATTCATCATGAAAATCCTCTCGTAGGTCGAGCAGTGGAAGCCACCCATTTAGAGTTAACAGATCCTAGTAAGCACCTTCAGATAAAGGCAAATGAAACTCCACAATTCTGTCTGTCATGTTGACCATGTCCCTGACCGAAATAAACTAGTCTTTTGCATAAGAAAAGAGCGTTGAAAATCTGTGCTTCAAAGGCACCCTGGAATTGCCAAGTTCCCAATTATCAGACCAAAAAAGCACAGTGTCCCCATTTGACAGTTGGTTGGGCAACACATTTATACTTGTCTATTAGTTTGAAAACATCCTTCCACCAATATGAACCACAAGGTTAAGTGGCATGGGGTACATCATCCTCATAGTATGTTTCCCATATCAGCTTGACCCAAGGTATAGAGAAGTCCTTATTATAGAACTTATGTAGGAATTTGAGTAGCAGGGCATCATTCTTATTCTGAAAGTCTACAATACCAAGACCACCCTTCATCTTTGACTTGCAAATCATCTCCCAGGATGCAAGAGATTGTTTAGGTGTGTCAATATTGTCTCTCCATAGGCATTGTCTGATAATCCTGTTTAGCTGATTATTTATGCCAGTGGGATGTGGATTGTACTCAACATGTGCAGTGGCATAGAAGACAGGGCTGAAACAATCAGTTGTAATCTTGCCCCCTGAGAAAGAAAACTAGAGGTGGCACTCAATCTTCTTTCAAGTCTATGAACCACAGGAGATAAATCATGAATGGTTGGCCTGGTATTACCCATAGACAAGCCAAGATAGGTAAAAGGCAAGGTTCCAATCTGGCACCCAAACCCCAAAGAAAGCTCAAACATCAAGACATCATCAACATTAATACCCATTATAGAAGATTTGTGGTAATTGATATCCATGCTAGTAGTTTCAGAGAAAGCCTTGAGAACATCCTTCAGTGTAAGAAGTTGTGGGAGATCAGTAGGAAGAATAAGTAGAGTGTCATCAGCATATTGAATAATTGGAAAGTCAACATCTCCATTGGGGACAGGAAGCTTAAGAACCCCTCTTTTGTAAAGATCATTAACTGTCGATTACAGAAAGTCACCCCCAAGAACTTACAACAAGGGGGGAGAGGATCTCCTAGTCTTACACCTCTCCTACAAGGGAACTGTTTACTTGGAACCCCATTCAACAGAACTGAAGAGACACCAGAGATGAGGATATATTTAACCCATCTAATCCAATCCTCATAAAAGCCTTTGTGCTTGAGAATTAGTAGTAAAGCATCATTCTCTATGGAATCAAAAGCCTTCTCAAAGTCCAATTTCAGGATGATGATAGGCCTCTTGGAGGATTGGCATTCAAATAAATACTCAAGTGACCAAGCTAAGCAATCTTGAATTGTTCTTGATTTTATAAAGCCATATTGATTCTTATGGACACATCTCAGAATATGCTCTTGGAGTCTATTAACAACTAACTTGGTGAGAAATTTTAGGTAGACACTGGTAAGAGAAATGGGCATGTAGTCATTGACACCCTCTAGGGAAGCAACCTTTGGTACCAAGAGTGAGAAAAGATGTATTCAAGCATTCCAGAGAAACAAGACCAGAGTGAAAGTCATGAGCAAGCTTGTAAAAGTCACCAGCAATGATATGCCAGCATTTTTTCAAGAATAAACCATTAAAACCAACAGGTCCAGGAGCCTTATCAGCAGGCATAAACTTGATAATGGAATCCATCTCCTCCTTTTCAAAAGGTCTAGTTAAAACACTAAGTCCCTCCACTAGCTTAATAAGAGAACCAAGAGGTGGACTTAAAACAAAGCCCTTGTATTTCCCCATTATCTCTTTAAACTTATTCAGAATAATACCAGCCATTTGTTGGTGATCAGAGACAATACCCCCACTGTCAATCTTTAGGCCAGCAATGCTATTTCTTCTAAATCTCTGACTAGCCATTGCATGGAAGAACTTGGTATTCTCTTCCCCCACTCTAATCCATCTTATTGAGCACCTTTTCCTCCAATACTTGCACTATGCAGAGAGCAGTTTATTGAGATGGATCTTTACAATGTTTCTAAAGTTGAATTCTGATATAACAAGACACCTATGTTCTTCCATAGTGTTAAGAAACATGATGACCTTATTACAGTTCTCAATGAGTACTTTCATGGTGGAAAGACTTGTACACCATTTCTTGAGATCATATCTTAAACATTTTAGTTTATGGACCAGAGCCGCAACACTATTAGATTTATATGAGGTTTTGTTCCAAGAATTCAGAACACATTGCAGGAAAGAAGGGCGATCCACCCAATAATTTTCAAACCTGAAAATCTTAGCTTTGGGGATGACAGTGTCAGTTGTAACCATGCAGGGGATATGATCAGAATCAGACTTAGCCATAGGAATAACTACAGTGTTGGGGAACTGAGTGGTCCAAGAAGGGGTAGTGAAAAACCAATCCAATTGCTCAAGAAGTGGGTAAGCTTACATATTAGACCAAGTGTACTGTCTCCCTTTAATAGGAAGCTCAATCAGACCCAGGTGTCCAATAATCTCATTAAAAGTAAACATATCATTAACATCTCCTCCCGGCCTATTCCTATTGTCATTGGATCAAATGAAGTTAAAGTCACCCAGAATTAACCAGAGAGAATCAACAGGTATTGTCAGGTTATACATCCATGTGATAAAGTTTTCACTCTCATGTCCATGACTAGGCCCATAAACAGAAACAAGTGTCCAGCTATCAGAGTTATGCATTGACACAAAGTTCACCACCACAGCAAATCTCTGAATTTAAATTAAAGAGCCACTGAAAACAACAGAACTCTAGAGGACAATTATCCCACCAGAAGCCTCCTTAGAGGGAGAATAAGCAAAATTATCGAAACGTTTAGGACAAAATTTGCGAATGATTCTATGATCAAAATATTGCATTTTTGTTTCCCGAAGACAGACAATAGAGCAATGGCTTTCCTCAATTTTAGCACGCACATCCAACTGTCTTCTTTTAGAATTCAGACTACTCACATTGAGATCAAGCACACACCATTTTCTAATAGAAATATTATCCATTACAGACCATATAGATAGAAAAATAAAGAGCCCAACATCCAGGTTCAGCTCTCCCATAAGACTCACACATGAATTTACTAAGACTAGAAACGCCTATTATCACAGGGACAACAAAAACCATAAAAACATAACAAATTCTAAAGGGCAGAAGAAACATCATCCCTTCCACTGCATATAGAAGATGATTACTTATCATTGGGGACACATGGCTCAGAGTTATCAGCAGGATCAGCTAAAAGCTTCTCCTTGGTGAGGTCTGCTTTATCAATACCCAGGAAAGGTCCAACCCTTTGCATGACAACTATAAGCGTCGGTGGAAAGCTACATTCTCCAGGGTCCTCAGGGTCGTCAGGGGCCTTGTGGTCCTCTATAACATAGCAGGTTATAGCCTTTTTCTACAAAGTCTTGCGCCTCTTTCTAGTAGCAGCTCTGGTCTACTGCAAAGCAGCATGTCGGTGTCCATCCCTTAGAGTGCTGCTCCTAGTACTACGCCTGAGTCCATGCTTAGTCAGGGGGGTCTCCTTCTTTCGATAAGATCTATCCTTCCTCTTCTGCATAGGTGTAGCTGCTGCAATGAAGGTAGTGTCCAACAGAGTGTCAGTCTGACTGTCTATACAGTCCTCATAGTCTACTTCCCGGTGCATAGAGATTCTCTTGCACTACAAGAAGTGTGTTGACTAGTGACCTTTTCTTAATGACCCTGAGTTTTTTGTCATAGATTTATGACCATTTAAACCAACTGGTCGTAGACCATTTGGGATGGTACAAACCCTGAAGAATTACGACCTTTTTTGTCAGGAAGGTCATAGCTTGCTTACACCAGTTGGTCATAACATAGACATCACTAATCCATGACCTTAATTTTGGGCGACTACGACCAATTTAAATGGTCGTGGATGCTATTCATGATTACTTACGGAAGACCAATGGCCACCTCAGCAGGTTGATCTAGGTGTCGTATCTATGTGTCAAGTTTCGCTGACGTGTCTGTATATGTGTCATATCCAGGATATTGTCTTTGACGTGTTGACCATGAGAGGCAACTATGACATGTGGGACCTACAGAACCCTGTGCTCATTTTGAATGACATGTAGGACCCACCTAGGTGCAGACCCAACGCGGTAGAACTGAACCCTGTATGATTTTGAAACTTTCGTTTGGTGATTGCTTCACAAAACATCTTTTTTTGCACTCGGAAAATAGAATCGGCGTGATGTTGTTTCCAGCCAATGAAATCACTGGAATCTGCCACCCACGGATCTCCCATCTGAAACTGATCTGAACCGTTCAACGTCAATCCAACATACCCTAGCCCACCAGAAGAAACACACCCTAGCGCACTCCGAGTCTCTGACTCCTCTCACTAACCTAGATCGGCAGGAGCGCACTTCGTCCCTCATCGAACCCAACCCACGCACACTTCGATTCCCCTCACTAACCTAGATCGGCAGCGGGCGCCCTTCTAGCACTCCAGGCGGCGGCGTGGATGGTTTGCTCGCCGGAGCGAGCATGCATCAGCGCCACGATGCGCGGTATTCCTTCGACCTCACCTGCCCGCATGCTGGCCGAGGGAGGCCTCTGCACTGGAGATCTGGCGCTCTCCTACCTGGCCCCATCCTCCATGAGGCTGTTCTACCACAACACCGCCTCTGATTTGTATCCTCTGATGGCAAGGTTCCGCTGTTTCTTATCCACTGACAACGATCCTCTTCCTATCTCCCCCATGCCCACGATCCCCTTCATTCTGTCCCCGTCGAGGTGGAGCGGGCGGATCCAAGGCGCCCGGGCCGGGCTACAGACAATCCTCCGTGCCCACGTCTTTCCCCGTCGATGCGGAGCGGGTAGATCCGAGGCGCCCAGGCCAGAGCGGCAAAGACTTGCAGGCCTGCATCTTGTCCCACCCCGATGGTAGCAAGAAGCAGTACGTGCTTCGCTCGCTGCACGACCCCAGGAGGATTTGAACACGGGAGGGGAGGGTCAACGAGACGAGGTGCATGCAGTGCTCCTACAACGGCAGGTCCGCAAGGTAGGCAGGGTGAGACGTATTGTACTTGTAGTTTGACTCGCTTATTTAGCAATTGTGATTTTGTAGCTAGCTTGTTCACCTGCATTGTCTCTAATGTAAAATTGGATCGGTCATGGCATGAATAGAGGGTTCATCCACCATTATTGTCTGGTAAAAATGTGAAATTTCGATAGCTGTATGATTGATTAATCTGATGGTAATAGGTACTGTGAGCAGATAATAGCATCTTGGCCACATCAAAGAAATAAAGGTACTAATTAGGATCCATGTCCTTGTGGTGTTTCTGACCTTGGCTATATACATTGGATTGCTATGTGGACTCTGTTTCTGAATTCTGAAATGATGTGACCAATTATTGCAGCAAGGTGATATGGCTGGGCGACCTGAACTACCGTCTGTCTGGTAGTGGCGGCGAGACGCGTGGTCTGCTGGAGCGGAACAAGTGGTGGGCGCTGCTGGAGAGGGACCAGCTGCGGGCGGAGCAGAGAGCCGGCAACGGGTGGGAGGAAGGCGAGATCTGGTTCAAAAAGTACCTGGCTGAGCCCGACACCTACGCCATGGCTGCCCTGAGCTCCTCGGCAAGCCATCACTGGACAAGAAGCGCACGCCGACATGGTAAATACTGATTCATTAACGCAATGATCATGCTTGCATGTGAACTAATTATTTAGATTTTAGGAGTAGGAACTAACTGTTCAGAGGATCATGCGCCATGAGAATACACTGCATCAGAAGCACTCATATACATAATGTGCTTAGCTAGGCACTGTACGATTCTGATCCATGCCAGGAAAACAAGCGCCCAATTTTTGATTGCTATACCCAAATTGCAATATCTCCCAGTGTTTGCTTGCTATATTTTAGAGTTTCAGGTCATGGATGTACATTTAGGGATGATTTAGGAAGAATAGATGTATATTTTTAGTCTAAAAGTATACAGAACTAGAGACTCTATGTTCGAGTTAATGATCGACTAAACTGGGCTAGAGATGCTATGTTCGAATTAATCAGCACTGTTTTGTCAAATTCTTCCTTATATTTGTATCTTTCTTAAATGGATCATCAGTTCTGAACATGGTAGATGTTTCTTCTTTTGCATATCTATTGCTGGATTTATTTTTGTTCCTAGAAATATAAACTTTGTTAAGAAAATCTAAACGTATTAGTTCATTTCTTGGTGCTTTTGCTGTACATACTGAGTTGGTGATTAAATATCATATGCATTTAAAAAAAGGTAATTAAAAAGAAAGTTTCAAGACCTGTGCTCAGATTCTTGCGCTGTACATACACACATGATGTGGCAGAATTTTGGATTATAAACAGATAGTTAAGATTGCACTAGTTGTATTGATTCTGACTTGTATCGTATGTGTAGGTATATAAAAGGGATAATGAAGCACTTGGCTGGTTATCCCTCCGCTAGAAAGGATCGACAACTTCATCGACCCGTTGGCTGGTGCTCGATCTGGAAGCCCCTGCTCAAGATGTTGATGCAGGAGCGGCTCCTGCATGCCCAGTTGTGCGCGTGCCAAGATGCTCCTGTGTGCACGTCTAATCCTACAACGAGCTCTGGCTCCCGCGCCTCCTACATCATCTGCGACCTCGTCGTTGTCGTCTATGACCTAAAAGGCAAATATAACTTACACATCTTTGCTGTAGCTTAATGGACCTATACTGAGTGGATGTTTTGTCTTGTTTCTGTGTCCTATTTCCTGTCTATTTTCTTCTTAGAGAACATGCAAACATAAGTTAGCTAAATCTGTTTTTATTGCCATGAATACATGCTGACCATTGCGTGTACCTTTTGTTTTCACTAGAAGAGTTCGATTGGTTGCTGTCAGTTATGTTATACTGCTGTGTAAGGCGCAAAGTTGTCTACATATAGTTGAGTTATTTTAGCATGTCTACTTGAAATACTATTGTGTCTTAAACTTGTCTTTCTATCATCTATCTTGAACCTATATATTTAATCTCTAAGTTGTTGCAATACTATTAAAACTTTGAGCATTGTTCATTAGTTTTACTTTGTGTGTACGGAAAGTAACAAATATGCATCTGGATTTGTGCTCTGGCAGCCCCCACGACGTTTGGTTGGAGCACAGGACACTAATGCTTATAAAGTATGGGACCTGGCAATTTGTTGATGTTAGGCTTGTGTGCTCCATTCTGAGTATTGCACTTCAACTTCTTCGGCTATACCTCTGCTGGGTCAGCTGGCACCTCACATTTTGTGTGTACTGATAGTAAATAATATCAATAGTTTAGACCTTTTGTTCCTGTCAAGTTGTTTGCCATGATTTTGCACTAGCTAGTTAAGTGTATGGGTTCTTCAGGTGTCATTTTAACATTCAACACAGTTCTATTTTCTAAGTTATATCAGTGTTTCTTTGATCAAATAAATGTTATCAACCTCTCGATTCTTGAATGGTGTTTTCTTTTACTTAGTTTGATGTGTATGATCAGCTTCCTTGATGCTTATTGACCCCAGCATTGTTCTTGCAAACCCAAATGAGCCAGGATGCTTTACTTGTGTGCTGGTGAGCATCGAGCTAGCCGGCAAAGGCATCGATCTCGTCTCTCGCTCCTCCGCCCTTATTAACCAGGTGAATCAGTAGGTTGCCAGCCCTTTTACTTTTGATACACGTGGTGATGATGCCTTAATAAAATGCATGTTTAAAATTTCAGTGAATATAACAAGTAGAGCATCCAAATGCATGACTATCCTTATTACAGTAGAAATTCAAAGTATGTTGGATCTGAACCACATGTACAATGTAAGAGTTTGTCTTCATTTACGAATTTTGTGATGGGACAGGGATATGGGTTCCCAGGACTCTCAGTTACAGCTACTGCTATTTCTATAGCAGAAGTTTCACGGGTCGATGCAAGCTGCTCCGCATTGATTCTAGTGCATTCCTCTTTACAGGATAAATTAAGTTGGTCTTGTGCTTCATGTCGTTATAACCTATGTTTATTTCTTATTATCATATTTGATTAGATAATTATTATTTGTTGTCTTGTTATAGTATCTATTAGAAAATATTCTCTGTGTATACAGACGTGAAAAAACTGTGTTATACTGCTATCATCGTGATATGTACGGAGACTACTCTTTTGCTCTCATTGTTCCACACTATTACCTGGTATTGTCTAGCATGTGGTCTGGTATTGTTTTTTGTTGTGCGTGGAAGTGAAGCTAAAGTAAATTCTTGAATGTGCACATTTATGCAGGCTGACACTACGATCATTCACGCCATTGGCTCTATGTTTTTAATGTACACTTTCTGTGGAACCTTGTCATTTCTCTAATGGTATAGCAGCTGAAGCCGATGGTGGTGAGAAGAAAAAGAAGAACGGTGAAGGGTGAAACGTGAAGCCCCACCAGCAAATAGTAGTAGGCATGTGTGGTTTGTAATAGAGATTGTAATAGACTAATTTTAGCTATTATTTAAATACTATCTTGTTCTCTTCTATTCTATTTGAAATATTAAATATGCATGTTATTTGAAATCGTGGGAAATGAAAACTTGACTAGTGGGATCACTTCTGAATCGAATTTGACACTTTGACCCTTCTGACATGTGGGACCAATTATTGAGATGAATATGACAATTGGGACCCATCCGAATAGTGGACCTACTCTAAAATAATAAGGTCGAAAGTAAATAACAAATGGATTTTAAATGGATCAAGCCCTAGAAACAAATAGGCCAAATTGTTGGGCTTGGCATTGATAAAAAGGAAATGAATAGGCTAAATTATTGGGCTCAGCCCGTATAAAGCAGCGAGCTGGATCGGGCTAAATTTGATCTAAGACCATTTATTTTGGTCACAGATTTTCCACGTAGGATCCTCCGTGGACAGTCTAGGTAGACTGTGACAAAAATTTTGGTCATAGAATCTATGACCATCTATTTTAGTCATAGTAGTACATGACCAATTCAAAAAAAAGGTCGTGAGTTGACTATAGTGACCCTCGGTATGTGACCTACTCATTTTGGTCATAGAAAGGTCATAGATGGATTACTATGACCTTTCAGTGACCAATATTTGGGATCACCAGTTAGCATATTTCTTATAGTGTTGGGTCTTGCTACAAGATCAAAGGTTATCAGTCCCCAAGGCAAGGAGGGAACCACAGTATCAAACGCATCCTCCCATCTTCTTTTAGTAAGAAGAAGTGTTGAAAAACCTCCCTCCCTGAAGATAGTAGGCTGGATCTGGGAAGTAATGAAGCTTGGTAAGGCATTTTGGAAGAATTTATCCATCAACATGTGGGGAGGTAAAACAGGACCAATGGCCCTGTGACTAGAAGAGGCAGGGGCATATTTTTGCAGAATATCTAGTCCATTACCACTAAAGCAAAGTGCCTCATTGTCCCACTGCAGTAGCACCCTGTTGATGACTATATTCCCAGGTTGCTGTCCAAAATTGACTGAATCTCCAAAGCTATCTGAATCATATTGAAGAACAATTGTTCACCTCTAGTTCCATAGGTTCCTCCAGAATTCCTTCCTCCTCCTGGTCAGGCTGTACTTGGACATTCTCCACAGGCTGGTCTAAACCTCCCTAGGCCTGAACATGAGCATGATTACCTCCCTGTGGCTGAAAGGGTGGCTGTGGTTTTTGTTGCTAAACATTATTAAACTAGTGTCCTGGAGCATCATCCTAGCCAAGTTCAGGGAAAGTAGGCAAAACAAAGTTATTATTTTGTGGGGCCAAGTGACCAAGGAGAGGATGGGGGTTCCCATCCAAAGGCATTGGGTCCCCATCTTCAGGCAGTACATCAGCAAAGTTAGCAGATAGAATATAATAGGCCGCAGTCCAGGATTCTCTGATAGCACCCAGGTTGGAATAGTTTCCAAACACAACATCTCTAGGCACAAGGGCAGGGGACCTGAAGGAAGCATAGACCATGGTTCTCTCTAGGACCTCCTCATCCTGGTGCTAATGCAGAAACTTACCAAAGCCAGCAATAGCATTGGTAATGTCATACTCATTCCTGTAATCAAGAGGGATTCCCAGGAACATCAGCCAGCCATGGCGATAACCCACTTCAGCCCTGTGGTTTTCCATGTTATCATGTGGCACAAAATGGACAAACACCCCATGTTGAAGCTGAAACGGGGCATGATTTACAAGCGCAGCACGAGCAGCCGGACTACGGAGCGGTAGAAACCTAGCCCAAACAAACAAGGCTGCACATCGTCCACTGCTCTATGAAGATGCTGGACAATAAAGTCGCGAACGTGTTCCCTACACAATTGTTCATCTTCTTCAGGCGGCGGAGGCATCAAGATTACAGTGCAGATTCTCTCGTTGCGCCTAGCTGGCATCACCGAGGGAGAGTAGAAGGTACGTGGCAGCCGAGTCGGTCCCCCATCAATGATCTCATGGCCCTGCGGCAACCACCTCGCCGAATCAAGGGCAAAGTTCGCCATTGTCGGCAGCAGCCTCTTGGAAGGAAGCGGAGGGCTCAAAACAGGGGAAACAGGGGAGTGCGGTGGAGAAGGAGTTGCTTCTTCAGAAGATGGAACGACCAAGTCTAGAGTTTTGATAATGGTGCAGTTTTCGAGGGGGCGCTGTCCAGAACTACCATGTTTAGGGACCCATACTTTGCTTCTTTTTTGAATAAAAACATTCTTTTTCAATGTTTCCTGACCGAAAACAACCCCGGCACCTGATCTTTTTAGTACACACATCTTTATGATTCCCCATTGTCAGACACCTACCACAATCCCCAAAACGGTAAGCGATACCATTAATGACTTCCTCTAGACCAAAGAGATCGTCGGCCGGATCTTTTTCCGACAAAATTAGCCCATAACTTGGCCCAGGGGTTGCAGCGGGGCTCTTTAAATCCTTGGATTCCAAAACAGAAAAGGAGCCCTGAGGATCCAGAGTGGACCAAATAGGATTAAGATTTGAACAATTAATTGGCGCCCATGATACGGGGGAATCCTGATCCACCTGCCCAGAAGCATCAAAGGAACCAAAAAATAATAGAGGTTCAGAACATTCAGTCGGAGCCGAATACCCAGGTTGCGCATCATAAGAAAGAACATTTGCAAAAGACAGTCACTTCTGAACTTTCTGAACTTGAGAGTTCGATGACATACTCTTCTTCTGAAGGATAGCTTTAGCAGGTCTAGAATGCAGAGCACGGAGGGCAGAGTCAGTATGTTTTTTATTGGGACTAACAAGAACCCATTCCTCCTGTGATGAATGTTGCCAGTCAGAGAATTCCTTTCTCCAATTCGGACCACCATGACCCCAAGTGTGAAAAAAGCACTTAAACTGTTCGCATGAGAAGGAGCGGAGAGCCGCAATGTCAAAACCCACTTGCCTGGAGCAGACAGAGAATTTGTAGACTCTATCATTAAGAAAATGAACCACCAAATCATCACAAAGTCCCCCAATGTAGGCCTCAAGAGCTAAGCTGACAGAGTCCTCAGTGAGCTTGAATTTGGCACGTCCAAAAGACACTACCAGAAGGAAATGATTAGCCTTGTCCACAGGATGAACTATAGAACCAAACTTCTTATGAATCCTCATACGAAAACCAATACCATGAGAGAAATCCAGACCTAACTGCAATGATTGATAGACTGTTGTATCCATATACTCTGAAGCTTCATTTTGATCAGACCGAGACTCTGGAAAACCAGATCCATGGACACTTGCAGACCCATCCACACATGCAGAAATTGGACTAGAAGACCCAGAATTCCCAATCACAAATCCTTGTTCATTCACCGAGAAGAAATCCAAACTAGCCAAGCAGATCCCAAAGTGGCCCTATGGCTTGAGAAGAGAATCTCAACCCTAGGACAAACAACATCACCATGTTTTATGTAATGCGCAACAATGGGAGCACCCTTGGCATTCATGAGAACCAGCCAGCTAGGTCCTCCTTGACCCAAAGATGGACAGATCCATCATAGACCTTAGGGCGACCACGAACCTGGTCCCGTGAGGTGGAATAGGTGGCCTTCCATTGACCCGAAGGGGGAACGATGATGCCAGGAGAGGGCAAAGAGAAAAACCTAGGTTGAGAGGAGGATCACCTTGAGAAGGAGAGGACACCGAGGAAGATGATCGGCGCCAAAAAAGGAGTAGGCCCACCTTCAAGGAGATCGTCAGCCTAGAGGGTCTACGGCGGAGGTGGTGGTGGAGTCGCCATATGTTTCAATTGACGGATTACTATTGATGACATCCTACTGACTATTGCAGTGGAAGAGTCACATCCAAAAATTCCATGTAAGGCGGAAACTATCCGACTCTGGAATAAAGGACTTGAAGAATCTCCGTCTTACAAGATGAAGACGGAGAGGATTGTAGGGTTCTTTGGGAGACCTTCAAGATATTGCTTGATGAATTACCAGCATCACCTAGACTGAGCATTCAAGATTGAAAGGCAAGATGACGCAACATCTCAAAATCCTTCGGGGGCTACTATTGGGGATATGCTAAATGGGTATCACCATTGCATGTCTCTAATCCGGCTAACCCGGGTGGCCCACAGTTGGTAGCGTGGTCCATGGCCTGCTAGGTGGCCTAGTTAGACGGGTCTAGAAGGGAGTCCCATGCCGGATAAAGGAAGGCTATGTTGGAGTCACTAACCTACTCGGAGCCTTGGAGTACAAGACACGAAGACTAGTTAGTGTTAGTGTAGGACTCTATAACCTGTCCGGCAAGGTCCTTTCCCTGTAACCCTAGGTTCTAGCGCCTTTATAAGTTGGGCCTATGGGAGCCTTTAGGGCACGATTCATAACACCTCGCATAGCTAACCAATCCTTGTAACTCAATATATTGCCATTATAGTGATTTATAGCAGGAGTAGAGTTCCGCCACCATTGTGGGACTTGAACCTAGGTAAGCTATGTTACCTCGTACCAGCTAACTCACTGTTGGGAATATGCCCTAGAGGCAATCATGTATGATGTTGTTCCCAATGTATTCATAAAGTTATTGTCCATGTATGAACTACTGATATGTATCATTGAATATGTGATTCTATTGTGGAACTATATATTAATGTTGTTCATACTAGTTGTCCTTAGTCGTTGAGGTTGTGCTGGACACACAACTTAGACTAATGTGAAAGTCGGCTGATGACACGGTTCCACTTGTCATGGGCATGGAGATGCTATTCCGACTTACGCTGATTCGGCTAAAGAGTTTAGCAAATCGGACTGACCCACAGTTGAAATGCAACGAGCATGTTGTCATTTGCAGTCTCAAGCAATGGAATCCTTCGACCTGAGGTGATCGCATTATCTGAGTTGTGGATCACCAGCTTAGGTCCTATCAAACTCTGTTCCGTAAATGGGCAGTTATAAAGGTAGGGTTTGGGTTGGTTGTGAAGCAAGCCGCGTGACGTGGATTACCAAGATGGGATTTGCCCCTCTGTAATGGAGAGATATTCTCTGGGCCCTCTCGTGTGATATGATTTGGAAGCATGGCCATGCGCGACTTGGTTAAGTGTTAACCAAGGAGTCGGACTAAGTTTTAGTCTAGTGAATCGTATATCACGGAACAAGAAGAGAGAGTCGAGCTATTAAAGGGATGACAACAACTCGCCTATAGCTTGACAAGATATATCGTGAGGCAAAGGGACTTGGACGAAAGTCACACTGACAAAGGTTTGTCTTCCGACTTTATGGCTCTTGGGAGTTGGCACGTCTTGCTAGAGGCCGCTGCCAACTATCGACTCGGAGTGGTGACTTGTGTCGTGTCCAGGTGTACGTGAACCTACAGGGTCACACACTTAAGGATAAGGAGCCCATGTGGATTAGATCCATATGGAAGATTGGGGCACAACCTAGATGGGCCTCAAGCGTTGAGCCCAGCTAGGAGTGTATATAAGTGGAGTGACAAGGGACTGTCCCTGACCTAGCCGTCACTTTCTCCACTCCCATTTCGGGCTAGACAGGATCTAGCAGTCCTCTGCCTGGAGCTTCCTTCCTGTACATGTGGATATTGGTGGAGGCGTTGCACGTGCGGCGCTGGAGACAAGGAGGTCTATGGGGATCTGGACGTGCTATACGGGGATCGTTCGGCACGGCATCAACTGACGCGCTTCAACAACAATCCGCACCTGCGCGTCTAGTGGTAAATCTCGTGGCCTATCACCTGAGCTGGATCTTGGGAGTATCGCGTAGGGTAAATAGTTTTGTTTATCTTTGCGTGGCCCAACAGTGGTATCAGATCGTTAGCTTCTAGTTTTAGATTCGAGATCTTGCATATGTGATATGCGGTTGGCGTTAGATTGGATCTATTTACAGTTTTGGTGGTCGATCTATGAGATAGATCGGTTTTGTACGAAGTTGATTGGATCAACTGTACTTGGGGAATGGATGATCTGATTTCCGTGATCTAACTGCTAAGGTCGTGGAACGACATACCCCTACCGGTCGGCTTCCGACATCGAGGTAGACTGTGACACGTAAATCCAGATGTGGTGATCGAAGATCAAAGATTTTGTTCGAATCAGAGTACGTATCTGATTTGGCTAAAATTGTTTTATCCGATGATGAAATCCATGTTCGGAAGGCAGATGAGATCTGCGTTTTTGGAAAAATCATAGTGGGACCACCGGCTTCGCCCTGTCATAGCGCCTTAGATGTCATTGCGAGTTTCACAACACTGGTAGATATCGTATCTATGCATAACTTGTTTTTGCAGGATGATGTTGTGAATGGTATGGCTTATGTGCATGTGATGTGTGTAATCCATACATGATCTGCGTATCACGGTTTTGTCAGCCGGCTCGAGCCTAGGTGCTGGCATTTTATTGTATAACGACCTGCTTGTTGGATTCCTCTATGTAGTATACATTACTAGCTAGTGTAGCTGTTTGGAGAACCTGGATGGCATGCAAGTCTATGTACAAGTCGGCTACATAGTGTAAGGCGGCATGTGACAAGAGTTGACACAAGTCGAATTACAAGCTTTGTGGAGATGGAGGTCGCCATGAAGAGAGCCATACCATTTCACATTATAATTTCTTTATTTTGTGTTATTGTTATGTCTCTATTTTACCTCTATTAGATAGTTGGTAGAAAGTAATCCCTCAAAGAAGGTCTAGTTGGTTTCCCCGCCAGTGCTGCACCATCACAAGTCAGACATTTTGGTAGTGGGCTCATCAAATTGAGGTGCTATCAATTCTTTCTGACTACGTGGGTTCGAGTCGGACTCTTGCAGCAGAAGCACTCGGTAATCTAGACGGGTCTATCACAACGGTTGTGGGACTCAGGGAAAAGTCGGATGGGAGCCGGGGCATGTGATGCCATCCGTCCAACAGGAGTCGTATGAGATGCGATTGACAAGGAGTTGTTTACCTAGATCACTTGACGACTAGCAGTGATGCTAAAGCTCACTAGTCAACTTGCTTATTTAGGATCTTGAATCACTAAGTAACCATCGGAGGGGTGTTGGTTCTAGTGGGAGCATAAGTATTAAAGTGTATAATATGCTTGCTCTTTTATGGATACATGTCTTAAGTGTTTTTCATATTTTCTGTTGTAGATCAATTGTCATTGTATTGGGAACGACAGTACCTAAGCAGGATAGATAGAGGTGTGGGGACTAGCAGGGAAGCTCTCGACGGCGTCCGCAGGCAGGATTGGATACGAGCAAGTGTAGCGAGACACAAGAAGTTACCAGGTTCGGAGCCCTCGTGATGAGGTAAAGCTCCTACTCCTGTCGATCTGACTATGATCGATACATGGGCTACAAGTGCTCCTTGAGTTGTGTTCTCTAGCTGCTGCCTTAAATGCACTGAGACCAACCCTTTCTACTGAGGCCTTGCCTCTCCTTATATAGGCAGAGGCAGCCTCACTGGTTATCCGTGGCAGGCCCCACAGTGGGTCCCAGCCACCTGGTCATCTACTGATACTCGGTACACACGCCTCATCGAGTCTGAGCGGTATGGTCGTCGTGGGCACAGTGAACGCCGTGCGAGCCTATCGTCAGCATCGGGCCTCTGTTCCAGCGTCACCCCGCGAAGTCTTCGGTATGGCCGAGTAGTTGCCAGTCTTGTCATCGTACCAGGGCATACCGCACACTGTGCTGCACGTCGCCCTGTCCTCCTGATTGGTTCCGGCTACGCTGATGTAGCCTGCTGCTTCTCGCCGTTCCGGCTACCGTGGGGTAGACGGCTTGACTTGCTCCTGTCTGGCTGATCGCCGCCAGCCGAGCATGATCCGACTACCATCGTTCTTTCCTGGTTGGGGTATCCAGAGGTCATCCCCCCGACACTAGCCCCCGAGCGCGTGTGGATTTCGCCCTTAGGTGAAATGTGCACGCGCTCCTCACCATTTTGAATTTTCTGGCTGGCTAGGTTTCGCGGTTGCGCTACCCGTGACGTCAGTGCTGACGCCGTCCACACGCGCACGCGCCATCATTACTCTACGGCGGGCAGCGTAATGTCCCGTCGCACGTCGCCTCAGGAACTGCCGCCTGCCTCTTTGATTTCTGCTCTGGGATCATCTGCGCGTCCTTTGACTGCACAATGGATCCCGCGCTGTGCGGAGAGCGGGGAGCACCAGGGCGAGCACCACGTGGCACCGCGGATGGTTCCGCTTCCGGGGCTTTAAAGGGACGCCCGGGGGGAGCAGTTTGTCCCTTTGCTCACTGCTTCCTCATTCTTCCCTTGTGCGCCTGCCTTCCTCGCATCACCTCGCTTCTCCACCGTCACTGTAGTCCGTCACACCGCCCGTTTAACGTCATCGGTGGTACGGGCCACCGTCACTCTTCTGCCACAGCACCTCCCAGCGAAGCGGGGATGGCAGCCAAGCACGGAGCATGGTGCGGCTCCTCCATTACGGAGGAGCACATCCAGAAGTATCGGGCGACCCGCGTCTTGCCGCCGGAGGAGGAGGTGGAGGTGCGGCTCACGCCGGCGGGGGAGGAGTCGCCGCAGCCGGTGGAGGGGGAGAGGGTCATCTTCCTGTCGCATTTGGCCTACCGCTTTGTGGTGCCGGTGCACCCGTTCTTCCTCACATTTCTTGCCTTCTTCGACCTCCACCTCACCACCTGGGCGCCAACGCCATCGGGACGCTGGTGCACTTCGTAGCTTTCTGCGAGAGCTACCTCGGGATCTAGCCGGATCTCGGGCTCCTTTGCCGGCTCTTTCGAGTCCGACCGCAGGTTCAATTCACTAAGGGGATACTGGTGACGTGCGGCGGTGCCTCCATCTACTCCCGCACGCAGACCGGCTACCCCAAATTCTGGCTGCAGGACACAGTACGGATGTGGCAGCAGTCGTACTTCTACGTCCGCAACCTCACCACCGAGGACCGAGTCAACTTGCCGGCGTTCCAGGACGTGGTGTCCAGCCGGTTGCAGTAGGATCTGAAGGTCTACACCGAGAATACGGAGTCGAATGCGATGTTGCAATGCATGTGCACCCTTGTCACCGCCAGTCTGACCGGCCTGGACATCACCCTTAGCTGGATGTCCAGGCTGATGATGCCGCTGCAGCAGTGGGCACACAAAATGTGCTTCTACTCCGGCCGGCTGGACCCGACCCGGCTGTCCCGTCGTGATCCCCGCTACCACAACCTGAAGGAGTGGGTGTGGACCATCACGAAGGAGCGGCTACCGGAAGGCTGGAAGTTCGGGTTGGCCCCTTACAGCCGTGACAACCGCGCGCCCCGGGTAAGTCTTGCTAGCCGGATTTCCTTTTGTGCTTCTTGCCGTTTTTCCATCCAACTAATCTGCTTGCCTCTTCTGTCCTTGGTAGATCTCCCCTTGTATCCTCCGAGAGGAGGGCGAGACCCCTCTTCAGAGCTTCACACCCGACTTGCCCGAGCCGCGCGCTTGTCGGTCCGGCGAGGAGTCTGATGGGGATGGCAACGTCTTCCCTAGCCGGAACGACGAGCCGGCCATCGATCCTCACGCGGAGGTCGACGAGGAGTAGGAGGCCGCGCCGGATCCTGAGTAGTCATGGCACCGCGCGATGGATGGCGACTCCAGCCAGTCTGGCGCTGGCGGGGGCAGCTCCAGCCGGCCCACCGTAGAGGAGCCAGTCCCCAAGAGGAGCCAGACCGGCACCCTTCCCCCTAGCCGCCTTGGTCGCAAGAAGAGACTGCCTCCGGTGGTGCAGGGGTAAGTTTTCTGTTTTTAGTGTTTTTGCTATCTTCCGCTCTTTTTGTTTTGCTTGTCTGTCTTCAGCTTATTTGCCTCTTGCTTTTTCCCTTCCTTTTGCCACTCAACACGTTGGTCTCTTTCGGCGATGCGAGCCCGACGCGGACGCCGACTGGGTCGCCGTCCCGCGCGCCGCTCGCGTCTGCCTCCGCCCCTCCTTCTTCTGAAGCACCGCCTTCGCCACTGCCTCGAGGTGAACTGGCTGCAACAGCCGGAGCAGGGGGCCCCTGCCGGCTACGGTGGTCCAGCCGGAAACGGTTCTGACCACCTCGCAAGGCGGGGACAGTTCTCCTGTGGGGGCGCAGAGGCCGTCACCGGCAAGGAACTCATGGTTGTCGGCGACGACAACTCCGACGACGAGCCAGGGGAGGAGTGGAAGGTGGCAGTGGCCATGGCGAAGGAGTCGTTGGTTGCCAACATGGTTGACAACGACGCCTCTTCCGCCGCCTCGCTGACGGATCTTGCTGCCATCCTCGAGCTGGCGGGGAAGGAGATTCGGCTGCTCGAGGCCTCAGCTGGCGGCAACCGGACCCTGGAGCAGAAGCTTGCCGCCGCCAATGGGACTTCGCAGAGTAAGTTCCCTCATCAGTAATCCTTTTTTCTCCGATAGTCGGTTTTTTGCAGCCATCATGATGTGCGCTCAGCGGGAGATCGATCGCCAGAAGAAGGCGAACGACCGGCTGAGCAAGTCGAATTCTATGCTTCGGCTACAAAATAAAGACTGGCATGCCAAGGTGGACGCTCTGGAGGCCGCCGCCAAGGAGCGCGACGCCACCCTCGCTAGCCGGGCCGAAGCCTTCACCCTTCTCGAGGCCTAGAGCAAGGACCAGGAAAAGGAGGTTAAACGGCTGATGGTCCGGGAGAAGGCCTTGGTGGAGGAGCTGATGCAGGTCGGGCATACGGCCAAGGGTAAGTTCCCTTTCCGACTTCCCTCGTCTTTTCGGATCCGGTAGCCGGATCTGACGTTCTTTTTTTGACAGCCTTTTATCCCGGCGTAGACCAGTTAGCGTACAATCGGCTGCAGGAGAACTGGCCAGGAGAGCAGCCGACGACCCAGGAGCTGGTTGTCCTCCTCGGCGAGGAGGATGCCAAGCTTCGTCAGGCGGCGCAGGCCATCTTCTCCTTCCTGTGGCCGGATGCTCCGGTTCCGGAGACGATGGCACAGCTGGCCGCCAAGGTGGCGGAGGTGCAGGCTACCGTTGACCGGCTGAGGGACTTGGCGGCGCGAGCCGGGGCGGAGATGGCCTTGGCCCTCATGATGTCTTGGTACAAGGACGCCCGCATCGAGAAGATCGACGGGGGTTTCTATGCTGGTGCTGACCTTGCCACCATCCGCCAGGCCCATCCGGAGCTCCGGGCTTCCGCCATCAAGATTGCCGACTACGTGGACGTCGACGAGGTTCTCACCAAGTCGGAGTCTACCGGCACTCCAGATGCGGAAGCTTTGTCACAACCGGCTGGTGGGGACACCGGAACCGGACCAGCTGCCGTGCCTCCTCCGCCTCCCGAGGCTGCCGCCAGCCAGGGTGATCCGCACGGCAAGGGCCATGCCCCTTAGTTATGACCCCGGGATGCCGGGTGTATTTGTTTATCGTGTTTTGTTTGAAACCTCGATATCTGTGTCGGTTGCCTCTGGCGCTAGGTGAACTCATGGGGGCTTCATCTCTCTTTTTATATTAGTCTGAATTATTTTGGCTTGCTTCCAACTTGTGTTTCTTGTATGCTTTTTAAATATTTCGCCGATTGAATTTATCCGGCTGACTTCACTCGGCTGAATGCCTTTAGCCGGGGGAACTGCAATTCTAGTGGGGGGGCGTCTGCGCACCCACTTGGTGTAGCCCCCGAGATTCGAAGTGGCTGGCGTAGCCAGGCGCTTCGAATCTTCTTTCTTTCCTCAAGTCTTTAGCTTCATCCGACTAGACGCCTCCTAGCCGGTTACTTTCGCTGGTTGGACGCCTGCAGCCGGGGGAACTTCCATTCCGAAGGCTAACGCTTGCCAATCGGGTGTAGCCGAGATTCGGAGTAATGCTGGTGTGAATCTTCTTCTTTCTTCTCTTCCTGCCCTTGACCTCACCGGGGCTCCAAATATCCGGCTAAACACCTTTAGCCGGTCGGAAGCTACAAGATAACACTGGTGGCACGCGAGCGCACCTAGTGGGTGTAGCCCCCGAGATTCGGAGCGCTTGATGAAGGCAAGGACTTCGAATCTTGTCCTTTTCTTCCTAAATTCCGACTCGAAATAGTCGTACAAAAAATATACACATATACATACATTCTCACCCGTTAATAGGTTAGTCTGCTAAACTTTAGCCAGGAGGCGGATTTGTTTTTTGAAAACCAGCTTGCGCTTCTCTGGATACTTAGTCATTTTCCTGTGTGCTCTGCTATTTTCGCTGCGTCCTTGCCGGGAAGCCGGGTTGCGGTCTGCGGCCGGAATCGGAGGGAGCTGACAATACATTGCGCATGACACTAATGGCTTAGTAGCCGGATCGTTTTCAAGCTAGTCGCCAGGCCAGGACACCCGATCTATCACATCTCCTCCCCGTTTTTCATGTGGGATGCCTCGGGCTTTTGCTCTTGCTAGCCGGACAGCCGGGTTGCGGTCTGTAGCCGAGACGAGGAGTGGGTCTCTGACACCATCGCACACTACTCAGTCGGTTTGTTGACTTAGCAGGCCGGGCCAGCTGGCAAGCCCCCGGGTAGGGATTGCCGGAGCCGGAAAATCTGAACCAGAAAACAGATACATACAAATTTCTAGCAAGGAGCCCCCGAGTATCTCATAGGGGTCCGCATTTTCATTCATAGGGTTTGTGGGATACATACACTGTCCAGTGACTAGGTGTAAAACGGGCGAAGCAGGGCCGCGTTCCAGGGGTGCTCTGTCTCCTCATCCGACTTGTCCATCTTGTTCTTGCACGGCTGCTGCGCGTCGATGAGGTAGTAGGAGTCGTTGGGCAGCGACCGGCTGATGATGAAGGGGCCCTCCCAGGGTGGCGATAGCTTGTGCATGCCCTTCGTTTCTTGCACCGCCGGAGGACCAGGTCGCCCTCACGGAATGCGACAGGACGGATCCAGCTTGAATGGTAGTGGCGTAGGCGTTGCTGGTACAAGGCCAATCTGGACAATGCCAGCTCGCGGGCCTCCTCAAGGAGGTCCACACCATCTTCCCGCGCCTCTTGGTTGGCCTTTTCATCGTAGAGGAGCTTGTGTGGAGAGTCGAACTCGATGTCCGCGGAGAGGACGACTTCCGAGCCGTAGACCAGGAAGAACATGGTGTAGACGGTTGATCTATTCGGCGTGGTGCGGAGGCTCCACAGCACTGCTGGAAGCTCCTCGATCCAGCATCCGGGTGACCGCTCCAAGGGCTCGATGAGGCGTGGATTGATGCCGGCTAGCACTAGGTCGTTTGCCCTTTCGACTTGCTCGTTGGACTATAGGTGCGCGACGGAAGCAAGGTCCATCCGGATGCCCTTGTTGCTACAGAATCGGGCGAAGGTCCCCTTGGCAAAGTTCGTGCCGTTGTCAGTGATGATGCTGTTGGGGTAGCCGAACCGGTTGATGATGTCGGTGAAGAAGGTGACGACTGTTGCCCTATCTAGCTTTCGGATAGGCTTGGCCTCTATCCACTTTGTGAACTTGTCTACCGCCACTAGCAGATGGGTCATGCCTGTGCACGCCCGCTTGAAGGGACCGGCCATGTCGAGGCCCCAAACAACGAAAGGCCAGGTGATCGGTATGGTCTTGAGTACCAAAGCCGACATGTGCCTGAGCTGCCCGAAGCGTTGGCACCCGTTACACGCGCGGACTAACTGTTCGGCGTCCTCGAGGGTGGTGGGCCAATACAAGCCGTGGCGGAACGCCTTGGCGACTATCGCCCTAGAGGAGGCGTGGTGTCCGCACTCGCCCTGGTGGATGTCCTTGAGCAGTCGGTAGCCTGTGTCCACATTGACACATCTTTGGAAGATGCCGGATACGCTGCGTTTGTATAGTTCTTTGTTGATGATGGTGTACGTGTGCGTGCGGCGCCAGATTTGCCTGGCCTCCACCTCATCGTCCGGAAGCTCTCCATTGGCGATGTAGTCCATGAAGGGCTACGCCCAGGATGGTATCTCCCGGATGGTGAGGATGCTTGTGCCCTCCGGCTGATGGTCATCGGGGGGTCGTCTGGATGAGGTACTCGAGATGGCAGCCCCCGAGCCATTTGACGAGTCGGCAGCCCCCGGGTTTTGCGAGCTGGAGGGTACTGACTTTCCCGAGTTGGTGCGGGCCTTCTTCTTTGGGGATTCTGCCAGCTCGGCGTCTACCGTGCCATCAACCGGGGCACTCCCTGCCCAGATGATGGAATCTGACTCGGGGGACGGGTTGATGGAGGGCTTGCGTAGGTGCTCCAAGGAGACCCTAGGTGGGATCGCCTGCCTGGTGGATCCGATTCGTGCGAGCGAATCGGCTGCCTCGTTGTTGACACGAGGGACATGATGGAACTCACATCCATCGAAGCTAGCACTGAGGTTCTGTATGTGGAACCGGTAGAGAGCCATGTTTGCGTCTCAGGCGTCCCATTCGCTGGATACCTGCTGCACCACCAGATCCAAATCGTCAAAGCAAAGGATCCGGTTGACAGCGATCTCTCTGGCTAGCCGGAGGCCGTGCGCCAGCTCCTCGTATTCGGCCACATTGTTGGAGGCCTTGAAGTGGATCTACAGGACATACTCTAGCCGGTCTCCTTTGGGCGAGGTGAGCATGATGCCGGCTCCCAAGCCCCTGAGCATCTTCGACCCATCAAAGTGCATCCTCCAATGGTCCGAATCCGGAACCGGTGGGAGGTATCGGGTCTCGGCCCAGTCGACGAGGAAGTCCGCCAGCGCCTGTGACTTGATCGTGAGCCGAGGCTCGTACTGGATGGAGTAGGCGGCGAGCTCGATGGCCCATTTGGCGATTTGGCCGGTGGTGTCCTTGTTGCCGATGATTTCCGAAAGGGGTGCGGTGCACACGACCTTAATCGGATGCTCTTGGAAGTAGTGCTTGAGCTTCTTGCATGCCAGGTACACGCTGTAGCACATCTTCTGATAGTGGGGGTAGTTCTGCTTGGAGAGGGAGAGAACCTTGCTGAGGTAGTAGATGGGTCGCTGAACTGGCCGAGCCTTGCCTTACACGGGGCGGTCCACCACCAGGACGACGCTAATGACCCGGCTGATGGCTGCTATACGGCTCCTTGCTAGCCGGCGTGGCAAGAACTGGCGCTGTTGATAGCATGCGCTTGAGGTCATGCAAGGCGGCGTCAGCCTGCGAGGTCCAGGAGAACTTGTCCGTCTTCTTCATCAGCTGGTACAACAATAGTGCCTTCTCCCCCAATCCGCTGACGAAACGGCTGAGGGAGGCTAGGCATCCGGTGAACTTCTGGACTCCGAGCAGGCTCCTGGGCGGCTGCATCCTCTCGATGGCTGCAATCTTTTCCAGATTCGCCTCGATCCCTCGTTGTGAGACGAGGAAACCGAGTAGTTGACCGGAAGGGACTCCAAAGACGCATTTCTCTGGGTTCAGCTTCATCTGGTATTGCCGAAGGTTGCCAAATGTCTCTCCCAGGTCCTTGAGGAGGGTGCGCTTCTCCTTGGTCTTGATGACCACATCGTCCACATAAGCGTGCATGTTTCGGCCGATCTACGAGTGCAAGCACTTCTGCATGCAGCGTGGATATGTAGCGCCTGCATTCTTTAGACCAAAAGGCATGGTTACATAGCAGAAAGCCCCATACGGGTGATAAATGATGTTTTTATCTGGTCAGCCGGGTTAGCCGGATCTGATTGTAAACGGAATAACAATCTAAAAAAGACAACAAATTGCAGCCGACCGTGGAATCGATGACTTGATCGATACGGGGCAGGGCGAAGGGGTCCTTCGGGCACGCCTTGTTCAGGCTGGTGTAGTCGATACACATGCGCCAGGTCTTGTTCTTTTTCAACACCAGGACTGGGTTTGCCAGCCAGTCCGAGTGGTACACTTCCATGATGAACTCGGCTGCAAGGAGCCGTGTGATCTCGTCACCGATAATCTTCCTCTTCTCCTCAGCGAACCAGCACAGAGGTTTCTTGACCGGCTTGGCATCCGACCGCACATGAAGTGAGTGCTCGGCGAACTCCCTCGGTACACCTGGCATGTCCGTAGGTGACCATGCGAAGATGACCCAATTCTCACGGAGGAATTCAACGAGCGCGCCCTCCTATTTGTTGTCCGAGTTGGCACCGATGTGACGAACTTGGTTGGGTCGGAGGGGTCGAGCAAGATCCTCTTCGTCTCCTTTGCCGGCTGGAAAGCTCCTTCTCCAACCGGCTTGCTGCTAGCTGGCATATCTTGCTGGGCCATGGCCACGTTGCGCATGATCACGCGCTTCTCTTCGGCTATGATGAGAGCCTCTGCCAGCTTGGAGTTGGCTGAGGCGCACTCCATCAATCGCCTGAAGAAGCCGGCGACGGTGATCATGCCCTTTGGTCCCGGCATCTTTGTCTTGAGGTACGCGTAGTGGGGGACGGCCACGAATTTAGCTAGGGCGGGGCGCCCGAGGAGGGCGTGGTAGGAGCTCGTTAGGTTTACCACCCCGAACCAAATCGGCTCGCGGCGGAAGTTTTCCTCGGTACCGAAGATGATGTCCAGCTGGATTTTACCCAGCGGGGCACAAGCCGGTCCCTGCAGCACGCCGTGGAACATTGTGGTAGTGGGGCGCAAGTCGCATTCGCGGATGCCCAGCTTCTCTAGCGAAGACTGGTAGAGGAGGTTGAGGCTGCTGCCTCCATCGATGAGGACGCGCGAGAAACGGCAGGTGCGCTTGTTGGAGACGATGAGGGGGTCGTGCACCATGGCGTAGCCCCTAGGAGTCGGAAGCTGCTCAAGCTGATCTTCTCGGCTCCAGGTGATGGGGATTTCTGACCAGTTCAGGTACTGGGGGACCAGAGAGACAATGGTGTTGACCTCCTTGGAGTGTTGTCTGTGGCTGATCTTGTCGTCCAGCTCCATCTCGAAGATGTGGTAGGCAGCATGCGGCTGGGGGTAGCCGTTGTTGTTGTTGTTGTTGTTACCATCATTGTCGGCTTCCCTAGCCGGTGGTGGTGGTCCACCAGGAGGGGGCGGGGGAAGGTGTTGCTGGCTACCCTGGTCCTTTAGCTGGCGGGTCTAGCTGCAGTTCCGGGTGGTGTGCGTAGCCAGTTTGAAGGGACCGCTATGTCACTTGCACGGGCCGTCAAATATCTGGTCGAAGGTGAGTCGCGGCTTCTGCCTTCTTGCATCGCTAGCCGGCCCGTCGGGTGCGCCCTCCACGGCATTGACCTGCCGCGCGTGGTAGCGGGGCTTCTGTTGTCCGGCCTGGCGGTCCCCCGTGGAACCGGTTATCATTGCCGTGGCGCCTAGAGGATCTGGCTTCCCCAGTCGGATTGCTCGGACGGTCGTGAGCCGGCTCCGTAGGAGTCGGACGCCCGTCTGCACTTACTCGGTGGGGCTTCTTCATGGTGGCATCCGCCATGGCGTACTGGTCCGCTACCGTCATGAGCTCCGCCATGGTTTTCGGCTCGTCACACAGTAGCCGGTGGCGAAGCATGGTGCCTTCTCGGCATCCTTCGATGAAGAAGCCAATGGCCTGGCTCTCCAGGATGCCCTCGCAAGTGTTGCGCAACTCTGTCCACTTGGCGAGGTACTCGCGGTCGGTTTCGCGGTCGCCCTGGACGCACAGGGTCAGGTCGCGCGGGCGGCCCGGACGCTTGTACGTGCCGTTGAAGTTGCGGACGAACACCTTTTCAAAGTCTGGCCAGGCGTTGATGCCGTTGGGCGCGAGGCTGTTGAGCCATGTCCTCGCTGACCCTGTTAGCATAAGGGAGACGTAGCGCACGGCTGTGCGCTTGTTCCCATGGGCGATGCCGACTGCCATAGCATAGTCGGTCAGCCAATCTTCCGGCTTCATGCTGCTATCGTATTTGGGGGTGTCCCTGGGTAGGGTGAATTTATCCGGAAACGTCTCGTTCTGGATGTAGGGTCTGAAACAAATCGGTCCGGTGGAGTCCTCTTCCTCCGTGACGCGCTCTTGAGCAAGGATCTCGATGCGGTCACGGGCATCCGAGCGATCCGGGTTGGGTGCCCCCACTCGGCCCGAGAGACGGGAACCGACGGGTCTTGGCGCTCCGGTTGGGGAAGGGGTAGGTGGTAGGTTGCTGTTCACCATTTGCTCCTGGCGCGGCTGGCCCTTGCTGCCCGAACCGCGACGCTTCTTGTGGGCCTTAGCCAGCTGAGGAGAGGATGCATGTTGGGTGTCGCGAGGCGCACCCTTGTTGTTGGCGGGCAACCTGCTCCCCTTGGAGCAACTAGGGTCCTCTTGCTTCTGCCGGTTGGCATCAGCCTGCTCGTCCGCGATTCAGAGGAGCTCCTGCACCCGAGCGTGCTGGCGGGCTCGCTCCTCGCCCTCCAGGTTGGGAAGTTCGTCTGCTGCAGCTCGTGCCGCGCGCAGGTTCTTGATGGGAGTGCTGTAGGTGGGCCGGATGAGAGCGGGCGCGGGATCCGGCTCGCCATCCTTTTCCAACCTTCCGCCTAGCTCGCCGCCTTGGTGTCGCACCTGGCAAGGCTTCGCTCCTTGATGGCGGAGTGAAGCCGTCTTGCATTGCGCTGGGGTGATCTCGAGCTGCTTGCGGGTTGCCGCCAGCTCCATGGCCTCCTGGAGGAGAAGCTGTCTCTCCATGGCGAAGTTGTCCTCCGCCTCCTCTGGGTTATCCCCGAGGTTAACCGGCATGAGGAGCCGATCGATGGCCTCCTCCACCGGGTTACGGGGTTGCGGTGGCGCGGATCCGCCTTCGTCCACGCCTCGCTCCCGCGGCTAGCGAGGGTGAGAGCCGGAGCCGGCCATCATGACCTCGATGCCGCGAGAAGCGATGGAGGTGCGGCTGCCCAAATGCGGCAGCTCCGCAACAGAGACGATTTCCCTAGGGAAATGTTCCGGAACGGTGGCAACATAGACGGGGAGGTCACTGAAAAGCAGGATGGAGCCGTTCGCCGGGAAGGAGGTTCCGGCGAAACAGGAAGCGTTGTCGATGATGCAGTCGAACTTGCCAAGCGCTCACCGGCTGAAGTGCGGGGTCCCGTGCGGAACGTGACTCCGGTCGAAGCCATCTGCGCCACGGTGGGCGCCAACTGTCGTTGTATTGGGAACGATAGTACCTAAGTAGGTTAGATAGAGGTGTAGGGACTAGCAGGGAAGCTCTCGACGGCGTCCACAGGCGGGATTGGATACGAGCAAGTATAGCGAGACACAAGAAGTACCCAGGTTCGGAGCCCTCATGATGAGTTAAAGCTCCTACTCCTGCCGATCTGACTATGGGCAATACATGGGCTACAAGTGCTCCTTGAGCTGTGTTCTCTAGCTACTGCCTTAAATGCACTGAGACCAACCCTTTCTATTGAGGCCTTGCCTCTCCTTATATAGGCAGAGAGGCAACGGTCTCATCGCCGTTGGTGGCCCCCCCAGTGGGTCCCAGCCGGCTAGTCATCTACAGTACTCGGTACAACAACGTCTCATCAGAGTACGAGCGGTATGGTCATCGTGGGCACAGTGAATGCCGTGCGAGCCTGTCGTCAGCATTGGGCCACTGTTCCCGTGTCACCCCGCGAAGTCTTCAGTATGGCCAAGTAGTTGCCAGTCTTGTCATCGTACCAGGGCGTACCGCGCACTGTGCTGCACGTCGCTTAGTCCTCCTAATTGGTTCCGGCTACACTGCTGTAGCCGTCTTTTCGCTGGCTCCATCGGGGGTAGCCGGGCTTGACTTGGTCTTGCTAATCGCCGCGCCGCCATCCGTGATCGTGCATCGTTTCTGTTGTGGGGTATCCGGTCATCCCCGACATCAATGGCACCTAGCGTCTCCTCAGTTTCCGGTTTGCTTTGAGAACCATCTTAGAAAAGGATAAGCTAAATGGAACTAACTTCACCAACTGGTATCGTAATCTGAGAATTGTTCTCAAGCAAGAAAAGAGGGACCATGTCCTAGATAACCCACTTCCAGATGAGCCGAATGAGAATGCGAGTGTCGCAGCCACCAATGCCTACCGTAGGACATATGATGAGTCTACTGAGATTAGCTGTCTTATGCTTGCTCACATGGAACCGGACTTGCAGCAGCAGTTCGAGAATGTTGAGGCCTACGATATGATCGAAAGCCTCAAAAGTATGTTCCAGGCTTAGGCAAAGACTGAGAGGTATCAAGTCTCTCAGGCCTTGTTGAGCTGTAAGCTTAAGGATGGCGATCCGCTGAGTCCGCATGTGATCAAGATGGTTGGTTACATGTAGTCTCTAGAAAGGCTAGGTTACCCCATTAGCGAAGAGTTCGCTACGGACATAATTCTGAACTCTCTTCCTAGTGCGTATGGTCAGTTCATATCGAACTACCACATGCATGGTATGGATAAGAAGCTCACTGAATTACATGGGATGCTCAAGCAGGCTGAGGCGGATCTCAAAAAGGGCGCCAGTCAAGTGTTGATGGTGCAGAATAAGGCTAAGTTCAAGAAGATTTCTTGGACTAAGAAGAAGAAGGCAAAGTCGGGAGGTAAGGCTGAGGACCTAGTCCAAAGAGCTTCCTTAGGGACTAAGTCATCTCCTGCAGCCGGATCCACTTGCTTCTATTGCAAGGCGGATGACCACTAGAAGAGGAATTGCAGCAAGTATCTGGCTGATAAAGCCAAGAGTGGAGGTGTTACTTCCGGCTCAGGTACACTTGTTTGCAATGTTATATACATTTATCTTGCGGATGCACCTGGTAGTTCTTGGGTATATGATACCGGATCAGTTATTCACATCTGCAACTCGTTGTAGGGACTAGTAAGAACTAGGAGCGTCGCGAGAGGCGAGGTTGACATTCGAGTCAGCAACAAAGAGAGAGTCGCTGCGTTGGAAGTCGGCACGATACAACTTCATTTACCTTCTGGATTCATAATGGAGGTAAATAATTGTTATTATGTTCCAGTGCTTAGTCGAAACATCATTTCTGCCTCATGTTTGATGAGACAAGGCTATGAGTCGAATATTAAGAATAATGGTTGTTCTTTGTATTTGAATGATATGTTTCACGGCTTTGCACCCGTCTAGGACGGGTTATTTATTTTGAATCTTGATGGTGAATCTGTCTATAATATAAATGTGAAAAGGTTAAAACCAAATGATCTGAATATGACTTACTTTCGGCACTATAGGCTTGGTCATATAAGCTGGAAATGCATGAAGAAGCTCCATGATGATGGACTCCTAACTTCGTTCGACTTGGAGTCGTTCGATACATGTGAATCCTGCCTACTCGGCAAGATGACCAAGACACCTTTTGGAAAGAGTTGTGAAAGGGCATCCGACTTGTTGGGACTAGTACATAGTGATGTATGTGGCCCAATGAGCACGACAACTAGAGGTGGTTATGAGTACTTCATTACCTTCACTGATGATTTGAGTAGGTATGGATATATCTACTTGATGAAACATAAGTCGGAAGCCTTTGAAAAGTTCAAGGAATTCCAGAACGAGGTACAGAATCAACTTGGCAAGAGAATAAAGTTTCTTCGGTCGGACCGAGGAGGCGAGTACATGAGCCATGAGTTTGATGACCATCTAAAGAGTTGTGGAATAGTTCCCCAGTTCACTCCTCCGGGAACGCCGCAGAGAAACTGTGTGTCGGAAAGGAGGACTTGGACCTTGTTAGACATGGTACGATCAATGATGAGTCGGACATATATATCTTTATCATTTTGGGGTTATTGTCTAGAAACTGCAGCATTCACACTAAACAGAGTACCATCAAAGTCGGTAGATAAGACACCGCATGAGATGTGGACTAGCAAGAAGTCGAGTTTGTCTTTTCTTAAGATTTGGGGTTGTGAAGCATTTGTCAAGCGACTTCAGTCAGACAAGCTTACTGCCAAGTCGGATAAGTGTATTTTTGTGGGGTATCCGAGGGAAACCTTGGGCTACTACTTCTACAACCGAGAAGAGGGAAAAGTGTTTGTCGCTCGGAATGGTGTCTTCCTTGAGAAAGAGTTTCTCAGTCGGGGAGTCAGTGGGAGCACGGTGCAACTCGAAGAAATTCGAGAGATACCGGCCAACAGCGAGTCGGCAAAAGTCTTAGAGTTTGAGCCGGTCGTGCTACTTGAGCCAGCAACTGCACCGACACTACAAAGATCAGCCAGATTGCGAAGTGTTCGTGATGTGTTACTGTTGGACAGTGATGAGCCGGTAACTTATTCGAAAGTGATGGTGGGATCTGATTCTAAGTCATGACTTGGAGCCATAAGATCCGAGTTAAAGTCCATGGATGAAAATCAAGTTTGGAACTTGGTTGATCTGCCTGATGGTGTAAGACCCGTCGAGTGCAAATGGGTCTTTAAGAAGAAAACTAATATGGATGGAAACGTTTCTATCTATAAAGCATGACTTGTTGTGAAAGGGTTCTGACAAGTTCAAGGAGTTGACTGCAATGAGACTTTCTCTCCCGTGGCGATGCTTAAGTCAGTTCGGATCATGTTAGCTATAGCAGCCTATTTCGACTATGAGATATGGCAAATGGATGTCAAGACAACTTTCCTTAATGGAAATTTAATTGAGGACGTGTATATGATACAGCCCGAGGGTTTTGTCGATCCGACTAATGCTGACAAGGTATGCAAGATTCAGAAATCCATTTATGGGTTGAAGCAAGCATCTCGGAGTTGGAATATTCGCTTTGATGAGGTAGTCAAATCGTTTGGCTTCATCAAGAGTGATCATGATTCTTGTTTATACAACAAGTTTAGTGGGAGCAAAGTAAACTTTTTGATCTTGTATGTGGATGACATATTACTGATTGAAAATGATGTCCAGATGTTGCAAGAAACCAAGGAATCATTGGAAAAGAGTTTTTCGATGAAAGACATGGGTGATGCGACTTACATACTAGGAATCCGGATCTATAGAGAGATCAAGGCGGCTCATTGGATTGAGTCACAGTACATATTTGGACAAAGTGTTGAAGAAGTTCAATATGGAATCGTCTAAGAAGGGGTTCTTACCGATGTCCCATGGCGTAAAACTTAGCAAGACTTAGTGTCCTTCGACAACTGATGAGCGAACTCAGATGAGTGCGATTCCGTATGCTTCTGCAGTCGGATCCATCATGTATGCTATGATTTGTACTAGACCGGATGTTTCCTATGCTCTAAGTATTGTGAGCAGATACCAGGCTGACCCTAGAGAGATCCACTGGGCAGCGACGAAAAATATCCTTAAGTACTTGAGAAGGACTAAGGATATGTTCCTGGTTTATGGAGGTGAGGATGAACTCAGTGTAAGGGCTTACACAGATGCGAGTTATCTCACTGACTCGGATGATTCTCATTCGCAATCTGGATATGTGTTTGTAATAAACGGAGGGGCTATGAGCTGGAAGAGTTCCAAGCAAGAGACGGTGTCTATGTCTACGACAGAGGCTGAGTATATTGCTGCCTCGGAGGCGGCAAAAGAAGCCGTTTGGATGAGGAATTTCCTCATGGATCTTGGTGTGGTTCAGGGCTCGTACAATCCGTTAGACATGTCTTGTGACAACAATGGTGCTATCGTACAAGCCAAGGACTAGACAACACCAGAAGAACAAACATATACTCATGCGGTACCACCTTATTCGCCAGTTCATGGATCAAGGTGATATCAAGTTATGCAAGGTACACACAGATGCAAACATTGCGGATCCGTTGACAAAGCCACTACCATAGCCAAAGCATGAGGCGCACCTGAGAGCTATGGGCATTAGATGCCTAGACATGTGATGTCGGATGATTGACTCTAGTGCAAGTGGGAGACTGTTGGGAATATGCCCTAGAGGCAGTCATGTATGATGTTGTTCCCAGTGTATTCATAAATTTATTGTCCATGTATGAACTACTTATATGTATCATTCAATATGTGATTCGATTGTGGAACTATATATTAATGTTATTCATACTAGTTGTCCTTAGTCGTTGAGGTTGTGCTGGACACACAACTTAGACTAATGTGAAAGTCGGCTGATGACCCGGTTCCACTTGTCATGGGCATGGAGATGCTATTCTGACTTACACTGATTCGGCTAAAGAGTTTAGCGAATCAGACTGACCCACAATTGAGATGCAACGAGCATGTTGTCATTTGCAGTCTCAAGCAATGGAATCCTTCGACCTGAGGTGATCACATGATCCGAGTTGTGGATCACCAGCTTAGTCCTATCAAACGCTGTTTCGTAAATGGGCAGTTATAAAGGTAGGGTTTGGGTTGGTTGTGAAGCAAGTTGCGTGACGTGGATTACCAATATGGGATTTGCCCCTCTGTAATGGAGAGATATTCTCTGGGCCCTCTCGTGTGATATGATTCGAAAGCATGGCCATGCGCGACCTGGTTAAGTGTTAACCAAGGAGTCGGACTAAGTGTTAGTCCAGTGAATCATATATCACGGAACGAGAAGAGAGAGTCGAGCTATTAAAGGGATGATAGCAACTCGCCTATAGCTTGACAAGATATATCATGAGGCAAAGGGACTTGGATGAAAGTCACATTGAGAAAGGTTTGTCTTCTGACTTTACGGCACTTGGGAGTTGGCAAGTCTTGCTAGAGGCCGCTGCCAACTATCGACTCGGAGTGGTGACTCGTGTCGTGTCCAGGTGTACGTGAACCTACAGGGTCACACACTTAAGGATAAGGAGCCCATGTGGATAACAACATAGGAGTGTATATAAGTGGAGTGACAAGGGGCTGTCCCTGACCTAGCCATCACTTTCTCCACTCCCATTTCGGGCTAGACAAGATCTAGCAGTCCTCTGCCTGGAGCTTCCTTCCTGTACGTGTGGATACCGGTGGAGGCCTTGCATGTGTGGCGCTAGAGACAAGGAGGTCTGTGGGGATCTGGACGTGCTTACGGGATCGTTCGACACAACATCAACTGACGCGCTTCATCAACAATCTGCACCTGCACGTCTAGTGGTAAATCTCGTGGCCTATCACCTGAGATGGATCTTGGGAGTATCGGTAGGGTAAAATGTTTTGTTTATCTCTGCGTGGACCAACACTCATCGCCTTCCCCCACCTCTCTAAACACGCTCTGTGAGGACCCCTCCATGGCGTACTCATCGGCAATACCACGACATCTATCTCTCCCACTATAGTTGATATCTAATTGACAATGGGTTGCTAATAATTTGATTATCATAATTGTGGTTCCTTGTTCATAGTTAAGATCGATTCTATCTTCGAAAGCCCAATGCCCAAAGTAGACTTCCTCAAAATCTTCATTAATGGCTCCTTATTCATCCTTAAAAGTATGGTTTCCTGCACAACAGAATTCAAAACAATGGATTTCATATCTTTGCAATAATTAGGAATTAGTAGCAAGGCTAGAGAGATTCTTGGTTAATTTCTTGACTAAAAGTGAAGTTTAATTGCAGAGAAAGATGGCTATTTTCACAGTCATCAATGGTCCAATTGAGAATGTTACCGAGACAGTGTGCTTGATCTTCATGGACCATTGGTCACTTATCCATTGGACATGGTAAACTTGATGGTCACGGTAGCGACGGTTGCCATGATGTTGATGGTCTTCATCTTCCATGCAATCATTGTGACGAGCTTGGTGATATTGATGTTGCTCTTGCAATTGTTGAGCCACGTTTGGGGGAGGTGGAACTTGGTCCTCGCGACATTGTTGGGGAGCTTGTTCTTAATGCGACTGTTGATGAGCTTGCACTTTCTCTTGGCGCGGTTATTGATGAGGTTGAGGCACTTGGTCCTCATTAGGGTGATGAAGGTGTGGAGATTATTGCCATGGTTATGGGTGAGGAGGAGTCTCATTCCTCGGTTGGTGACGTGGGTTAGGCACTTGGGCCTCTCGATGAAGATCATGGTCTTGATCCTCTTGACGTGGATGGTGTCGCTCAACATGTACGATTTGATGCTCCATGTTTTGGTGTGGTGGTGGAGGCTCTCCATGGTTTCCATGGTGTCGGTGTTGGCATTCATGATGATGAAGTGGGTCTTCTAGCGCTTCACATCAAATACGAGCTTGTTATTCCAAATTGGAGTCATCACTTGTTGTTGAGTGAAGGTCTTACGGATGTTGACGATGTACTCGAGATTCCACTCTAGGTTCTTCACGTGGTTTCTCTTGTTGGATCACTATTTCTCTTGTGTGATGACGGTGTTCATATCTCCTTGCTTGAGGTCTTGAGGAGAAATTACCATCATAGCTTGCGTAGCGGCATGATGTGGAGAACGTACATATTGCGACAAGCTCACGGGTTCAGGCACAGGGGCTTCATTGTGTGTTGGATCACATGCATGAGGGTCTTGTTGATGGGGAGAATGATGGTGGGACGATCTTGACGCACTCGAATGGTGCCTTGAAGAGCTTGTTGCACGGGAACGCAGCCTTCTATTTTGTGCGAGCTTGGTCAATGCCCTTTTTAGAGCTTCGTTTTCATTGACGAAGTTGTGGTGCATGGCCCTCATCACTTGTGAAATATCCTTGAAGTTGTTTTCGATTCACTTGAACTCCATTTGAGTTTATCCGAATTGATCGTCTTAGCTTGTCTCAAAGGCATTACAACGGTCACGGAACTCTCGTCGAATGATGAAGTGGCTCGCCTGCGTCATGTACAGTCCTTCTTCTTCTTGTTGTTGTTGTTGGGGAGGTGGCTGGCTCATCTCACCATGCCTATCCATGATGCAAGACAAACAAGGATTGTATATGGAAGGTACTATATGGTGGGGGTTAGCCTTTTACCTCACCTTTAGGATTGTATCAAACTAGTAACCACACGTGAGAACTATAAACTTGCAAAAGTGAAATCATAAAGAAAGCTCACACCAAATAAATAATTAAAACTCTCAAAATCTTCTGGTGGAATGTTACGATGGTGGAATCCTGATACCTTTGATCTGGATTCACAGATGTAGTATAATAGTCTTTTTCCCTAGTAGACCTAGGTTTAATCGAATCTTGGGAAACAATGCTAAAAGGAATTAAAAAGGACATGTCTGCAAGACTTTGTTTTTTCGGTTTACCAGACCAATCTAGTTTACTTTATACTATGGGTTGATTCAATGGATGGAGGTAGGTCACAGTTGAAGATCCACCTACAGCTACGGATCATACGGGATAAAATATAATAATAGGCACATTCATGTGTAATGTTTTAATAGAGAAAATCTTTTGTGGGTAGCACATCCTAATATACTAAAGCCCCTGCGAGCCACAAGCATAGCAATAGTCTTTTGATCCAACTGAATGCACCATGAAGCACTGAGCTACAGATAGTTATTAAGTGAAAAACACAGACCAAAGCCTTAAGAAGATATGTTGATGTTCATCCCAAATGGGTCCTAAGCAAAGATCGTAGAACCCTTTCTGTCACTGGGTTTCCTATGAGATTGCCACTAGCCAAGTATCTCACCTCAAGTCTTTAGCGATCTCGGGGGTCTTAGGTACCTACAAGTCCAAAGATCGAGGCAAGATACAAAGAAACAAAAGATACAAATCCCTTATTCAAACAATACACAATAATCCCATATATTAGATGCAAAAAATTGTTGCGAGGTTTCTCCCCAACCCGCAGCCCATGATGACTACTCACTCATAACAATAAGATCAAGGATAGTTGTGCAAAATACTTATATTGAAATCAAATATTATTACAATGGTCGCCGAATCACTAGGAGATCTCAAGTAATGGTTATGGCTAATGGAGAGGTTGGAAGATGGAGGGGATGAACTATGGTGTGGATCTCCTTTGGTGGTGTTGTGATGCAATCTGAGAATGGCGGACCTCTGTGCGGCGGCTGGTACCTCGAAAAATATAGGGGTATTCACGAAAGTTGTAGGGTTTAACAAGACGAAGCCATTGTCACATGGTACGGGCAGACCATACGGGTGGCCCCTCCCTGTACCAGTGGACGTTATGGCTGCTGACGCCTGGTAATTGCTCCAGGATTACTTGGTCGTGTGGACTTCCTCAAAATTTTCATTTATGACTCCTAATTTCGCATTAAAAAAGCACGATTTCCTACACAACACAATTCAAAGCAATGGTTTGCATATATTTGCAATAATTTATCATTAGTGGGAAGGCTAGAGATATTCTTGTCAATTGCTTGACTAAAAAAATGTTTAAATGTGGGAAAAGATGTCTATTTTTAGAGCCATCAACCTCCCAAAAGCTCAAACCTTGATCACCCTTGAGCAAGAAGAAACAAAACAACTATAAAGAATTCAACATTTAAACTTTAAACAACAAGAACATGAATTCACTTACGGTTGGCAGTCATATGTGTCCAGCTTTTCATCCATTTGAAAGGCTCATCAAAGTTAGAGAGATGACAAGAATAGTATACAAGCTTTGGTAAATTAAGACAATCAATGTACATTTTAATATGAGTATAAACAACAAGAAGTGTAACAATCAATCCAAGTCCTCTAGTTAACTCTTAGCTTGGGAAGGAACACTAGGATGTTTTATTATAGCAAAATTGAGAGTTCATGTCCTAAGTAGCATAACAGTGAAGTGTCTTATTAACACCCACATCAGTAAATCAAGGCTATCAAAGCACTTTTGTTCCAATCGTTGTCTTCCAAGAAAATTCATAAAGTAGTAATGAGACCATTATGTGGATCTTCATATATATTTGTTTCCTTCTTTCAAGGATAATTCTCAACAAGGATCATTGAGTGATTCTTTTAAACAATTGTTTGCACAACCTTCAAGGGTACCATTACTTTTGCTCATTATGGTGACACTTATGCCTACTATGTCATCAACTCATAACCGAAATCAGGGGTTGTACCATTGATCGTTCGTAGGCTAGCAGAGTTGTTGGCATCCTAAGGTGTGTATGAAAAACATAGAACTATTTAGACAGTACCATGGTTTGATCCACAAGGCTATATTTGGCATGCATCACAATTAGCGATATACTTCATTTCAATCAAACAACTCCTTCCAAGAGTGTCGTCAAGTCTATCAAAACATCTATGGGGTTAATTATCTTCAAAGGAAAACTCTCAACATAGTCATTCATCAAATAAGTCATAAATTTCAGATTTTTTCTTGTTGTACTTGTTTAGCCATATTATTTCCAAGGCAAGACTCGGTTAGCTACAAGAACTAGAGCAAAATCTTCCACAACTAATCATTCATACAAATAAAAATATTTACTCTAACTATTCTTGAGTTAGTCCCACTAGCATAACATCTTAGCAAATCAACCAACTAAGATAAATAATTCAAACTTCAAAAGCAGGAGACATAGGACATACCTCTCGGGAGAGACTTCATAATCCTCTTCCTTATAGGGATGTGTTCCTTAAAAACTCAAGTAAAATCACTCCCATAATAAATTTAAAGCAAAGAAGCAAAGTGCAAAACTACTTTCACGAAAAAGGAAAAAGGGAAAAAACTTTTTGTATTTTTGAGGATGGGGATTAGAGAATAGTAAAGAACTTGCAACCAAGAAAGAAACTAATAAAAGAAAAACAAACAAAAAATAAAATCAAACAAAAACAAAACGAAAGAAAAGCAAAGTGCTAGAACAAACCAACACAAGTGTTTCAAAGATCACAAGGAGATGGAGTACAAATAAAATTGTTGGTGGACAGATCCCCAAGCTCAGGCTTTTGCAAGCCCTTTTGTTGCTCATTATTGGGGTGATGGATAATCTCCAACGTTCCATTGGCTGCTCCAATCATGGAACTAGGTGGCGAGGTTGGCAGTAGCATCTCGAAGGTTGATGGAGAGGTTGTTCATGTTTTGGATATTTACTTCGAGAGCATAAATATCTTCATATGTGGTGTAGAAGTTTGGTGGTTGCACATCTTGTTCGGGTCCTTCTTGTTCTACTTCTTCATCTTCTCCTTCCTCTCCGATGGGTACTTCTTGTTGGGATAGACTTTCCTCAACATGCGCATCATAACGCAAATGTCCCTCCTCGATAGACAATATACCATTAGGCAAAGGAGCTGGGATCAAGTGATCCGCTCCAATTATATCAAGGAAATATCTAACATTAGTTCTAGAAATCACACCACAAGCTCTCAGAGTATAAAAACCAAGACAGGAGTCTCCTGCCAATGGTTGGATATTATCTAGGTTGACGAGAAGCGCACGTGCAAGTATGGTTATGACTCCTCCTCCACATATGGGACCACAAGATTGCAGAGCTTGATGCTTAAGATAAAACAAAAGAAGGGCGCCCAAATTTGGTGTTAAGTTACAATTAGGAATATCAGCTTTAGCGAGGATCATCATGTCTTCCTCATTGACTCTAGTAAACTCACCACGTGCATGTAAGGTGTTAGCAATAACATAAAACAACTAACAAACAACGGGATGATCAATTTGGTTTCCCTTGGGTGTCTTTCCATGAATTCTCATTCTATTAAAGTAAGCCAAGGGTGTTAGATTCAGAACAAAGGTGGTGGAGCGTATGTCGGTGGTGTTGTTGGAAACCCAAAGTAGTGATCCCATTGGTCGAGTGTCAAGGAGTACTCATAGTTCATAAGATGAAAGTTGGTGCAATCAACTCTAGGCATTTGCTCCTCGGGGCAATAGTGTGAGGACACCAAATTTGTCAAGTTGCTAAGAAACTCAAGCGTCAAGCGGAGGTTTGTCGCGACATCCTGAAAAAAGTCATACAAACCAACATTATTGCATAATAAATTGAAATCAGCACGAATGCCAGGTTAGTTAAGGATATAGGGACACACCCACTTGGTGGACTTGATTTATCAGAGCTTGAGATGGTTGAAATGGTTCAGTGGAAAATCCTCGGTGAATTCGATACCAAATGACTCGGGGGTCAACGTATCAACGGGTGGTGCGGCTTATTTCGAAGCCATCACACGTGTATGGCTCCTTGTGTTCCTCTAAAACAAAATAAATAAAAATGCTAATTAAAAATATAGTCCAAAAGAAACATAGCATAAATGATCATCTATACTTGTTACAAAAGAAACTCCTCTAAAAACTAAACATGCTCAATATCAAGATTAGCTCAAGAACAAGACCTTTATCTAGATTGATAATGGTGAAATATTGAGCAGAGTTTTGATGCAAATAATTTGGCGATTGGAGGAGAAACATACCTTCAGATCGATTGAGTGCGAGGAATCGAAGAAAGATCAAACAAAATTGAAGATCTAATGGAGGTAGTTTGGAGTTTGGAGGTAGAAGAAAGAGAATTTTTTGTGTTTTGGGAATTTAGGGTTACCTCTTCCTGGGTTGATATTGCGGACAAGTACGTGGTACGGGCGGGCGGTACGGCCAGAGCCCGCTCGTACCGAGTGCATACCTTGGGGTCAAAGAAGTCCTTCAGGCGGCGCACTCTATACCGGCGCATTATACGGTTTCGCATGCCCATACTACAGGTCATTACGAGGTAAGTATGTATGCTTGAAAGTTGATGTTTTGCTCGAGCTACGGTACGGGCAGGCGATATGACTGCCTCTGTCCATACCAGTGGTCGTTATGATCACTGGGTCCCGCAGCAAAAATAAACACTTCTATTTTCCAGAGCTTCGATGTGGTACGGGCGCACGGTAAGGGGTATCCCGGTCGTACAAGTGGTCGTTATGTGGCCTATAAGCTAGAAAAACTTGTAGAATTTGGTTCAGTAACTTTGCGCGCATTTACACATCTTAGCGATTGACAAAATAATAGCAAATAGACTTCATAAAAATCAGCAATACCTTAAGGCCATGTGTTAGTTAAAAGAAGATCGAGGATTACCTTATTTTCTTCTCCTCTCTCCAAAGGTCTTATTGAACACTCTTTATTAAAAAACAAAACAAAAAACTAACGCAAGAGTAAAAACTTTTATTTCACATGGGTTGCCTCCCATGAAGAGCTTCTAGTTAAGGTCAATTAGCTTGACCCAGATGGTGATCATTTAGGTTTTGTGAGTGGAACACCCACTCCAAACTAATTGGCTTTCAGTGTAATTATACCATCATCATCATTATTAGGTTTGGCTTTCTTCTTCCTAGGGAAGTGGACTATAAAAGGATCTCTATACGGTAGTCCTATTCTCACATTTCCTTCATATAGATTGATCAAAGCTTTAATAGCTCTCAGGAATGGCCTACCTAGAATTATACATGTTATGGGATCTTCAGGCATGTCCGCTATAACAATATCAATAAGAGAAGGACTTCCTTTAATTTAAACAACTATGTTTCCTTTTATCCCAACAACTTGTTTATAAGTTGAATCGGAAAAATGGAGTCTCATTTCAGTGGTTGCAAAAGGCCCCAAGTTTAACTTGTCAAATAGACTCTTAGAGATTGTTGATATGCTTGCACCAAGATCATAAAGTGCAGATATCTCATTAACACCAATTTTAATTTTAATAGTGGGCTCAACTATATCATCTAGCTTAGTAAGAAGCTTATAACCTAGTATTTTATACTCCATTTCTAATTCTCAAACTTTAGATGCTACCTGTTGTATAAATTGTTTGTGTGTAGCATCATTACCTTGTTCTAGACCAGGATTCTTTATGGTGATCATCTTTAATAGATCTTCCATGGTGTATTCAGGTGTTGGTGTGTTGCTGTAATCCATCTCTTCAGACTTCTCTTCATTCATTTTCACCGTTGTGGGGCCCCCGGATTAATCCTCTGAGTATCCCTATTATGCATACACCACGATCCCATGATCAGTTTGTCATGGCACATAACTGACAAGTATCATTGTAACCATCCATTACTTAAGGGGATTCATGTCATACCTTATTTGCCATTATGGCTACATTAGTCAACATCATCAAAACTTCATCAAGCGTAGAGCCCGAGCCATGCATTAACCTACATGCAGCTGACTGAGAGAACGTCCTAGCTCGCATAATCGATAACATCACCTTCTTCTTGATATCTGACCAAGTTAATACACAAGGACAATTCCAGTGAGTACTTTGAATGTACTCACAAACCACCTTAAGAAAATAACAATATAAGGATATGCAATATGGTTGTAGCGGTAGGAGGGCTCCATGCAAATTTCTCTTGTAGATATAGCATCTACATATCTTTGTTGAAAACTTTTGTAAAACATTTTGGAAACCTTTTTGAAAAGTTTTCTAAAACACTAGGACTGGGTCACCCATTTTCTCAATTCACGGTCATCAATGGATTGACTTCTCATCTTCCGTGATCCTTAAAGCGCACCTTACATCCTTTGTGGTCACGCTAGCCCACCCTTTTTAGAAATATCTTTCTTTTGCGAAATCCTTTTTGAAAATCAAAACCAGCACTACTCTACAACAACCTTCCCAACCGTCCATGACCGCGGACACGGATATTCGAATAGATTGACACTCTGTAGAGGTTGTACACTTTAGCCACACCATCCGGGTACCATGGGTCGAGTAACCGATCAAGACTCCTCGGATGCCCCTCTAGCATAGGACCTACCCTATGAGTTGTTCCTCTCAACATCGGGGCGTCAAGTACTAGTAGACCAACTGGAGTACATCCGACTCCTCGAGAGTGGGCAATTGTAATGAGAGTCTCATAGTATCGTTTGGCTGCTCCAGAGGGAAGTTCGCATCTCCTCTAGGTGACTATCTAACAGTTGACCCTTTCTATAAAGGAAACCCAACATTCGAGGGAGATGATCCCTAATTAGTAGTTGTGAGGCATCCCATACCATATTAGACAAACATCAAGTCCAGCCCTATCCCATACCAGGGTGAATGTGGTTGCACGGGTTAATTATTCTAGCAAAACTGTAAAGAAACGGGTGCATTTTTATAACCATTTTCCTACAGCATATTTTGTAAAAACAAAACCTTTTTATTTCTCAAACTTCTCTTGGTAGGTTAGAACTCACCAAGGTTTTACCATAAAACATTTTGTAAAACTTTTCTGGGGTCTTCCCATCCTCTAGTTTTGCTTCGGCTTAAAAGGGGTCTCCAAAGGGGTATGGTGTTATACAACATCTACCATACTAGGGACAAGTAGGGGTCATCAATGGGGTTGTACTTAGTAGTACAAAAGTGTAATGGCTTGGAGGTCCCAAGCCAATACCAGATATAGATCATCATATAATAAAACAATGCATTTTCATAAACCGTAGGTAAAACATGCATAGTAAAACAGTAGGACAAGGCTTATGAGCAATAAGGTGGCTTTCCAGCGATCAACAATTTGGAAATATGTCCCTAGACTTCTCCTTAGAATACCATTTTAACCAGTAATAATCATAATCTTCTGGTCTCCGATATAATCGCAACTATCATCATTAAGGATAATACATGCAAGCAAACAAAGCAACAATCAACACAAGGCATACAATAATCAATACAATACAAACAATACAGAAGTCTCAACTATTCACTAGGTTTTGATAGATTGAGTATATAGCAATTGGAAGTACTTTATTTGCATTTGTGGGGCTTCTTTTATGAGTTAATTGCCAAATATCACTTAAATAAGGGATTTTGAGATAAGGCTTGGGTCTTCATGATATCAATGTACACAAATGATATCATTAGATAGGTATTGAAATAACAAGGCCATGAATAGTTGCATGATTTTATCAATTTTCTTTAATTAGATATGAATTTTCTAGTGAAATAAACCCTAGTTTAGGTGAATAATTCACCAAAAAATATTTGTATCTCCAATAAATATTTCCTCAGAAGTTATTGTATTTATTTGAGTTTGTGAACTTTGAGCGTTGGATTTACTCCAAAATAATACCAGAACACCCTTGGGAAATTCCCAAAGTAACTTCTATAAGAAATTTGTATTTTTTAACCAGATTTAATCTACATGTCCAGATGACATGAGAACAAGGGAAGTTGATAGGTATTACAAATACCTTCCTGTAGAAATTGGAATCACTAATTTTGGAGTTGTAGAGCTTCTGCTAGGATTTATTGAGTGAACTACAATAAGAAGAGAGGTTTAATTCCCTATAAGATTTTAATAGATCAATAAATCTGGATCTCCTTGGGTTTGGTAGTTTTTGGTGTACCACATCATTGAGAGTTGGAAACAACTCCACAGGTGCTATAGATATGCCTAGATAATTTTCTAAAGGCATAAATGGATGGATTTTTTTTTACTAAAGTCAAACCATGGTTCACCTTGACATGAGATAAAGTCTATCTCATAGGTATAGAAAATATCTTTCAGAGAACTTGGGTTCATCCCATTTGGGTAAGTATGGCCCTCTAATAAATTTATTTAGTGCAAAAGTTACATTTTAGAAGATTTAATGTCAAAAAATAATGAAATTTATTTTGGGCAAAGGACCAGTTTTGCATATTTCAGAAAACATGTGAGAACATGTAGAAAATTGGATATGTCCAAAATATGTTGTTTTACAATTTCATTTGTATTTAAACTAAACTGCAAAATAGTAGATCTTAAATCCTAGACTAAAAAGAAAAAGGAAATACGGGCGCACGGGCCATATATGCATGGTCGTGGGCTGCGCAACACCAGATCCAGCCCACTCGGCGAGACACGCGCGCGGGAGGCAGTTCAAAGGGCCTGACGGTGGGGTCCACGCATCAGTAGCACCGAGACGGTGAAGGGGTAGGGAGAGATCTGGACTGCGGGATTAAGTGGGATCGGACGGCTGCTGCTCGTCGTCTTTGCAGGGAGACCGCCAGTGATGGGAAACCCTAGAAGGTCCAGAGAGGGGATGGCGGGGGCTTATCAAGGGCTCGCTAATGGGATTCGTTGCATAGAAAATAAGAAAATTCCTATGGTTGCAACCACCAAGATCATATCTAGAAGATATATGTAACGGTTTCAGATGGACTCACCATCAAAGACCATAAACCAGGATAACATTCCCACAAATAAACGTGGCTGATGTAGAGTGTACACGGCCATCCTCAAGGACACGCATATGATCAGCGCCACAAGGGATAGCGCCTCCATAATCGGTCACACGTACGGTGTGCCGATGACTCCCGAACCCTCGCTCCAGCCGGACAGCTGAAGTAGCGGATCCCCGGGAACTCAAACAGCGCTACGCCATGGTAGAGATGGTGGAGGGGGAAGATCTCGAGCAGGGCTTCGCCTAATCACCTTTTCTAGTGGTAATGGACAAAGCTAGAAAGAGAGGAAGATGCAAACCAAAGGGCATATGAGAGAATGGGCAAGTGAGAGTGTGAGAGATGGGGAGGTCTCCACCTCCTTTTATAGGGGGAGGGGTGATGAGTGAATATTTGCATCATGTTTTACATTATTATTTTGCATTGTAGATGTAGGATCTTGGTATTTTACGGCGCTCGCACGCACATTTTATGTTTGTTTTCACCAGGATCAGGACAGATGATGGATCCAATGGATACAATTATTGTAGCAGCTGTACTGTGGAGAAAAGGAGTCAAAAACAACGTAAATCGATTATTTGGGAAATATTAATAATACTAGAAGAAAACCAGAAGCGAACAAAGGAGGCAGAAGGTTCAACGACCAACTATACGACTAGAGCAAATTTTCTAGCCGTATAATTGGCGCCGCCTCCGCCTCCACAAATAGTTTCACCCCGTGCAACTGGTTCGGAGAGACGACATACAGAACACCCAGAAATCAGAGAAACCTCACCTCTGGAAGGCATCTAGAGAGGGAACTCATCCACCGGGGATCCATCTTCGCCCTGCGTAGATTTGGGAGGCTAAGGCATTGATCTTCATCATCCACCGCTGCATCACCACCATCTCCATCCATCACATCTACATCTTTTTTAGATCTTGTTGTAATTCCCGTACTCGTTGTGGATTCATACAAGTACTATTCATCTATGATTGTTTCCATTACCATGATGTTGATTGCCTCCATGTCTGAATAGATCTTTAGTTCTTGGGGAGATGGATAAACCCTAGTATGAGATTGAAATAAGATAAAGTCTATTATGATATTCATCGCTGTGACCATGTGTTAGATTTTCTACATCTTGATGTTGAGAGAAGTCGACCTCTCAATATTTGCCTCTCATGGGGACTTGATGGAGGGAACTACTAGTTGGTAGACGGAGGCGTGCTAGAACTTACAGTGACTATAAAGCTGTTCGCACCCCTTATGTATCAACTTGGGAAACCGAGGAAACTCATGGAACACTATCCATGCCACATGATACGTCCTACGAGATTACGTCCCTTAATAGCACAGTAATTCGATTGATGTTGATTGCTGACTGTTGTGGTTATGAGTATGATGTGAGCAGTGATTGCTTCCTATTTGTCCAAATACGAAATTCCTCCCACACATACATAGTTGAGAATGTTCATGATGATAATATTTATCTTAGATCCTTATAATGCTAGTGGTGTATCCGCTACTCCCTGAGAACGTTTTCCCTATTGCACTTCCAATCTCTGCTACAAACGCCATACTTACTCTCTGTATTCAGTTATTTTACTTTACTTTATTATTGCTCTTATACCTAAAACCCCAAAACACCTTTTTACACAATACTCCAATTTTATCTTGTCACTTATAACTTTATCTAGCATTTCTATCGTAATATTTATTTCAAGAGTTATTAGACTTTAGACTGTTGCTCCCTATAGGATCGATATGTTTATTTCGAAACTAGCTACAAATGATCTATGCACTTGCAGTCATCAAGCTATTTTCTGGCATCGTTGCCGGGGAGCTAAGCGTTGTAGGTCTTTTAGTTTTTGCTTATTTATTTTTGTCTTGCTAAATTTTGTTTTGAGTTATAGGTTTCCACCAACATGATGGAGTTTGAGCATATGACTAGTGCTAACCCACTCAACTTCTTTGGGAAGCCCTATGATATTTACAAAAGAGACAACTCCAATGAGAAGACAAGGGGGTTTGAAATAAATCCTCTACTACTTGGTATTTTACACAAGAAGCAATTTACTGGAGATGAAGAAGATCCTGATCCATATGAGCATATTGCATGTTTCAAAGATATATGTGGCACTTTTCTATTGCCGGGATATACCGCTGATGAGGTAAGGGTTAAAATTTTTAGTTAGAATTTGACTAGTATAGCTCTCTTATGGTATAGATCTCTACCACCTGAAGCCACTACTACTTGGGATAATCTAGCCTGTGACTTTCTAGCAAAATATTATCCATTGTCAAAATCTTTTGGAATCAGGCGTCTTATAATGACTTGGAAAAACCGTTCTAATGAAGGACTAGTAACAACATATATCAGATTTAAAGATTTACTACGACTATGTCTTCATCATGATTTACCTGAGTGGTATTTATTGCATATCTTTTATGGCGGTTTAATTGAACCTAATAAAATTGAACTAGACTCTTTCGTGGAAGGATCCTTTATGAATCTTCCTATACCTAAATCTTGGGTTTTACTTAATAGAATTTGTGACCATAGAGATTCATGGAATTTTGGTCTAGGAAGTGAAGGAGGCGTAGAAATAGAACATGATTGTATTCATGACTATAATAAAAAAGGCCATGTTAAAGAATTATCTAAGGAACTTTATTTGGATTCAGATCTTGTGTTGCTAGTTGCTAAAGCTTTTACAGAACATATGAAAGCTCTAAAAGAAGGTCTAGTCAAGTATGATCCACCACTCGAACCTGAGAAGAAAAGAGAAGATAAAGCAACACTGGCCTCCTTAGAACCAATAAATGAGATGCATTTCCCTAACACTGCACAAAAGCATATTCTTGAATATGAACAGGTCAAAGCAGTACATGATAAGAAGGAAGAAGAAAGTATGCCAGAAGTTGTGGAACATCTGGAAGAAACCAAAGATGAAGAGGTAACCAAGGAAGCAATTATGGCTATGTACGCACATTGTAACATAGTTGAACTTGATGAAGAGACTTCCGTATTGGTTCAAGGTAAAACTAAGTTAAAATATGTGGGTAAGCCTATTCTTCCCTGCATATTTAAAAAAACCTCGCATTATGGTTTATGTGATCTTGGCACCGAAGTTAATGTTATATCTTATGATTTCTACTTAGAAATAAAAGAAGAAATAGAACCAGCTACAATTGAAAATACTGATATATAATTATGTTAGCCAATAAAAATCTTAGAATTCCAATGGGAGTAGTTAAAGATGCAACTATCACAATTGGCAATAAAAACATTCCTATCGACTTTGTAGTTGTTGATATGCCAGCTGACACTCTTTGCCCAATTATATTTGGAAGAAACTTTTTGGGTGATATAGGTGCCTATGTTAATTTCAAGAAGGAGATTGTGTCTCTTAAGCTTGGGGGAACGGAAAATAAATTCCACTTTCCAAATTTAAAGACAGGCCTCCACAAATACAAGAAGAAGAGGAAGAGAGAACTATTGAGGAAATGGTGGCTCTTTTCTTTGGTAATCAAGAAGAAGAAATAAATGAAGATCCAAATTATGAATAAATAGTTATGGAGGACAAGTCCCTAGGAGAACTAGAAGATGAATTTGATTCACTTCCTATAATGGGACCTCCAACTGATGAGGCTTTTGAAGAGCCAGAAAAGAGAGGGGACGAGGAACTACCACCCCTAGAGTTGAAGACTCTACTAGATAATCTCAAATACAGGTTTCTAGATGATACAAATAAATTTCCTATTATTATCAGTGCTAAACTTTCATGAAAAGAAGAAGAAGAACTTATGGAGATACTTAAGGATCATCACAAGGCCTTTGGGTACTCAATGGATGACTTTAAGGGCATCAGTCCCATGATAGCCGTCCATCGAATATTCATGGAGGAAGGTGCTAAACTAGTTGCATAATTTAATAGAAGATTGAAGCCTGAAATGAAAGAAGTGGTAAGAAAAGAAATTGTACGCCTACTGGACGCAGGTATAATCTATCCTATTAAAGAAAGTGAATGGGTAAGTCCTGTTCATTGTGTCATTAAGAAGGGCGGTTTCATTGTTGTTCCTAATGAAAATAATTAATTGATACCTACTAGAACTATTGTTGGGCATAGGATGTGCATAGACTTCAGAAAATTAAATAAAGAAACTAGGAAAGATCACTATCCTTTATCGTTCATAGATCAAACGTTAGAAAGGTTAGCAAACCATACTCATTTTTGTTACTTGGATGGATGCTCTGGTTTTTCTCAAATAGCTGCTCATCCCGATAACCAACTTAAAACAACTTTCATTAGTCCTTATGTTTTACATGCTTACCGACGTATGCCTTTTGGTTTATGTAATGCTCCGGCTACTTTTCAAAGATGCATAACTGCTATTTTTGCGGATTTCATAGAACTTATACTGGAAGTATTTATGGATGACTTTTCTGTCTATGGAACTTCGTTTACTAGTTTCTTGGATAATCTCAAAAGAGTTTTGCAGTGTTGTGAAGAAACTAATCATGTTCTAAACTGGGAGACATGCCATTTTATGGTCAAAGAAGGTGTAGTCCTAGGACACAAGGTATCAGGTAAGGGAATTGAAGTTGATAGAGCTAAGGTTGAGGTAATAGAGAGAATGCCACAACCTAGGGATATTAAAGGTATAAGAAGTTCCCTTGGTCATGTGGGTTTTTATAGAAGGTTCATTAGAAATTTCTCTGGAATATCTAAACCTTTGACTAACCTCCCGCAAAAGGGAGTAAGATTTAATTTTGATGATAAATGTCTTGAAGCCTTTGATAAACTCAAAAATGCTTTAGCCCGTGCTCCCGTCATTAAACCACCTATCTGGGATACAACCTTTGACTTAATATGTGAAGCTAGTGATGATGTTGTAGGAGTAACTCTGGGACAACATATTGGTCGCAGATTCAATATTACATCATGCTAGTAGAACTCTAAATGGTGCTCAGAAGAATTACCCTAAGGAAGAAAAGGAACTTTTTGCTGTATTTTTCTCTTATGACAAATTTTGTTCTTACATAGTTGATGCAAAGGTAAGAGTTCATACGAATCATGATAGTTTAAAAGAACTCCTTGAGAGGAAAGACCATAAACCAAGACTGATCCGTTGGATTCTATCACTTCAAGAATTTGAGTTGCAGATTATGTAGAGGCAAGAAATAAAAATGTTAGATGCAGTGTCAATGATTGCCTAGCAGTACACCAATATTGTTGAGAGGAACTTTAGTCCTGGTGATTTTCATTTACGAGAATTATTCAATGAAATAAGGTCAATTCCTCCAAAGAGAGAAGAAGCCTTTGTTGTTGGAGGAACTTTTCATCCCCGAATAAACAAATGGTAAGTGCAAGGTAAGTGTTCTTACCCAAATAAGTGATTTGTTTTCACAAATTTTACTCCTAAAAATTCTGCCTTTGAATTCCTTGTGTTTTTCTGAAGTTTTAGAGGGTTTTTACCAACTATACAGGCGGAACTATACAACCGGAGAAGGAGCTCCCGCCATATAGTTGGTCCTTAAACTCTCTGTATCATCTTGTGAAAAAAATCAATATCTGAGCCTATACAGTCGCAACTATACGACCGGAGCCAAAATTCCGACCGTATAGTTGGTCGTTAAACTCTCAGATACTTTTGATTTTCGGTGTCTGTATCTATACGGTCACAACTATATGATCGGAGCCAAAATTACGGCCGTATAGTTGGTCGTTAAACTCTCAGACACTTTTGATTTTTGGTGTTTGTATCTATACGGTCGCAACTATACGACCGGAGCCAATATTCCGGCCGTATAGTTGGTCATTAAACTCTTAGACACTTTTTGTTTGTCTTTTTGTTTATTCATTACCAAAAAAAACTTATTGTCGGTTCCGAGTCGTGAGTTAATCGATCTGGACTCGAGATATTTGTAAATATCTTCCCGGAACCAACTATACGACTGGATCTATACAGTCCACGCCTGTATAGTTGATCGTTACATGGAAGGTCACTTCCAAATCCATGATTTCTTTCCCTGTTTCGTTAATATTCTTTTCTTTGGGAGAAAATTTGGTGTTTCTCGCGAGTTTTACCGACCTCTGACCCCCCTTATATACTGAAATTGTCTCTGTCTCTAATCATAATCTCCAGGAACCAATCTAGCAATGCACTATCCTATCCCATGCTGTGGTAAACCCATGGGGCTCATCGCTCTTTCTAGGGACCGATCTAGTAGCCCTTCCATGGAGGACGATGACGAGGAAGTGCAGAGGTTTAGCCCGAGGTACAAGGAGTACGTCGAGCCAGGCTACTTCAACAATGGCTCCGATGATGATGTGGTTGACGTCTACATCCACCGTGACGTCTATGATCCACCCGATATTGATTGGGTGGCGATGAAGAAAGCTCAACAAGAGAGAGAAGATCCCACGCCACATGGAAAAGCGCATGTGGAGACGGTCAAGTTCATCACCACGGATCCAAGGCCACACAAGCGTAAGGAATTATCTAATATTGCTACAGGTTCTAGCAAGGGAGCGAAGGCACCACTCTCGAAGCCAACTATTGGTGCTCGTATGAAGGTTAAGCTTCAAGAAGAGTGGAGGTACGGTTTACACTTCCCCGATCCATAAATTATGGACGAGGAATAAGAAGCTATCCCCAGGACCAAGGATCGCATGCAGGCACTGGAGATATATCAGAAGCAGGAGCTACTCCATCGCATCGAAGTCTATCACCATCTCAATGAGATGGAGAAGAAGGAAGACCTCCTTCCATTGGTGACTAAGCTCGCAGATAGAGTGGACACTGCAATATGATCTGCGCAGGTGCTACAGCCGCATAACTACTTTAGAGGAGACCAACAAGAAGCTACGCACCATGGTGTTACATGCCATGGCGCCATAATGACCTACAACAATCACGGTATCAAATAATTGCAAGGGATTATTTGATCCCTCCTAGATTGATTCCAAGCTTGGGGAGATCGTTAAGACCTTATAATCTATTTTATAAGTTTTTATTACTATTTTTTCATTAAGTCAAACTAGCAATAAAGTTTGCATCATTAGAATTCTCTTCAAAAATAGTTTATCCCTTTTATGAAATTCCGAGTTTATTATTATATATGGAGAAATATTGAGTTTGCGTTTGCTTTAATGATATATGAATGTCTTGAGTATAATTTTATTTGCACTTGATGATAGCAATAGGAGTCTTCCACACCATTGGTATTAATGGAACACATAAAGATAATTATGTCAATATGCTGTAAGTCCATGGTTTGATTTACAAAGAAAGATTATCTATACAATTAAGATGAAAAAGAAACCTTGAACAAAGGAAATGGAAGTGCTGTCAAAATAGAGTGAGAACAAGTCGAGGTAGAATCTCCAAGTCATAAGAATGCTTCATATACAGTTGGAATTTGATAATTGAGATCGTTAAACTTTGAGTTCCTACATAAGGTGGAATATATGGCTAGCTCCTTTGCACAGCACTTAAACAAAAGTGTGAGCATATATGCAAAAGAAAAGAAAAGAAAGAAGAAAAAGAGCGAGTGTGCAAAGAGCAAATAGGCATATACCATTGTATTGTAGTATGAAAAAGAGACACTTTTGAGATTTTGAATCCCAAGTGAATACATTTGATCTTAAAACACTTGGGACTACCTCGCTAACTCATTCGGTTGAACTGGATACTTTTACATTATGTTGAGATTCATCTTTTATGAACTGTTGATCACTAAGGTGTGGAAGCCTGCTAATACTATTCAGATGGTTCGAGTAAGGTACTATTCACAAACTTATTCCCATGTATCATATATGATAAACACATGCTGCAACTGCCTCATTTATTTTAATCGACTCAACTTCATGAATATGAGGATCACATGCATTAAGCTAAAACTTGCTCGGGACAAGCAAGAGTCTAAGCTTGGGGAAGTTGATGAGTGCATATTTGCATCATGTTTTACATTATTATTTTGCATTGTAGATGTAGGATCTTGGTATTTTACGGTGCTCCCATGCACATTTTATGTCTGTTTTCACTAGGATTAGGACAAATGATGGATCCAATGGATACAATTCTTGGAGCAGTTGTACTATGGAGAAAATGAGACAAAAACAACGTAAATCGCTTATTTGGGAAATATTAATAATACCAGATGAAAACCAGAAGCGAACAAAGGAGGCAGAAGGTTCAACAACCAACTATACGACCGGAGAAATTTTCTGGCCGTATAGTTGGTGCCGCCTCCGCCTCCTCAAATAGTTTCACCTCGTGCAACTGGTTCAGAGAGACGACATACAGAACACCCAGAAATCGCAGAAATGTCACCTCCAAAAGGCATTTGGAGGGGAACTCATCCACCGGGATCCATCTTCGCCCTGCGTAGATCCGGGAGGCTAAGGCGTCAATCTTCATCATCCACCGCTAGATCACCACTATCTCCATCCATCCAATCTACATCTTTTCAAGATATTGTTGTAATTCCGTACTCATTGTGGATTTATACAAGTACTATTCATCTGTGATTGTTTCCATTACCATGATGTTGATTGCCTCCATGTCTGAGTAGCTCTCTAGTTCTTGGGAGATGGAGAAACCCTAGTATGAGATTGAAATAAGATAAAGTCTATTGTGATATTCATCCTTGTGACCATGTGTTAGATTTTCTACATCTTGATGTTGAGAGAAGTCGACCTCTCTGTGGGGCCCCCGGATTAATCCTCTGAGAATCCCTGTTATGCATACAACCATGATCCCATGATCAGTTAGTCGTGGCACATAATAGACAAGTATCAAAGTAAACCTCCAATACATAACGAATACCTGTCATACCTTATTTGCCATTATGGCTACATCGATCAATCATCAGCGGGACTTCATTAAGCGTAGAGCCTGAGCCATGCCTTAACCTATAGGCAACTGACTGGGAGAACGTCCTAGCTTGCTTAGCCGTCAACTTCATCCTCTTCTTGATATCTGACCAAGTTAATAGCCAGGGACAATGCCAGTGAGTACTTTGAATGTACTCGCAAACCACGTTAAGATAACAGTAATAACAAGAGGATATGCATTATGTCCGTGGTAGTAGGAGGGCTCCAAGAGAGGTTCTTTTCTCAATTAGTTTCTCTTGTATATATAGCATCTACACATCTTTGTTGAAAACTTTTGTAAACCATTTTGGAAACCTTTTGCAAAGTTTTGTAAACACTAGGAGTTGGGTACCCATTTGTTCTGTCTTCAGGTCGTCCCACGACCAAACTCCTTTCTCCTCCTTCTGACCATCCCATGGTCAAAACCTTTCTCCTTTACGACCATACCATGGTCAAAACATTTCCAAAGCCATTTCTTTTCCGAAATCCTTTTTGAAATCAAAACCAGCACCACTCTACAGCAACCTTCCCAACCGTCCATGACCGCGGACATGGCTATTCGAATAGATTTACACTCTGCAGAGGTTGCACACTTTACCCACACCATCCGGGTACACTACCCTGATCTACACCGGTCGTGGGTTGAGTAACCGATCAAGACTCTACGGATGCCCACTCCAATATAAGTGCCTACCCTACGAGTGTTACTCCCCTCAAAACCGGGATGTCGGGTACCGGGGACCAACCAGAGCGCTTTTTCCACTTCCCAAGTGAGCGCTTTCAATGAGGGGCTCATAGTAACTCGTGGAGGCTCGCAGACCCTTAGTTCCTTCTCCCGGTCGATGTTTTACATGGACTCTGCCAGAGAAGGCCCACCATCCAGGGATTTTTCTCCCCTATATTCGTTGCGAGGCAGCTTATACCAGAATAAACAAACTTCAAATCCAGCCCTGTCCCATTCCAGGGTAATGTGGTTGCACAGGGTTAATTGTTCTAGCAAAACTGCAAAGAACCGGGTGCGTCTTTGTAAACCTTTTTCCTCCAGCTTTCCTTTAGCATTTTGTAAAACAAAACCTTTTTCTTTCTCAGCATCTCTTGGGAGGTCCCACCTTACCAAGGTTTTATCATAAAACATTTGGTAAAACTTTTCCGGGGTCTTCCCATCCTATAGCTTTGCTTCGGCTAAATCGGGGTCTCCAAAGGGGTATGGTGTGCTACACCATCTACCATACTAGGGACAAGTAGGTATCATCGAGAGGGTTGTACTTAGTAGTACCATTGAGTAATGGTTTGGAGGAGCCAAGCCACTACTGGGCATACAACATCATGTAGTAAAACAATGCAGTTTTAATAAATAGTAGAATAAACATGCATAAGTAAAACATTAGGACAAGGCTTATGAGCAAGAAGGTGGCTTGCCTGAGATCAGCAATATGGCATAATTGTCCCTGGACTTTCTCTTAGAATATCCAATAATATACGATAATAACCATCTTCTTCTAATCTCCGAGATAATCGCAACTATCGTTGTCAGGGAGCACACATGAAAACAAGCAAGAGCACAATCAACACAAGGCATACAAGCAACAATACATACAGCAAACAATGAACAATACAATTTTACAAATCAGTAGGTCTTAGGAAGAACGGATTTAATAAGATTGGCCTTGTCTTAGAAACCTGGAAGAAAAATCCCTTAGGATTTATAGCCGAGGAATTACCTAAGAGGGGTTTTGGACCAAGGACATATTCTGTATGATACCATTGTGTAAAAATGATACCAACAGATAGGAGTTGATAGAATTAAACCAACAAAAGTGGTTTCACTACTTTATCCCTTTTCTTTAATTTATTATGAATATTCTAGTGATAAAAGCTCTAGTTTTAGGAGATAATTCACCAGAGATGTTCTGGAGCACCAAAAATTATTTCCTTGGATGGTTCAGTAGGGTTTTTTGTACTGAATAGCTAAGAGTTGGAATCACTCCAAAATAATTACCAAAATACCCTCAGGAAATTCCCAAAAGCAGTTCTATGGGTTTTTTTGTCCTTTTCACCAAATTAAAACTACATAAGCTTTTGAGTTTATTCCAAGGGTACATGGCAGGCATTTAGAATACCTTTCTGTAGGAATTGGAATCAACCTTTTTGGACTTGCAGAGCTACTGAGGTGATTTTATTTGAGAATTAACCCCACACAGAAAAGATTAAATCCTAATAAATTAACCAGGCCTTAATTAAATTTGGGCTCCGGGGTTTTGAATAATTATATGTTTTAGGGGTCTTGAGAGTTGGAATTGGGTTAGTACCTATTTTGATTTGACCTAGGAAAATTTCTAAAGTCAGATTAGAGCTGTTTTTGCTATTTTTGCTAAGGGTAGACTATTGTTCACCTTGGCATGGGACCAAGGCTAGGTAGTAGGCACATGTGATACCTTCTAGTAGCCATTGGTTTTAATTCATTTGGAGAGGTGCAATGGTTATTGATGGTAATGGACACATCTTGGGAGATAAAATGCCAATAAATAATGAAAATTATTTTTGGCCAAGGGTTTGTTCTGCATGATTGCAAAACATACTATAACATGTGGAAAAATGATATCTAGTCAAATATGGATTTAAACATTTTAGTTTTTATTTAAACTGACAGCTATAAAAATAGATCTGTAATTAAATTAGAAAAGGGAGGAAGGGGAATGGGCTAGATCTGCTGGCTGCTGGGCCACGAGAAGCAGGGAACGGCCAGGCCGTACTGAGCCGGGGAAGTGGATCCAGCCCACCCGAGGCGTACAAGCGCACGGAGCGAGGCGAGTTCAAAATCCAGGGTGGGGCCCGACCGTCAGGGAGAGTGGGCGGCGAAGGGGTACCGGGCGGTGCGGGCCGTCTGATCCAAGGGGATCCGACGGTGCCGTGTCATCATCCTCGGCCGAAAGAACACGGCGGCGGCGGAACCCTAGGAAGGTCGGGGCGGCGCGGTGAGGGCTTACCCGGGGGTTTCCGGTGACGGGGAGCGGTGGAGATGGAGCAGCACATGATGATGGTCCGAACGAGGGGCGGCAAGGGCCAGTTCCGCGACTGGAGGTGGCTCGTGTGATCACTACAAGAAATGTGTTGACTAGTGACCTATTCTTAACGACCCTTAGTTTTTTGGTCACATATCTATGACCATTTCGAACCAACTGGTCGTAGGCCATTTGGGAGGGTTCAAACCCTGAAAAACTACGACCTTTTTTGTCAAGAAGGTCATATCTTGCTTAACCAGTTGGTCATAACATAAATATCGCTGGTCCATGACCTTAACTTTGGACGACTATGACCAATTTAAATGGTCGTTATGCTGATACATGACAACTAGGCTGCCAACTAAGCAGTTTGGCCTATGTGTCATGTCCACGTGTCAAACTATGGTCAAAATGGCGGTCATGAAGATAGGGGATGATCCTCTCTAAAACTTGCATTAGATCTCTAAAGAAACATCATATTGTGAGTCTAAAAATGATTTTTACAAAAAATCATGAGCATTAGATCATGTACCTGTAGTTCAAATCGGACCCACTTCCTACCAATTCGACACAAAATTTTCTTTTTCACCATGGATGAATGGAAAGGTTTGAGATATCCTACTTGTGATATTGTCTATGTAAGGTGGTCTAATATTTTTGAAAAATATGGTGGCCGCACTTTGAATTAACCATTTTGTGGTTGCTTCACAAAATGTCCCGTTTTTGGCACTCGAAAAATGGAAAATGCATTTTCTGTGCGACGAAATGGAAAACTTCCTCCTGCAATATTGTTTTCCATCCCAAGATGCACATGTGTGTATAATATGGGAACATTATCATAAACTATGTCGCGATTCTGGCCATAACATTGGTCGTTTGACCCGGAAGCCATGAAACTCGAACATGATAAGTCATTTATGTGAAGGTTTTTTTGAGATATTCGCAATATACCAAGTTTGGTATTTTTCCTTCTAAATATGTCACATAATATGACACCACGTGAAGGTTTTACATTGTTTGGACCGTTTTTAAAATTTTCATGCCCATTTCAAACTATGGTCAAAACGGCGGACACGAAGGTTCATAGATAGGGGATGATCCTTACTAAATTTGCATCAGATCCCTGAAGAAACATCATATTGTGAGTCTAAAAATGATTTTTACAAAAAATCATGAGCATTAGGTCATGTACCTGTAGTTCAAATCGGACCCACTTCCTACCAATTTGGCAGACATTTGTCTTTTTCGCCAAGGGTGGACGGAAAGGTTTGAGATATCCTACTTGGGATATGGTCTATGTAAGGTGGTATAGTATTTTTGAAAAATATGGTGGTAGCATTTTGAATTAACCATTTGGTGGTTGCTTCACAAAATGCCCTGTTTTTGGCACTCAGAAAATGGAAAACGCTTTTTCTGTGCAACCAAAAGGAAAACTTCCTCCTGCAACATTGTTCGCCATCCCAAGATGCACATGCATGCATAATATGGGCACATTATCACAAACTATGTCATCATTCTGGCCATAACATTGGTCGTTTGACCTAAAAGCCATGAAACCTTGAACAAGATAGGTCATTTTTGTAAAGGTTTTTTTGAGATGTTCGCAATATACCAAGTTTGGTATTTTTCCTTGAAAATATGTCACATAATATGACACCACGCGTAGGTTTTACATTGTTTGGACCGTTTTTGAATTTTTCATACCCGTTTCGAACTATGGTCAAAACGGCGGGCACGAAGGTTCATAGATAGGGGATGAGCCTCGCTAAAATTTCATTGGATCTATGAAGAAACACCATATTGTGAACCTAAAAATGATTTTTGCAAAAAATCAGGAGCATTAGATCTAATAGCTGTAGTTCAAACCGGACCCACTTCCTACCGGTTTGGCAGACATTTATCTTTTTGCCAAGGGTGGACGGAAAGGTTTGAGATATCCTACTTGGGACATTGTCTATGTATGGTGGTCTAGTATTTTTGAAAAATATGATGGTAGCATTTTGAATTAACCATTTGGTGGTTGCTTCACAAAACGCCTTGTTTTGGCCACTCAGAAAATGGAAAACACTTTTAGAATAGTGCCAGCCAATCAGTAAAGAGAATGAGAGTACCCACAGATCACCCCACGAAGCAAATCTCAGCGGTCCATCTAGCCTCATCCAACGACAGAAATTTCGTTCGAGGTTCTCCCGCCTCCCAATCCTCCCACCCAATTTGTACCTGAATGACTAAAATGCACTACAGTTTGCATTTGCCGAGTACCCGAAGTGTGCCGGGATAGTTTCGTCAAATCACACCACCTATCTAGATCGCGGCCGAGACGGACACCAAACCCTAATCCCCTCACGGCTCTGGCTCAGACCCGCCGCCACCTCCCTTCGCTCTCCCGAGATTCCTTCACCCCTTTCTCCCCTTCCTTCCCTCCTCCACTGTCGACCCCGAGCGCCACCGCCTATGGTAATCCTCGGAAAGCGTCGTCCCCTGAGAGCTCTATGCCTGCCAAGCTGCTCGTCCCTAGTCTCCTGTTGTGCTGCGCATGCCTAGCGGCAGCAGGCCTACGAGTTCGTCAGGTCAGAGCCCTCTCTCCCGATTCCCTCTTTTCTGCTAATTCCTCTACACCAGATCAAGTACTCAAACTCAATCCAATGGATCTCATCATAGGCACGGAGATCTGGGGGAAAATATGTTGTTGGTTTTCTGGTTCGATGTTCTCATGTGTGTCATGTTTGTTTGTGTAGATGGTGGACTGCTTGTCCTGGACCTTGCGGTGGCCCTGTTCGGCGGCGTGCGGTAGTGGAAGTGCGCGCGCATCACGACCATGCCCCCTCGGTCTTTGCTTCTGCGACAGCCGCAACGGCGGAGGAGGCGGCGGCAGCGTCCAAGAAGCATAAGCTGAGGGCGGTGCTGTCCCTCGACGCGCTCCCTGACGAGTGCCTCTTCGAGATCCTGCGCTGCGTGCAGGGCGCCCGCGCACGGGGTGTGTCCTCGTGCGTCTCCCGCTACTGTCTCCCGCTGCTCGGTAGCAACCGTGCCTTGGAGATTAAGCGGGCCTCCGTGGACTCGGCCGTGCTGGACCTCAACCAGGTTAAATAGACGAATCTACTTGTAAGATTTACTTCTCAAGTCTGTTGTAAGATGCATCATCATTCATATCATGCTGCCGTGCTGTAGGAATGGGGATTTTGGGAGATGGCAGAAGAATCAATGCAGCATAGTTGGTTCCTCCAGTAGCATGTCCAAGTCAGGTTACTCCAAAGCATTCGGGGTGGATCTGTCCCCTGATAACGTGGCTGCTGCCACTATTTATTTTCTGCAAGGAGTTTTAGGTTACCCGCGTGCCTTTTGCGTTTGCCTATGCTACTTATTGAGTGATTACAGTGCTGCTATTTTAGTCATTCATTATTGCCTATTTTTTCTGTTGCTTAGTTTGATGTTCACTAACTCTAGTGGTAAAACTGGAATTGGAATGATGGCTAATATATGGAATTGTTGTATATTTTCTCCTCCATCTATTCAGTACATGAAATTGTTGCTGTGATTTGCAAAGTGTACATGTAATTGTTTCTATAGCTGAATAGGAGAACCAGTTAGTGAGCAATACTCCCTAATGTACAAAAATCATTTTCTTATCCCTCATGTTCTTCTTTCTATAACATGCGAAACTGAACATGTGATTAGTGATATTGAACATTTATAGCCTGTGTATATGCCTATAATAGGAGGTGTTAAATGCCTCTCGATTCTGTACCTTCCTACATCGCCGGACTCACACTGCTATACCATGCCATGCCCCACATTGAACTAGAATTTACTTTTTCTCTGCTAGATTACTTGCATATGCATCATCGAGCTTATTACCTGATAAATGTATTGTACTTCATACATGCAGTGCACACCTTATATATACTCAATGGCCTCACTCCATCTTGGAACCAGTTTTGCTTTCTCGAGATGAAGTGTCACAAAAATTGCAGTGTGCTGGTGCTAGATTGTTGTTTCCATGGTAAGGCTATTGCTATCATGATCCTCAATTTCACAATGTTTTATTTTCTCCCACATGATAATATTTATATCTGGCTGTGTATGTCTGGTCTGATCTGATGTAATTGTACGTGTGAGAGAGAGAAGATTTTGATCAGGGATGGGTTTGTTCAAGTTCTATTTTTGTTAGCTATCTAGGGTACTTTATTCATGCACTTCTGATATCTTGGGCTGGGTACACACATGCTAGCTACATGCTGGGTACACTTCTGATATCTTGGGCTGGGTTCAAGTTCTATATTCTACTTACACTCATGCTAGCTACAGGCACTTGTGTTTGTAGCTTGTGATACTCCTTAAATGAATAAATTAGATGAAAACCTTAACTATAGCAACCAGCAACAAACGCACTCTTATGTTTAAGAGTTTATGCATTTGATTATCTCTTATACGCTTGTTAATTTGTCTTCCTGTTTGTTTCTATACATGTTTGATAGGCTATAGCTGGTGTGCTGGAAGTTGCTTGGAGCTAGGGGAGTCAAGGTCAAGATCGTTCATCTCAGTTGATTCGTAGCCAAAAGTTGAATGATTCTGTAATGTACTGTCCATGATTGTAATGTAATATACAGTGAATGATTGTAATGTACTTTAAGCAGGATACCTCTGTATTGTCTATGATTCTGTAATGTACTGCTTTTATCCAAATATTGTTTGATAACAATCAAACAGTTATTTGTTGTTTACTGTCAAATCGTGGGAACTAAAACCTGATTGTATCTGTGAGAAATTGAATCTATATGAAACGTTGACTAGTGGGACCTGTGTAGAATTTACACATGATATGTGGGACTAGTAGGAAACTGGTACTGACTGGTAGGACCCATCTGACATGTGGGACCTGCTATGAAATAAAATTAAAAAACGAAAATATTAGGGCGAAATAAAACACTAGAAATTAAAAATATCCGTTCTAAAGTTTTGGGCTTGGCCCATGAAATAATTGGACAATAAAAGCTAGACATAGAAACCAAAAGGCTATAATTGTTGGGTTGGCCCATGAAAAGCACTAAACTGGATTGGGCTGAATTTGCTGCCACGTCAGATTGGCTTACGTGGACAGACCAGAATGCCATGACCAAAATTTTGGTCATAGACACTATGACCATCTATTTTGGTCATAATAGTCCATGACCAATTTAAAAAAAGGTCGTTAGCTGTCTATAGTGACCCTCGCTATGTGACCTACTGTTTTTGGTCATAGAAAGGTCATAGATGAATTACTATGACCTTTCTATGACCAATATTTGGGGTCACTAGTTAGCACATTCCTTGTAGTGGATGGAGGCCGAGGAGAGCTCGTCGAAGCTCGACCGTGGCGACGGTAGAGATGGTCCTGGGCCAAAAGAAGAACAGGATTAGGTAGAGGAGGAGGGGGTCACCGCAGGGTGACATGCAGAGGGAGTGGAGCAGCGGAGAGGGAGCTTAGCTCGATTAGAGAGAGGAGGCCAAAGCTCTTCTTCTCTCTCTCACGGGCAGCACATAGAAAGAGAGAGGCTGGGGGGCTCAGGGATGATAGATCAGGCATAGGGGAACCTGGTGTGGCCACATACAGGTGGAGGAGAGCTCAGGAGAGGGCACCTCGATCTCGAGCTAAAAAATGGCCAAAAATGGTGGTTCTTCTTCTTGTTGGTAGAGGAGAGGGAAGGAAGGGATGGGGTCTCGGGTGGGGGTGAGTGTGAGTGATTGGGGGCAAATGAGAGGCAAAGGGGAGAGCTAGGTGGCCTGGGGGTATTTAACCCGAGAGGATATGTCCATGGTGGCACAAGTCCATGGGAGGACAAGGGGAGGGAGCTGGCCATCCATTGGGTATGTAGGGCGGTGGAAAGGGCACTGTGGTCGTGCAGGAGAGAGAGAGGGAGTGGTGCTACTATTACAAAAGATTGGCCATGTGTTTGTCTCTTCTCTCTCTCTTTACTTCTTTGCCAAACACAAGAGAAAAAGGTGTGGGGGTGGTGCTATAGGGTTGCTACAGTGGTGGTCGACCAGAGGAGGTGTGTTTGCTGTGGAGGAGTGTTGGACAAGGTGGGATGAGGTTTGGAAGTAATTTGATTAGTGTTTTTGTGTCATGATCCAAATTGGCATATGGGGTGGTTATGAGGAAAGTCCTTATTTGTGATCTTGGCAAGATGCTATAATGTTACTGGTGGATAGGTATGGTCAAAGTGAATCACCAAGAATTATTTGGGTTTTTCAGATAAGTTTAGATGCACTTTGTTTCAATTATTCAAATAGTGCAGAAATGGTTTTTAGGAATCTATTTGGTATTTTTGAATTGGACAGGTGGAGTTTACAATGTGAGATGGTCCTAAATGTGAATACGCACTTAGGGGAATTTTCCCAAGATTTATGGAGGCTTAAAATTATTTAACACTATTATTATTCTATTTCTGCCATTTAAGATAATAGGCAAAAATAAATAATAAAGCTTCTCAAAAATATTTATTTTTGAGATGGGAAGATAGGGTATGATATATGGATCTCAATTGAGCCAAAAGTTGGGGAGTGCTTTGACAAAAACCAAACTTTCCATTGGGAAAGGAGTTTTGGAGATTGTCTATTACAAGAATTAAATAGATTTGGAGCCATAATAATTATGGATAAAATTTTATAAATCTTGAGGATCAAGGTAGATGATGTAGACAAGGTGTAACAAGCATTCTCAACCTTGGGAGTGGAGAATCCAAGTTGATTTTAGTGCAATACCCTAGATTAAGGATCTAGGGTGATGTTAATTTCATACCCTCAAAACCATGTTGGATCTTGGAGCTCAGAGCTCACCTTGATGAAAGGGGTAGATGGATAGCTATACCAAGTCATATAGATGATCATGGAAGAAGGAGTTTGGATTGGTTACATTTGAGGTGGTCTGGAAGTGATGGCAAACTTTGTTGAAAATAAGGCTTCCCTACCAGATGAGTCATGATGCCTTATAAACCATGTGGGTTTAAGAAGCACAAAGATCCACTTGGAACAAGTGAAGTAGATGTTGATAGAACGATATGATTAGAACATAACCATTCAAAGAGTTGGTTCATAGAAGGTGGGATGGTGGTGTGAGCTTCTATCAAAGTAGGCATGTTGACTAGATTTGCAGGAATAGTTATTTTCTTGCCCGCGAAACCATCAAGAACAAGTGGGTTGGAGGATGATCTAACCAAGGGAAAGAGTGGGCCTTGGTAGTACTTAGGATTGTTAACAATATGGTTCAAATGCATTTTCAAAAATGAACAAGGGCTGAGAAAAGAAGACATTCAAAAAGGTGATGTTGGAACAGATTCCAAACAACTAAATTTGGCAGATTTGGGGATTTTGACTAGAATATGGGTGGGGATGTTTTTGAGGGTTTGCACGGTAGCAAAGCATCATCAAGTGGATGATGTTGAAGGGTAGATTAAGTAGAAGGGATCCATTCTAGATATTGTTCTTCATTGACATGGAAGCTTCTAGAAGGGATACCTTCAGAATTGATCTGGTTAAGGGTTTTAGATGATCACCTAGTATCTAGAGATCAGATCTAGCTTTGTAATCTTGCTTAGGGTGTGGTGATTTGGAACCATCTTGATCCTAGTGATGAGCTCCTAGAGCATCTCATACTATCTCCTAAGCAAACAAATCAAGCAGCAGATCAAGGCAACTCATCTTACAAACCAAGCAAACCTACTACTAGGGTTACCATCAAGCCTAGCTCGAGGTAAGGATGGGTATTTTGAAAAGGTTGTGGTTTGGATAAGATGAGAGTCCTTGGTATCTCTACCAAGAGTAGAATTCAAAAGATTTATAAAAGGTTTTGGAAATCTTAGAGGTAAGAGTAGTTGAAGGTTCTGTCTTGAAAGCGTAAGGAGATTGCAGATCTCCATAGTTTTGTCAATAGAAGCTACTAAAATAGTTTTGGTTACATAAGCATCTTGGCTCATGTTTTGAAATGCCAGAACATTTGAGAATATGTAAAACGAGCTTGGACAGTTTTGTTAAATAGCTTTTTAACAACTGATTATTGAGGTAAGGAGTATATCATAAGCTGTACAATCAGAAGTATAAATACAGACAACAACAAGCAAGCACTGCACAATTAAATAAGAAAAAGTTTTTGTTCCCCCTGATTTTTGCATTCTAGACAACTAATCAGGGTTGTTGAAATTGGGATATTACACTCTCAATATTTGCCTCTCATGGGGACTTGATGGAGGGAACTACTAGTTGGTAGATGGAGGCGTGCTAGCACTTACAGTGACTATAAAGTTGTTGGCACCCCTTACGTATCAACTTGGGAAACCGAGGAAAGTCACGGAACACTATCCATGCCATGGAATACGTCCTACGGGATTACATCCCTTAATAGCGCAATAATTCGATTGATGCTGATTGCTGACTACTGTGGTTATGAGGATGATGTGAACAACGATTGTTGCCTATTTGTCCAAATACAGAGTTCCTCCCACACATACATAGTTGAGAATTTTCATGATGATAATCTTTATCTTAGCTCCTTATAATGCTAGTGGTGTATCCGCTACTCCCTGAGAATGTTTTTCCCTATTGCAGTTCCAATCTCTCCTACATACGCGATACTTGCTCTCTGTATTCAGTTATTTTACTTTACTTTATTATTGCTCTTATACCTAAAACACAAAAACACCTTTTTACACAATACTCGCATTTTATCTTGTCACTTAGAACTTTATCTAGCATTTGTATCGTAATATTTATTTCAAGAGTTATTAGACTTCAGACTCCTTCTCCCTATGGGATCGATATCTTTATTTCGAAACTAGCTACAAACGATCTGTGCACTTGCAGTCATCAAGAGGGGGGGGGGGCAAGCCCCTCCCTTGGCCAGCAGGCAAGAGGGTTCCCCCTCCCCTCCTCTCATTCATATGGGTAAACTCTCCACAAACATAATTTCAATCTACATTTTCTCCCATTTATTCTCCACTCAAAAACCAAAGGCCTTTCCATTAAAGCACTTTAATTCTCTTGTTTTAATGCAACTCAATTTAATGAACACTTCATTTAATGAGTACTTCATTTAATGAACAAATTAACATTTTGTTTCCTTGCTTTGTTTCGATACCCCAAACCATTTCGGCAGATTCAACAGAACAAATTCCTGCGATGTCCATTATCTTCTCATGTGTTCCCTATCCACTCAATTGCATCGAATAAACTTAAGTGTGTCTTCCTATGGGTTCGAGAACTATGTATACATGATCTATACTTTCTCCAATCAATAATAATTAGCTGGATCTGGAGATCCGTAATGGATCCCACTAGTTCCACGAAAATCCAATGATTGTCTGGAGCTTTTTCATTGTAATCAAATCCCTTTTGTATCATGATATTTTACTTGTACGAGATTCGATCACTCGGTATCATACATACATTTTTTAATCGCATTCCCAACAAGTAGTCTTTTTCTTGTTCATGTGATATAATATTCTAGTGATCAAATCACTTGCTTGCAAGCCATGTCAATGTGATATCACCGAGAGGGCCCTGAGTATATCTCTCTGTCATCTGGTTGGACAAATGCCACTCTTTATCCATGAGCCTCAACTAACACTTTTCAAGTACCCAACGACACCTTTATAATCACCTAGTTATGAAGTGATGTTTGACGTAATCAAATTACCTTTCCGGTGAAAGTGATTGATGTGATCTCATGGTCTAAGGACATTGAGTTAGTACGACTGTGATAGCAATATAAACTTGAGGACATGATCGTATTGCTACATCTACTTCAGGTGGCGGTTCCTTATCCAATAATATGAATCTGTTATTAACAACATCCAATGTCCGTGATCATGAAACATGTGATCATCAGTTAATCAACAAGCTAGTATTAAGATAGGCTTTACTAGGAACCTTTTATGTTTATAAATCACACATGTATTAATGTTTCCTATTAACAAAATTATAGCATGAGAAATAAATATTTGTTATTAACATGGAATAAGATAATAACCACTTTATTATTGTGTCTCGGGCATATTCCTTTTAGTCTCCCACTTACACTAGAGTCAATAATATAGTTTGAAAAACTTGTGCATTCAACACCTATGGCACTTTGGTGTTGTATATACGCATTCGCTAGTGGTAAATATAATTCCCAGATCTAACACTTTCGGGTTTGTGTGTTTGCATGTCTTTGCGTCTCTACGCATCACTCATTCTCTAGTGAGATGGCTTTGTATAAATTTGGTGAGACCTTAGTTCCTTGGGGTTGGAAACATGTTGATATAATTTCCATACAATATATCTTCATAGTACTAGCCCATTGAACCACACCTAGTTCCTTTTCTTCTACCATAGCAGTATTATACTTAGCCTTTCATTGTAGTATCCATCACAATATCCTCAACCTTTTGGAAGATATCCAAATCCATCATGGAACTTCCTTCCATTACATTATGCCACCTTAACCTACAGCCTAAATTGAGATAAACTTGCTTTATATCTGGCAATGTTGAGGATATCATTTATCGTTAACTTCTCGGTCAGCCCGAAATTAGTGATTTTTGGGTGTATTGGCCAATTTATGGGGCGATAAATCGATTTATCGGGCAATAAATTGATTAATCGGTTTATCGGTCAGCTAGTGATAAGCAATAAATCGGCATATCGGATGATTTTTTGAGCAGTGGTATATGGTGACAAAACTATTATCAATGTAACACTTACACTGAATTTTTTGTTTAGTTCCAATGTAACACCTTACAATGAACTATTTGTATAGTGTCAATGTAACACCTTACAATGAACTATCTATCACTTCTACATACAGAATATATTCTTAGTTCTTCCAATGATCATAAGATTATCCTTACTATTGTCCAATGATCATCTTATGAGTCACCCTGGTATATGCTCATAACATTTAGAGCATAGGACATTTCTAGGTATGTACGTATCATGGAATGATTGATTGAGATATTCATGTGATTTCACTCACCAAATGTCAAAACACTTGAATCTCGTTTATCAAGATATCCATGTGATTTTACTCACCAAGTTTTAAACACTTGAATCTTCATTCAACCTTATCCATGAGGCAAGAACCTTTCTCTTTGTTTCCATATTGAACTAATTCAATATTTCATCTATGTACATTTGGCATAACCATATTAGCGTCTCAATCTATCCAAATAGACATTGATACCTAATATTCAGGGTTTTCCTAAGTCTTTCATCCAAATCTAATTTCAATGAAATTGTTAACCTGTGTCAATAAAAGATACATCTTTTCCAATCAACAATAAGTCTTATACATAATGTATTAGAAATATGTCTCAGCGCTCCCACTTAATTTCTTGCAAATGCAAGAAGCTTCATCATCTCTAGTGAAATCAAACCTTTTAACAATTTCATCATGGTGAAGATTCCAACTCCGTGATGCTTACTTCAACTATTGAAGTTTGCATGCCTTTTTAGCATCCTTTGATTTAACAAAACCCCTCGGACCATGTCATGTGCACGTCCTAGGTAACCATTCTATTAGAAGAACGTTGTTTTTTGTTCAAATAGCATATACAACAATTGACATATGTAGTGGTTTCTACACTAATCTGTCTAGGCTAAATATTGGTACGAAAGAACAAATCTTGTTCTATTCAACTCCTTGAACATTGTCATAAACTCTTTACCGACATGTAGACTATTTCATAGATGTGAAACATCCATGTCTATTTCTGTATAGATCCAAATACGACTGATAGGATTCATGCCTTCCAGAGGGTCTTCCATGTTCAGTAACTTGGTTTCTCGTGTATGGAAATATCACGGATTTTATGGCTTCAAGCCATTTGATGGATTCAGGGGCCATCATCGCTTCTTTGCATGTAGTCGGTTCATCATTGTCAAATAATAATGATTCAATATCAAATCTTACTATTTGATTGTTTACCCGACATACGCGGTTCAATGAGAACTTAAATCTCCATGACCATAACTTTTGAGGCATGGGATCTATGAGCATTATGGCTACCCCCAAGAAACTTTCCGGTGCTATGCAACTCTACACATATAGCTAAAGTTCAATAACCTTATCAAAGTTCTATTGTCCTCCCACTTAACTTTTCGCGAAAATTCCTTCTCATGAAACTTGATGTTCTAAGTGACAAACATTTTTGTCTTCGGTGTTATGGAGGAACACCCAATGATTGTATTAGGATAACCTACAAAGACATGCTCATATGATTTTGGTTGTAAACATTTTACTTATGCCTAGCATACCAAAATTTAAGAAAAGACAACTTGATTTTTATCCCAATCCATAACTCATATGGTGTCATTTCAACAGATCATGATGGAGCTATTTTCAGTGAAAAAGCGGTAGTCACTAAAGCTTAATATTTAAAATATAATGGCAATTTTATAAATAACACCATTGATCCTACCATGTCAAACAAGGTTTGATTACATTTCGTGAAGACTCCATACTCCTATGGTGTTTCGAGAAACACAAGTCAATGGAACCATTCCTCAAATCATAGGTGTTCTGCTAAACTTGTAACTCAAATGTCTTCCTTTATGATCCAATCACAAACTCTTTATTTTCTTGTTACAATGATTTTCCACTTTATCCTGAAGTCATTTGAACATTTTCAAATGATTCATACTTCTCCCTTATTAAGTAAATATACACATGTATTTACTCAAATTTCGGAGAAAGGATATGAAGTTTAAATCCATCGCTCACGACTACACATAATGGACAATGTACATCCTCTTGCATTATGTCCAATAGGTTAGTCGTTCATTCTTATTTGGCCTATGAATGAGGTTTTAATTTTCTCAAGAAAAGTTTCACAAGCGTCGATTGATCAAAATCAAAAGACTCCAAAAATACATTAACATGGAGTTTTCTTCTTGTTTTCTTTCCAATATAATTTAAATGACAATGTCTGATATCCTAATCATTTGTCTAGCTACTTTTTAGCATCAGTGTTTATGGACGTGATTTATCCAATTAGATTCGTAAGAGTTCATCCATCGTCAATGGAATATGGTTATTATTTGAACAACCATCGTTCTCATAACACCGGAAGAAAATAACAATTACTAAAATACAAATCTTGAAGGGAAGCTTCGATGTCAACGAGAAACAGAATAACACTTTATTTGTTTTTGATGAACATCATCACATATTCTCTTGCTACTTACTTAGGCCATTGCAGTTCATGAATTATGTTGCTCTGTGTGACATTTCACACCAACCAATTCAGTATCCAATACCCAAGAATCGCATTGTTTAACAAGCAAAGAATACACCCATAACGCGCATATCATTTATATAGCTTAGCTGGACTTTTCCAGTATTTTTCCTTTCTACCAAATATTTACCAGATTCTCTTTCAGTATTACCTTTCCTTCTTAAAATAATCTATCAACATCAATAGTGGTGCCATACATATGACACATTATCCAAAGCGTGTATAGTCAAATACCAATACCTTTGGATTTGCACTTTGAAGTTGATCACCATCATGAAATGTTTGGCATTCTTTCAAATTTCATTCCTTTTAGTAATCCTTTTAATGTAGTAAACATTTTACCTACATCGTTTATCCATCCTTATCATGACAACTTTCATGATCAAGCTACTATAGCTTATAAAGGTGAATCGCGAATATAATGTTAGTTCCCAAAAACTTTTTGGGGGACCAGGACGCCTAGCGTCTCCAACCTTCACAAATTCTCATACTATATGGGAACATGTATCTTACTAAAAATTATATTCTATCATATTGAAACCAAACATTGTTTCAGATATCACAATATCTTTCACGCATGATGGTTTCTAAAACAATTCTTTCAGCTCCTAGATAACCTTGTTACTGACACAACGTTCGAATATCAAAGATCATGGAGGCAAGAATTGTACTTGAATACTAACGTTGGAACTGTTACTCTTGATTCAATACTACTTACTGAATTTCAAGGAGTAAGTGAGGTTTTCTGAAAAGTTTGCAATAGTAATTTAAACTTTAGATTGACACTCATAAAACAATACGATACCAGCTCGTAAAGTAAAAATTCCAGAATCATATAGTTATATTATCTCAATCATAGCTCAACACAAGGTAGTAAATGAATGCTAGTAAATACAACGAACTATACAAATTTACTTCAGTTTATGATAAATTGAGTTCAACATTAATCATATTACTACTGAACTCCCACTCAAAAACGACATCCCTCTAGTTAATTTTAGTGATTACACGAACCAAATTCACTATGCCACGACCGATCATCATGAGTTGTGGCGGAGCTCCAATGGTGAGCATCATATGGGCATCATTTCATCCATATGGTTGGTGTTTACCTTTTAGTTCATGTCCTGAGGCAATGTATGTACATGCTAGGTTCACCAAGTAAGAACCTTAGTACTCGTGTGTGTAAAACTATCTTATAGTTGTTGTATGTGAACGTAGAGTCTATCACACACGATCATCACGTGGTTCTTCAAAACGATGAACTTTCTTAACGGTGCATACTACGGAAGAACATATTATTATCTTGATATTTATTTGGAGGGATCATCTTATAATGATACCGCAAGGTTCTAAGCTAGACATAAGCATAAATAAGATGCATCAAGGGATAAACATCACACGCATATATAATGTGATATGATATGGTCCTTCTCGCATTCAATCTCCATCTTGTGCGTCTTGGTATGATCTCCATCATTCCATTGGCGTGTCACCAAGGTCCATGGTGCCACCATCATGGTTGTTCTCCACTAATCTAATTACATGGATTTCCACTTTCCGACACGCAGGCCATAAAATAAAATAACAAGCATATGGCTCCTGCCGGTTGTTTTACAATAAAACACATTGCATACAACAATGTTTGTATCATAGACCATATCAGATAACATGCCCTGCAAAAACAAGTTAGACGTCTCTAATTTATTTTTGCATATTTTACGCGGCTTTGGGATTTCTAGGAGAGAACTACTCTACCTACAAATTTCAGCCACAACGTTGACAATCAAGTTATTTGCAAATAGTTGTAAATTAGATCATGATTATGTTGGGAGACATATACACCCGCTGAGCCACTTATGCAATACGATTTGCATGTCAAGCATGGGATAGGTCTCATGTAGGAGGACATGTAAAGTTAGTCCGGGCCGCTTCATCCCAACATGCCACCATGATCAAAATTTACGCAAGTATGAAACAACAAGACTATCAACGCCCACATCTCTATGTGTGCTAACCATACAAAGCATCTATGCATAGACACAACTCTGATAACACTGATAGGATTTGTTGCATAGAAAACAAAAAAATCATACGGTTGCAACCACCAAGATCATATCTAGGAGATATATGTAACGGTTTCTGATGGACTCACCCTCAAAGACCGTAACGCGGGATAATGTTCCTGCAAAAAAAATATGGCTGGTGTAGAGTGTACACTACCATCCTCAAGGACACGCAAACGATCAGCGCCACAAGGGGCAGCACCTCCATAATTGGTGACATGTACGGTGTGCCGACGACTCCCGAACCCTCGCTTCAGCCGGGCCGTGGATGTAGCGGATCCCCGGGAACTCCAACAGTGCTACATCATGGTAGAGATGGTGGAGTGGAAGATCTCGATCAGGGCTTCTCCTAAGCACCTTTTCCAGTGGTAATGGACAAAGGTAGCAAGGGGGAAGATGCCAACCAAAGGGCACATGAGAGAATGGGAAAGTGAGAGTGTGAGAGAAGGGAGGTCTCCACCTCCTTTTATAGGGGGAGGGGCAAGCCCCTACCTTGGCTGGCGGCCAAGAGGGTGGCCCCTCCCTCCTCTCATTCATGTGGGTGGACTCTCCGCTCACATAATTTCAATCTCCACTTTCTTCCATTTATTCTCCACTCAAAAACCAAAGTTCTTTCCATTAAAGCACTTTAAATCTCTTGTTTTAATGAAACTCAATTTAATGAACACTTCATTTAATGAGTACTTCATTAAATGAACACTTCAATTAATGATCACATTAACATTCCGTTTCCTTGCTTTGTTTCGATACCCCGAAACCATTTCGGCAGATTTGACAGAACAAATTCCTATAATGTCCATTATCTTCTCATGTATTCTCCATCCGCTCAATTGCATCGAGTAACCTTAAGTGTGTCTCCCTACGGTCTCGAGAACTATGTAGACATGATCAAGACTTTCTCCGATCAATAATCATTAGCGGGATATGGAGATCCATAATGACTCTCACTAGTTCCACGAAAACCCAACGATCGTCTGAACCTTTTTCACTATAATCAAATTCCTTTTGTCTCATGATATTTTACTTGTCCAAGATTCGATCACTCGGTATCATCCATACCTTGTTTAATCTCGTTCTCGACAAGTACTCTTTTTCTCGTTCATGTGATATAACATTCTAGTGATCAAATCACTTACTTGCAAGCTATCTCAATGTGATATCATCGAGAGGGCCCTGAGTATATCTCTCCGTCATTTAGATGGAAAAATCCCACTCATGATCCACTAGCCTCAACTAACACTTTGCAAGTACCCGATGACACCTTTATAATCACATAGCTACGAAGTGACGTTTGATGTAATCAAAGTACCTTTCCGGTGAAAGTGATTGACATGATCTCATGGTGTAAGGACATTGAGTTACTACAACTATGATAGCAATATAAACTTGATGACATGATCATATTGCTACATCTACTTCGGGTGACTGTTCATCATATTATTATCTAATGATATGCCAATGTTCATGATCGGGAAACCTGTGATCATCAGTTAATCAACAAGCTAGTATTAAGAGAGGCTTTACTAGGAACCTTTTCTGTTTATAAATCACACATGTATTAATGTTTCCTATTAACACAATTATAGCATGAGAAATAAATATCTGTCTTAAACATGGAATAAGATAATAACCACTTTATTACTGCCTCTCGGGCATATTCCTTTCACTCGCGGTGTCGAGGAGCTGGCGGACGTGACACGGCATGCAAAGAGGAGTTGAACAAGGGGCATCATGAGGGAGTTTGTTGTTAGAGCTCATGCGAGTGCGACCAAGGCGGCCTCTTTGGAGCTTCGTGGCAGCACTTGTGGAGCATTTCCTGGACAAGAAGAGTGGATTAGATGCAGGGGTGTAGGGGATCATGGCATAGTGACATGCATAGAGGGAGGGCCAGAGGAGAGAGCACCATTCTCGATTTTTGAAGGGAGGCCGAAGTGCTTTACTTGGTTCATCCTAGGCATGGTAGAGCAAGGATGAGGATGAGGGGCTCAGGGAGGGTAGGTGTGAGGGGTAGGAGGCAAATGAGGAGCGAGGGAGGAGCAGGGGTGGCCTCTAGCTTACTTAAACCAGGGAGGGAGCCCATGATGTACAATGTCCATTTTGGACACGGAGGGGCGGTGTGGGCTAGGGTTTGGTCGACTTGGGTGGTGGAGGGCAGTGTGTGGGACACCTCTGGCCTACCCATACTATGGTAGGAGGCAGAGAGGGTGGAGAGGCCTCTCTCTCCATGGCTTCAGGCAAAACAAAGAAATGGCTAAGGAGAGGGCTAGGGCTATCTTGGGGGATGCTAGGTGGGGTAGTGGAGTGCTTTAGGGTCCCGTTGTCGAATAGGGTAGTAGAGAGGAGGGGTGTGGCAGCTGCATTGAATAAAAAGGGGTAAGACATGACCTAGCATTTATCTCCCTTCATACAAGCACAAAGGACACTAGGAAAGTTGTGCTACAGTAATCAGCTACAGTACCACACGACCAGAAGGGTGGTGGTTTGCCGTGGAGAAGTATTGGACAGGTTTTGATGGGTGTTGGAAATATTTGGATAGTGATTTTATATAATGATCAAATAGTCACACTTGATGGTCACTATGGAAAATTTCAATGCTTGATCTTGGAAAGATGATACGATGATGTTGGTAGCTAGATATGATCAAGATGCACATCTGAGAATTATTTGGGTTTTATTGGATGAGTTTTGATCCCTTTTATATCAGTTATTCAAATAGTGTTGAATCTATTTTCTTGATTTAATTTTTAGATTTTTTAATTGGAACAGGTGAGTTTTTGTTTTTATATGGTCCCAAATATTATATCACACTTTGGATAATTTTCCTAGAATTGATTGAGGCAGAAAAGTATTTAAAATAGATATATTCTTGTTTCTGTCATTTAGGAAAATAGGCAAAAAGAATTATTACAACTCTTCAAAAATATTTATTCTGAATTGGGAGGGTATGATATGATATATATGCCTCAATTTTTCCTAAGGTTTTCAAGGTGTTTTGGAGAAAAACAAACTCTCTTTCATGGAGTGAGTTTTTGAGGTTTTAGTCAAATAAAGGAATTAAATAGTTTTTGGGCCAAATTAATTATGGATAATATTTGATAAATATTTGTGTTCAAGTTATATGATGTATACATGATGTACCAATGATTTCCAACCTTGTGTTTTTAATATCAAGCTTGATTTGGGTAGAAACAATGAAAAAGAGAATCTTGGGCAAAGTTAATTTTATGCCACAAAAACTTGGTTGGATTAAGGAGCTCAAAGCTCCCCTTTGGTCATGGGATATATGTACGGATAGACCAAGGTGATTTATATCACCATGGTACATAGTTTGGAGGTTTATCATGATTTATCTTTCCAAGGATTGATGCCAAACATTTATAAAATAAGGGTGCTAGAACACATTATCAAATAGCCTCCAAAACCATGTGGGTTTAGGATGCACAAAGCTCCAATTGAAACAAGTGAAGTATGGATGCATAGACCTTCATGAGTAGAGCACAACCATACCAAGAGTTGGTCAAAATAAGAAAGTATGAAGATGCGAGATTCTGCCAAAGTAGGCTTGTTGATAAGATTTGCAGAAAAGATTAATTTATTGCAGGTAAAACTATCAGGAACAAGTGGGGTAAAGGATGATCTATCCAAGGGAAAGTGTGGTCCTTGGAAGTATTTAAGATGTTTACAAGATTTTTCAAGTGCATTTCCAAAAATGCACAAGGGTTGGGAAAAAGGGAGTCCCAAAGATGTGATATTTATAATAGTTTCCCATACTTAGCCATTTCTGGCAGATTTAGTGTTTTTGACTAGATTATAGGAGTTGCGTTTTTGATTGGTTGAAAGGTTCCAAGGCATCATCAAGTGGATTATGTTGAAGTGTAGATTTAGTAGAAGGAATCCTTTCTTAAGATTGGTCTTTATTAACTTCGAAGCTATGAGAAAGGATTAGCTATGGATTGATCTGGTTAAGGGGATTAGAGGGTCATTTTTAGTGACTAAATATCAGATCCAGCTTTGTAAACTTGGTTAAGGTTGGTATTATTAATTTATCATCATCCTAGAGGATGAGCTCTTAGGGTATCTCATACTACTTCCTAAGCAAACAAGTCAAACAATAGATCAAGGTAAATCATTAAACAGCTGATCAAGGCAACTCTTCTTACAACCAAAACACATCTACTACTATGGATACCTTCAAGACTAGCTTGAGGTAAGGATGGGTATTTTGAAAAGGTTGTGTTTTAAAGTAGATAAGAATCGCTTGGTATTTCTACCAAGAGTAGAGTTCAAGGTTTTATAAAAGGTTTTGGAAAGCCTAGGGGTAAGAGTATTTTGAAGGTCCTGTCTTGAAAACATAAGGAGATTATATCTTATAGATATCCATAATTTTGTGAGCATAGGCTACTAAAATGGTTAAGCTTACAAAGGCATCTTAGCTCAGGTTTTTGAAATGCCAAAACATTTGAGAATATGTAAAATGAGCCAAGAAATTTTTGTTAAATAGCTTTTTCAATTGAGGGTGAGGTAAGGAGTATATCAACTAACACATAGTCAAGCATAAACACCAACAAGCAAGCAAACACTACATCACTTAGCAAGATTTTTTTTTGTTCCCCCTAAATTTTGCTTTCTAGAAAACTAATCAGGGTTGCTAAAAGTGGGATGTTACAAACCTCAACATCTTGAGGTCTTCTACCGAATTTGGCTCGGCCTTTTCAGCGAATTTTGCTAGTATGACAGCTTGGCTCTTAGCCACCTTGCCCAATTGTGTGTCCATGGTCTTTGTCCTTTCCTGTAGATCATGCACATCATTTCTAATCGCAATGGCTTGATTAGGTAATTTACCAATACTAGCCTCATGGTTCTCCGTGATTTTAATAAGCATAATATTTTGCTTGGTTTGAGCTACAAAAAAGTTCTAACAGTATGTTCAAACAAGAGATTGCCATGATTTGCTCCATATGATTATCATAATTATTTTAATTAGCTCCTGTAGGATTAGAATAATGTTTTTGAACATTAGAAGCAAAATGTTGGTTCTTCCAAGCAGGATAATAAGGAGTACGAGCTATAAAATTAACATCGGTAGTGATAGCATTAATCTGGGTATCTTCCTTACCCTTTACTATGTTGTGTAAATAATCTACCTTAGCAGTAAGCTCTTCATTGTTTACCTCGGTGAATGAATTCACACTTTTGAGGTTTTTTCCGCATGCCATTGGGCATGGTTGTTTTGCATATCATCAAGTAATTTCTTTATGACACTCACTTTCTTTCCCATGATTGTTCCTGCTACTGCAGTATCTAGCATAGACTTAGACATTTTGTTATGGCCATTATAAAATAAATGCAATATAAGCCATTCTTCCATCCCATGACTAGGAAAGTTCATTATGGCTTCTTTCATCCTTTCCCATGCAAGCGCTAGTGTCTCGTGATCTTCTTGTCTAAAACTTGTAATGTTGGATCTCAGTTGCATAGTCGTAGCTGGGGGAAAATTTAGTCATAAAAGATTAGTGCATTCCTCCCAAGATGTGATAGTGCCCTTAGGTAGAGCTAGCAACCAGTCCTTAGGCTTTCCTCTTAGATAGAAAGGAAACAAGTATAATTTAACAGCATTTGGATCGACATCCTTAATATGCATCATGTCACAAATTTCAGTAAAAGTATTTAGGTGCAAACCTGAATCCTCGGAAGATGAGACTCTAAATTGGTTCAGTTGAACCAAACTTAAAAGATTAGGCATAATTTCATACGCTTACGCATCAACTATGGGCTGAGTAATAGGTGCACAAATAAAATCATCAGTAAGAGTAGCATACTCCCCAAGTTTCTTTTGAGCCATGGCTCTTCTCTTTTTGGTATTTCGAAAGTAAAGGAAACAAATAAATAAGTAACTAATTCTTTTGGGTTTTCAAATATATAACAAGAAAGTAAACTAATAAGAAGAAATAAACTACAAACAAGAAATAAAACTAAAAACAAGGTCTCTAGTGACCTCACCAGGATAGTGAATTGCTTCCCCGGAAACGGCGCCAGAAAAAGGGTTGATACCTTCGATCCAGATTCATGGATGTAGTATAATAGTCTTTTTCCCTAGTAGACCTAGGTTTAATCGAACCTTGGGAAATAATACTGAAAGGAACTAAAAAGGAAATGTCTGCAAAACTTTGTTTTTTAATTTTACCTTCATTTACCAGACCAATCTAGTTTACTTTATATCATGGGTTGATCTAGTGGATGGATATAGGCCAGGGTTGAAGATCCACCTACAGGTGCACATCATATGGTATAAAAGATAATAATAGGCACAAGCATGTGCAATGTTTTAATAGAGACAATATTTTGTGGGTAGCACATCATAATATACTAAAGCCCATGTGAGCCACAAGCATATCAGTAGTATTTTATCCAATCGAATGCACCACAAAGCACTGGGCTATAGATAGTTATTAAGTGAAAAACATAGATCAAAGCCTTAAGAATAGATGTTGATGTTGATCCCGAATGGATCGCTAAGCAAAGACCATATAGCCCTTTCTGTCACTTGGTTTCCTATGAGATCGCCGCTAGCCAAGTATCTCTCCTCAAGCCTTTATCGATCTCGGGGTTCTTGGGTACCTACAAGTCCAAAGATCGAGGCAAAACATAAAGAAACAAAAGATACAAATCCCTTATTCAAACAATACACAATACTCCCATATATTAGATGCACATAATTGCTGCGAGGTTTCTCCCCAACCCGCAACCCATGAGTACTACTCACTCATAACAATAAGATCAAGGGTAGAAACATTGTGCAACATACTTAGATTGAAACCAAATATTCTTACAATGGTCGCATACTCACAAGGAGATCTCAAGTACAAAGTAATGGCTATGGCTAATGGAGAGGATGGAAGATGGAAGGGATGAACTATGGTGTGGATCTCCTTTGGTGGTGTTGTGATGCAATCTGAGAATGGCGGCCCTCTGCACGGCGGCTAGGACCTCGCAATATAGGTGTCTTCACGAAATGAAGTCGTCGCCACATGGTACGGGCAGGCCCTACCTATACTAGTGGTCGTTATGGCTACTAACGCCTGGTAATTTCTCCAGGTTTACTTGGTCGTGTGGAGTTCCTCAAAATCTTCATTTATGACTCTTGATTTTGCATTAAAAAGTGTTATTTCATGCACAACACAAACCAAAGCAATGGTTTTCTTACCTTTGCAATAATTAGTCATTAGTGGCAAGGCTAGAGAGATTATTGTCAATTGGTTAACTAAAGAAATGTTTAAACGCGGGAAAAGATGGCTATTTTTAGAGCCATCAAATTCCAAAGAAACAACCAAATGAAAATGATAGTCAAATGTGGGTAAAATCCAACAAAACTCAAGTCAAAGGAAAAGGTCAACTCAAAAGGGTGACAGGAACCTACGACTATACACACACGTGGAGATTATTAAGATTATCACCGCTATCAAAGTGAGCACAAAATGTCCTAACGAATACTACGCTCGGTTGTCGTGCCAATTCTATGAGAGACGGTGGCCCATTTGCAAAGAAAATAATGAGCAACAGATTTGTGCACTTGCCTTGGGCATTCCTATTTCTCTTGCTTACAAGCTTGAGACTCTCTTATGCTATGGGAGACTATTTTTCTGTGTATCTTTTCTTTTTCTCTTTTTGTTTGATTTTTTGCTCTCCCTTGATGCCACCAAGTCAATCTTGATTTTGCTCTCACAGTATCACTATCCAAGGACAAGTTGAAATGGATCGTATGGGCACCTAGAGGGGGGGGGGGGGTGAATAGGCGCTACTCCAAATTTTAATAATTTTTCAATTTTAGGCTTAGCACAAAGGTAAATTCTCTAGATATACTATTAGGTAGAATTTCCCTATATGCAAACCTATCTACTAGCGAGTAAAGAGAGAGTGGAAGAGGAACGGGTAAACTGTAGTGAAGCACGCGGAGACACAGGATTTGTTTGACCGCAGTTCGTTCCTTGTTAAGGGAAGTACGTCTGCGTTGGAGGGGTGGGCGGTACTAAGACTCCGGGCCAGATTATCCGGCCTGGGGAGGAAAAACCTCCCCAGTTCGGAATTTTCGGGAGAAAATCCGACTAGGTACCGAGCGACGCGCCTTGGCTCCCTTTGAACAATGAGGTAGGCTGGATTATCCGGCCCTTGGTGGGGCGGATAATCCGGCCCCCCTCAAAGATTTCTGCACACTTAGCACACATTAATAATCTCCATAGTATTGTTATCTAATAGACAAAACATAGGAAAACATGAAATGTTCTTTCACAAGTGCACAATGATCAAGCAAACACAATATGTGACACTCTCGATGGGATAGGTACACACAAAGGAAGATATGTGGTTAACAAGGTGACGTAAGTTATACCTTAGTTGGTGATGATGTACTTGCGATCGGTGGTGCGAGAGGATGTTCGAGTTTCATGGTATCGTCGAGTGTGGGTGATCTTGCAGAAGCTTGCTGTTAGTTGCTGACACGCACACGAAACACAAACAATAAAGGAAAATTATCCAAAATGGAAAGGAGGCAAAACTGGTTAAAAATAGGCGCGGGAGCTGCAGACTCAGCGCACCAGGGCCAGAGAATCCGGTAGGCCGGAGACTCCGAGCTTCAGGGCCACTCTAGGGCCGGGGTCTGCTCCTCGAACTTGCTTGTGTTCTTGAGCGGAAATCCACGCCTTGGGGCCTCAAATCCGTGAAAATCTGGCCAAAGTTGGGTTGGGAAACACAGACAAAAGTTGGACCAACACCTTAGACAAGATTTGGTCGGATCAAAACCACAAATTACACTCAAAAATTAGAGATCGATCCAAAGGAAAATTTGGGCTCTCTTTTGGGGATTTTTGAATTTATGGTGGATAGAAGAAAATTTTGTGCAGAAATTCGTGATCAATGAAGCTCTTGATACCAATATGTTAGGGGTGACCCATTAGGGTTGCCCGATCTTTCACGAATCTCCTTGGAAATCGAGGTGAGGGAGAGTGGGGTGAGGGGAGGATGAAAACCACGAACACACATGCGAAGAACATGATGAACACACGCACACGCGATAAACGATACAAGGCTATAACTCACGCCGGCAGATACTGGTCCGACACAATCCCTAGGATCGTTGGAGGGTTAGAACACTGTCTCTCTAACCGGCACGACGAGCGGGAGGCTTGAAGAGATCTTGACAACTTGGAGAAGGGACACCGACTCCAAGGCCTTGTACAACTTGAATGCACTATGCAAAGCTCAAGATTTGTCGGATAATTGGTGCTCCTTGTCAAAGAGCATTAGACTAGAATTAGATAGATCCTCAACATGGGGATTACATGGTCCTGGCCCAAACGTCCTTAACATGCCTATCGTCACTTAGGCTGAAGACTCCGGTCTTGAGAGTCGGAGACTCTGGGGTGGCTGGAGACTCTAGGGTCGTTGTTGTAGCCTCCGTATTGGGGGGCACAATCCGGGTCGGAGTCTTCATGCTCTATGGGGTAATACCAGGGGTGTACTAGGAGCTCGAAGCCCTAGTCCGAAGTCCTACCCGGAGTCCTGGGAGCGGCACACCGGTGACTCCGGTGTTAGAGGCCGGAGACTCCAGGCTTCATGGGCGTATATTCCAGGCTTCATGGCCGAAAACTCCGGTCACTACTAGGAAAACAGCTATAGGTAGACAACCTACTCTATGGCGCATATGCAATACCATGCACCACAGATAAATATCAGTGGCGCATACGGAAAAAAACGCCACTGAAGTTTGGCAGTTCAGTGGCGCACGAAACCAATATGCGCCACATAAGTCCACATTTCTGTGGCGCATATTTTGGTGTGCGCCACAGAAAGTCGATGGGACCCAGCACCAAAAAAAGGGGGAGACAATTGTGTGGTGCATATTGTGGCGCCCCGCAAAAACCACTACTAGAAAATCGCGTTGTTTTTGTGCATTGCATCATCATGACCGCATGCTCATGTCATCATGCCACCTTGCATTTGAGCATCGTCATCGTGATGCATTTGTTTGTCTGAAACTATTTTCGAAAAACATATTTTGTTTTCTAAATACTCCGCCTTTATTTCAAATCCAAAACCCGGGTCTCCGGAATATTTTGCTTTGTCTACCAATGGTTTGCAAAATCCCCGTTTTAAATAATAATATATTTAGTTTATTTTTAGGGGGCAGCCGTACCGGGCCGATCCGACCCAGTCGGCCACCCTCAGTACAAAACCAGTCTAACCAGACCCTTTTCCTACCCCACCCTATCCTACCCACTCTGCCTCCACCTCACCCCACCCAATAGCCTGCCACCTCACCTCTCCTTTTCCTCTATCCAATCCCAGCCCGCCACCAAACCACCTGTCAACTCAGCCTGGCCCCACCCCGCCAACTCCCGCCCAAATCCTGCCTCCACCAAGTCCCACCCCAACCCCGGACCCCCGGCCCCACCGGGTCTCGGCCCCACCTCCGCCTGTGACCCCGCCCCACGTTCTCTCCCTCGCCTCTCTCTCCCCACTGCCGCCCCAACCGGCCGGACGCCTCTCTGCCTTCTCCCCTCCGACGCGTGAGCTTGACCGCGCGTTCCGCCGCTGCCGCCTCGAGACCTGTGTCCGCCCTCCTCCATGTCACGCCTTGAGCCCTGTCGCCTCCCGACAAGCCGCCGCCGCTTCCTCCTGCCTCCTCGTCGACCGCCTCCCGTAGCCCCGCCTCAGAGCTCCTTCCGCCGCCCGTGAGCTCTGTCACCAGCTGGCCGCCGGCATCGCCTCGCCGATCCCGTGTTCCCCCTCGTCCTCCGCGTGGCGCGCCACCGATGCGAAGCCTCCTCGCCTGCCGCCGCCTCGCCATCGACCGCCCTCCGCCACCTTCCCCGCTTAGCCTCGCTGTCCGCTGGCGCGTCCTCCGCAAGGTCGCTGTCGCCGCCGTCCTCGCCATAACTGCGGGGTTGCCGTCCGGCCCGAGCGCCTCCTGCGGGCCCCGTGCTGCCGTCCGTGTCTCCCGGCGACCGGCCTCTTCACAGATATTCGCGAAGCTGCAAAAGCTGCACCGTTGCTACTGACGTTTCAAGATCGCCACCGGCAACCGAAGCCAATTTGACAAGACCTTCGTCACACATTAAAGGACCCGGGAGATCTTCTACACGGACGTCATGATCTTCGGACTGCTCGTGGATCGGTACCAATGCGAGAAGCTCGAAGCCCGTTGCCAGGCCCGGATGTTTCAAACGCGAAGATCTGCTTCATGGATCCGAGACTGATCCGGAGCGCCAAGGCCTTCGACAGGAAACCGACAAGATCTACTACGTGGACTTTGCGACCCGAATATAGCCACAAGGAACCCGGAGGCGATGACGCGGTATGGCAAGATCTTCTTCTCGGAGCCGAACCCGAAGGTCGTCATGGTGGAACGCCAATGCTTCTACACGGACCATATGGCGCCACACCCGAAGATCTCCGATGAGGAACGCCAAGTACTTCCCTCAGACGCCTAGACCCGATCCGGAAGGACGCCAAGATCGCCACGAGAACGACAAGTACTTCATCCTGAACGCCATGATCTCCTTCCGATCCCGAAGACCTTCCCGAAGCCCGATCCCCAAGCTCCGAAGACCGATCCCGGCGAGACCGATCCCTGTCGAATCCCGAACCCCATCGAACCCCAAGATCGTCCGAACCCAGATGTGTGACCCCTATCCGAGACCCCTCATATTTTTATAATATATGATATACTTGTTGCATATTAAAATTGCCATGCATGCATACTTGTCTGTGGTTTGGGGGCATTATGCCGATTCACTCATAATTAAATATGGGGTCCATATGTGGGCAAATCTAGTCTTATATCGGCCCCATTTAAATTTGTGTAGCGAACCGGTGATATATTTTGCCATGTTAAGACAACATTTAAATTGTGGGGCTTCTAAACAACATGAACCTATTAATTAATTGCCGGGGCCTCGGTTCCGCTTAATATGACCTAAATGCATCGCATCTTGCCATGTCATACATCATGCATGCATCATGCCCGATCTTCTGCCGTAGTATTAAATAGTGCATCCGGTGTTTCTTCTAGTGCTTTGCTTCTTCGCGGATTAGGCCGATGAGTTGATGCGAGAGTCAACCCGATCTTCGGATGAACCTTCAGCAATGTTTCAGGCGAGCATCTTCCCTTTTCTACCTATCTTACTTTTATAGTATTTATTCCCTCCTGTTGATCTATTGCTATCTGTGTTGCGATGCTCTAGTTTTCGTACCCGTGATATCCCTTGCAGCCTTATATTGCCTTGGACACATCCTCTTACCTGTTGTTGGTAGATAGTTGGACTTGCGCGTCTTAGTCGCTTGCTTGCTCTAGTGTTGCATCTCGTCGATACCACAGCTTGTTGGAGTGTTGCCGCATGTTTAATGTTGGAGTTGATCAAGACTTTAATTACTGTTTAATAACTAAAATTGAAGTAGGTAATGCAGGCACCGGTGGGTGATAGACAATATTTGGTTTCCGACCGCTCCTGGTGTCCGTAGGACCCCGAGTTCTTGACACTGTTAGAGATCGGCGCGCTAACCACATGTGGGATGTGTGGGCACCCCATCGATTAGTACCTGATTTCAAAGTATTGTACCGGGGCCACAACTAGTTTGAGGTTTTATTTACTATTCGTACTTATGCCATGCTTCTTTGCTTTATTTAAATTGTGCGATGTCTGCACCTGTCTTTTAGGATTGGGACACGTTTGCTTTGTATCGACAAGCCAGTCATCTTTTCGGGTTCCCGATCGTACTGGCCCACCCAAACCCTGAGTCCGTCTCGGAGACCGGCCGACTTTGTTGCGGGTAGACTTAGTGGGGTGGCCCCCATGTACTTGCTTTGGGTCTGGGAAACGTCATGACTTAGGCCCCGCCGACATACCGATGGGTGTATGTTAACTGATCCGCAAAAGGGTCGAAGTGCGTGTGGATACTTTGGTGCACCCTCAGGTTAAATCTTTTCGAAAAGCCGTGTCCGCGGTTATGGACGACTTGGAGCACAGTTCTCGATCATAGACAACTATAACTAAAGTTTACTGTTATAACTTGACTTGTATCCGATATGACTAGTAATCAGCTTCACTACAACGGAATGGCTAAATAAAAGTACCAACAACTGCTGGGTTTTGGGATATCTCATGCTAATTGTATCTGACTAGTAAGTGTCGCAACTACAACGGAATGATTAACTAAAAGTGCCCACTGCTTATTATATCAGGATGACTATCCATATCTGACTAGTAATTGGTGCAACGATAACTGAATAAATAAAACTGCCAACTGTGTGAGTTCCTTGGTCCGACTTCCTCGATTGGTCTCGAGGGGGAAATACCGGGATGGGTTTGTTTGGTGGTAGCATCAGGTTGGTTCCGAATAGGTCTTTCTTATCCCTCTCTGAAAGCCGACAGTTATATCGAGTCTCTATAGGTTGTTTTGTGCATGCCGCGCTGCCGCTTCAGTCCACCATACCTATGTAGGCGAGGACCGCCGAATTCTAGCCTCGCTGCATCGCCTCGATCGACGCTCCTCTTTTTCCTTTGCCCTTTGTCGGCACCCCTTTTTTTTAGCAGGTATCGACGTCGTTAGCAGGGTTACCCTTCCGGCTTGGCCTGGGAAGGGTTATGGACGCCATTGGTTATTCTTCAGGGCTCTTAGCCCCATTTGCATCTTGTCCGTACTCGGACGCTATATCATTTTCAAGGTGATTTGGATCTTTGTATTGTATATCTGTATTCTTGACTCTTTGAGTCGTTGTTGTATATATCTGTTCTGTGGGTCCCATCGAGGACTGTTGTGTAATGTTATTACTTCGTATTCCACCCGCACGAAAGTGCCTGGTGGGCGTCCTTGAATCGTTTCTATGCGGGTTTGGCGGGAAGCGCTGAAACTTGCATAGGGCCGATTCGAGGGTGTTACAGAGTGGTATCAGAGCTCAGCAGTTGCGATACCCCACAAGTCCAGCCTGTAGGATAACCTAGCTAACGGCCGAAGTAGAGTGTCAAAACTATTTTTGCAAAATCGGGTGGATAGTTCTGATTAGGTCTGATTTTACTCCTTACCCCTCTGCTGCTCTCCTCTCACCTCTGCGTGTTTTGAATCCGCTCTCTTCTCTCTCTTCGAGTCCAGGATTTCTCGTGGTTGGGTTCCATCGTACCTTCAGGGTTTCGCTTCCTCCTTTGGTAACGGTGTTGCTACCTCTGGTCTTCATGCTATCCGAGGAATCCTTCGTCTGGTGGACTTCTCTTTGTTCCTTCTCGTGCCTTCTGGTGTTTTCCGACGTGACGACATCATCTACGCCAGGTCCGATGCAGAGCCGGCATCACTCCTTTGTTCCGAACCTCGATTGTCAAGATCTTCAGTCTGATTCCGAGAATGGCTGCACGCTTTTCTACTGATTGTGCGGAGTAATAGTTTGGGTGCGTGATGGATTGGCCCCCATGCCGACTACCCCTTCTATTCGCTTTTGTACATTGAAGTGGATGAGAATGCATCGGTTCTCTCTTTCTATCGAAGTTATAGGTGGCTTTATTTGTTGGTACCTCTACCTTAAACCTTTTGTTCCCGGAGTGTTCTCTCGACGATCACGGACAACGACCTCTTGTTAGTGGTGTCGCGAAGATCTACACGATGCGAGAAGATTCAGATCGCCGACCTTTTTTCCGGTACCATGAGGCGGATCTCGAGGGCGAGATCCATTGTTAGTGGTGTCGAATTGTGGCGCCCCGCAAAAACCACTACTAGAAAATCGCGTTGTTTTTGTGCATTGCATCATCATGACCGCATGCTCATGTCATCATGCCACCTTGCATTTGAGCATCGTCATCGTCATGCATTTGTTTGTCTGAAACTATTTTCGAAAAACATATTTTGTTTTCTAAATACTCCGCCTTTATTTCAAATCCAAAACCCGGGTCTCCGGAATATTTTGCTTTGTCTACCAACGGTTTGCAAAAGCCCCGTTTTAAATAATAATATATTTAGTTTATTTTTAGGGGGCAGCCGTACCGGGCCGATCCGACCCAGTCGGCCACCCCCAGTACAAAACCAGTCTAACCAGACCCTTTTCCTACCCCACCCTATCCTACCCACTCTGCCTCCACCTCACCCCACCCAATAGCCTGCCGCCACCTCACCTCTCCCTTTTCCTCTATCCAATCCCAGCCCGCCACCAAACCACCTGGTCAACTCAGCCTGGCCCCACCCCGCCAACTCCCGCCCAAATCCCTGCCTCCACCAAGTCCCACCCCACCTGAGGCGCGCGTCCCCAACCCCCTGGACCAACCGACACCCCGGCCCCACCCTGGCCCCACGCACCCCGCGTGGAAGCGCAGCAACCGCCGCCCCGTCCTCTCCCCAGATCCCGCCCCCGCGCCCGCGTCCCCGGGCCCCCCCGCCCCGGCCCCGGTCCCGGCGCCCCCCGGTGTCTCCCTCGCCTCTCCCAACGCCCGGCCGCCCGTGCTCCTCTGCCGCCTCCCCTCCGACAAGCGAAGCTTGACCGCATTCAGGCCCGCGTCGCCTCTCGAGACCCTGCGTCCGCCCTCCTCCGCGGTCACGCCTAGGAGCCCCGTCGCCTCCCGCACGAGCTCCGGCCGCCCCGTCTGCTCCTCCCTGCCGCCTGCGTCGATCTGCCTCCCCGTCGCCCCCGCCTCGCAGCTGCTCTGCCGCCGCCGCGGAGATGCTCTGTCCGCCTGCGTGCTGGCCGCCGGCATCGCCTCGCCGAGCCCGCGTTCCCCCCCTCGTCCTCCGCGGGCGCCGCCGCCTGATGCGAGCTCCTCCTCGCCCGGCCGCGTCGCCCATCGCCCTCGACCGCCCCTCGCCTCCTTCGCCACCTTTCCCCCGCTAGCCTCGCCGTCCGCTGGCGCGTCCTCCCGCAGCAAGGTCGCTGTCGGCCGCCGTCCTCGCCATATCTGCGGGGTTGCCGTCCGGCCCGAGCGCCTCCTGCGGGCCCCGTGCTGCCGTCCGTGTCTCCCGGCGACCGGCCTCTCACAGATATATCGCGAAGCTGCAGCAAGCTGCAGCCCGTTTTGCTACTGACGTTTCAAGATCGCCACCGGCAACCGAAGCCAATTTGACAAGACCTTCGTCACACATTAAAGGACCCGGGAGATCTTCTACACGGACGTCATGATCTTCGGACTGCTCGTGGATCGGTACCAATGCGAGAAGCTCGAAGCCCGTTGCCAGGCCCGGATGTTTCAAACGCGAAGATCTGCTTCATGGATCCGAGACTGATCCGGAGCGCCAAGGCCTTCGACAGGAAACCGACAAGATCTACTACGTGGACTTTGCGACCCGAATATAGCCACAAGGAACCCGGAGGCGATGACGCGGTATGGCAAGATCTTCTTCTCGGAGCCGAACCCGAAGGTCGTCATGGTGGAACGCCAATGCTTCTACACGGACCATATGGCGCCACACCCGAAGATCTCCGATGAGGAACGCCAAGTACTTCCCTCAGACGCCTAGACCCGATCCGGAAGGACGCCAAGATCGCCACGAGAACGACAAGTACTTCATCCTGAACGCCATGATCTCCTTCCGATCCCAAGACCTTCCAAGCCCGATCCCCAAGCTCAAGACCGATCCGTGAGACCGCTCCCTGTCGAATCCCGCACCCCCTCGACCCCCACGCTCGTCCGAACCCAGATGTGTGACCCCTATCCGAGACCCCTCATATTTTTATAATATATGATATACTTGTTGCATATTAAAATTGCCATGCATGCATACTTGTCTGTGGTTTGGGGGCATTATGCCGATTCACTCATAATTAAATATGGGGTCCATATGTGGGCAAATCTAGTCTTATATCGGCCCCATTTAAATTTGTGTAGCGAACCGGTGATATATTTTGCCATGTTAAGACAACATTTAAATTGTGGGGCTTCTAAACAACATGAACCTATTAACTAATTGCCGGGGCCTCGGTTCCGCTTAATATGACCTAAATGCATCGCATCTTGCCATGTCATACATCATGCATGCATCATGCCCGATCTTCTGCCGTAGTATTAAATAGTGCATCCGGTGTTTCTTCTAGTGCTTTGCTTCTTCGCGGATTAGGCCGATGAGTTGATGCGAGAGTCGACCCGATCTTCGGATGAACCTTCAGCAATGTTTCAGGCGAGCATCTTCCCTTTTCTACCTATCTTACTTTTATAGTATTTATTCCCTCCTGTTGATCTATTGCTATCTGTGTTGCGATGCTCTAGTTTTCGTACCCGTGATATCCCTTGCAGCCTTATATTGCCTTGGACACATCCTCTTACCTGTTGTTGGTAGATAGTTGGACTTGCGCGTCTTAGTCGCTTGCTCTAGTGCTGTTGCATCTCGTCCAGTACCACAGTTGTTGGAGTGTTGCCGCATGTTTAATGTTGGAGTTGATCAAGACTTTAATTACTGTTTAATAACTAAAATTGAAGTAGGTAATGCAGAGGCACCGGTGGGTGATAGACAATATTTGGTTTCCGACCGCTCACTGGTGTCCCGTAGGACCCCGAGTTCTTGACACCTGTTCCGAGATCGAGCGCGCTAACCACATGTGGGATGTGTGGGCACCCCATCGATTAGTACCTGATTTCAAAGTATTGTACCGGGGGCCACAACTAGTTTGAGGTTTTATTTACTATTCTGTACTTATGCCATGCTTTACTGCTTTATTTAAATTGTGCGATGTCTTTTGTCTTGTTTAGGATTGGGACACGTTTTATTTGTATCGACAAGCCCGATCATCTTTTCGGGTTCCCGATCGTTCTGGCCCACCCAAACCCCGAGTCCGTCTGGAGACCGGCCGACTTTGTTATGGGTAGACTTAGTGGGTGGCCCCATGTACTTGCTTTGGGTGGGAAACGCGTCATGACTTAGGCCCGCCGACATACCGATGGGTGTATGTTAGCGATCTCGGCAAAAGGGTCGAAGTGCGTGTGGATACTTTGGTGCACCCCTGCAGGGTTAAATCTTTTCGAAAAGCCGTGTCCGCGGTTATGGACGACTTGGAGCACAGTTCTCGATCATAGACAACTATAACTAAAGTTTACTGTTATAACTTGACTTGTATCCGATATGACTAGTAATCAGCTTCACTACAACGGAATGGCTAAATAAAAGTACCAACAACTGCTGGGTTTTGGGATATCTCATGCTAATTGTATCTGACTAGTAAGTGTCGCAACTACAACGGAATGATTAACTAAAAGTGCCCACTGCTTATTATATCAGGATGACTATCCATATCTGACTAGTAATTGGTGCAACGATAACTGAATAAATAAAACTGCCAACTGTGTGAGTTCCTTGGTCCGACTTCCTCGATTGGTCTCGAGGGGGAAATACCGGGATGGGTTTGTTTGGTGGTAGCATCAGGTTGGTTCCGAATAGGTCTTTCTTATCCCTCTCTGAAAGCCGACAGTTATATCGAGTCTCTATAGGTTGTTTTGTGCATGCCGCGCTGCCGCTTCAGTCCACCATACCTATGTAGGCGAGGACCGCCGAATTCTAGCCTCGCCGTGTACTGGCCTCAGTACTGACGCTCCTCTTTTTCCTTTGCCCTTTGTCGGCACCCCTTTTTTTTAGCAGGTATCGACGTCGTTAGCAGGGTTACCCTTCCGGCTTGGCCTGGGAAGGGTTATGGACGCCATTGGTTATTCTTCAGGGCTCTTAGCCCCATTTGCATCTTGTCCGTACTCGGACGCTATATCGTTTTCAAGGTGATTTGGATCTTTGTATTGTATATCTGTATTCTTGACTCTTTGAGTCGTTGTTGTATATATCTGTTCTGTGGGTCCCATCGAGGACTGTTGTGTAATGTTATTACTTCGTATTCCACCCGCACGAAAGTGCCTGGTGGGCGTCCTTGAATCGTTTCTATGCGGGTTTGGCGGGAAGCGCTGAAACTTGCATAGGGCCGATTCGAGGTGTTCTGAGTGGTATCGAGCTCAGCAGTTGCGATACCCCACAAGTCCAGCCTGTAGGATAACCTAGCTAACGGCCGAAGTAGAGTGTCAAAACTATTTTTGCAAAATCGGGTGGATAGTTCTGATTAGGTCTGATTTTACTCCTTACCCCTCTGCTGCTCTCCTCTCACCTCTGCGTGTTTTGAATCCGCTCTCTTCTCTCTCTTCGAGTCCAGGATTTCTCGTGGTTGGGTTCCATCGTACTTCGTGGTTTCGCTTCCTCCTTTGGTAACGTGTTGCTACCTCTGGTCTTCATGCTATCCGAGGAATCCTTCGTCGGTGGACTTCTCTTTGTTCCTTCTCGTGCCTTACGGTGTTTTCCGACGTGGCGACATCATCTACGCGGTCCGGCAGAGCCGGCATCACTCCTTTGTTAGAACCTCGATTGTCAAGATCTTGATCGATTCGAGAATGGCTGCACGCTTTTCTCTTGATTGTGCGGAGTAATAGTTTGGGTGCGTGATGGATTGGCCCCCATGCCACTACCCTTCTATTCGCTTTTGTACATTGAAGTGGATGAGAATGCATCGGTTCTCTTTTCTATCGAAGTTATAGGTGGCTTTATTTGTTGGTACCTCTACCTTAAACCTTTTGTTCCCGAGTGTTCTCTCGGCGATCACGGACAACGACCTCTTGTTAGTGGTGTCGAAGAGCTACACGATGCGAGAAGATTCAGATCGCCGACCTTTTTTCCGGTACCATGAGGCGGATCTCGAGGGCGAGATCCATTGTTAGTGGTGTCGAATTGTGGCGCCCCGCAAAAACCACTACTAGAAAATCGCGTTGTTTTTGTGCATTGCATCATCATGACCGCATGCTCATGTCATCATGCCACCTTGCATTTGAGCATCGTCATCGTCATGCATTTGTTTGTCTGAAACTATTTTCGAAAAACATATTTTGTTTTCTAAATACTCCGCCTTTATTTCAAATCCAAAACCCGGGTCTCCGGAATATTTTGCTTTGTCTACCAACGGTTTGCAAAAGCCCCGTTTTAAATAATAATATATTTAGTTTATTTTTAGGGGGCAGCCGTACCGGGCCGATCCGACCCAGTCGGCCACCCCCAGTACAAAACCAGTCTAACCAGACCCTTTTCCTACCCCACCCTATCCTACCCACTCTGCCTCCACCTCACCCCACCCAATAGCCTGCCGCCACCTCACCTCTCCCTTTTCCTCTATCCAATCCCAGCCCGCCACCAAACCACCTGGTCAACTCAGCCTGGCCCCACCCCGCCAACTCCCGCCCAAATCCCTGCCTCCACCAAGTCCCACCCCACCTGAGGCGCGCGTCCCCAACCCCCTGGACCAACCGACACCCCGGCCCCACCCTGGCCCCACGCACCCCGCGTGGAAGCGCAGCAACCGCCGCCCCGTCCTCTCCCCAGATCCCGCCCCCGCGCCAGCGTCCCCGGGCCCCACCTCCCCTGCCCGTGACCCTGCTCCCCACGTTCTCTCCCCTCGCCTCTCCTCTCCCCACCGCTCGCCCCAACCGCCGGCCGCCCCGTCTGCTCCTCTCTGCCGCCTCCCCTCCGACGCGAGCTTCGACCGCCGCGTTCCCGGCCGCCGTCGCCTCGAGACCCTGCGTCCGCCCTCCTCCGCGGTCACGCCTTGGAGCCCCGTCGCCTCCCGCACGAGCTCCGGCCGCCCCGTCTGCTCCTCCCTGCCGCCTGCGTCGATCTGCCTCCCCGTCGCCCCCGCCTCGCAGCTCCTCTGCCGCCGCCGCGGAGATGCTCTGTCCGCCTGCGTGCTGGCCGCCGGCATCGCCTGCGCCAGCGTTCCCCCTCGTCCTCGCGGCGCCGCGCCGATGCGAAGCTCCTCCTCGCCGCGCGTCGCCCTCGCCTCGACCGCCCCCTCGCCACCTTTCCCCCGCTAGCCCTGCTCCGGCTGGCGCCTCTCCTCCGCAGCAAGGTCGCTGTCGGCCGCCGTCCTCGCCATGTCTGCGGGGTTGCCGTCCGGCCCGAGCGCCTCCTGCGGGCCCCGTGCTGCCGTCCGTGTCTCCCGGCGACCGGCCTCTCTGCGTATATCTGCTAGCTGCAGCAAGCTGCAGCCCGTTTTGCTACTGACGTTTCAAGATCGCCACCGGCAACCGAAGCCAATTTGACAAGACCTTCGTCACACATTAAAGGACCCGGGAGATCTTCTACACGGACGTCATGATCTTCGGACTGCTCGTGGATCGGTACCAATGCGAGAAGCTCGAAGCCCGTTGCCAGGCCCGGATGTTTCAAACGCGAAGATCTGCTTCATGGATCCGAGACTGATCCGGAGCGCCAAGTCCTTCGACAGGAAACCGACAAGATCTACTACGTGGACTTTGCGACCTGAAGATAGCCACAAGGAACCCGGAGGCGATGACGCGGTATGGCAAGATCTTCTTCTCGGAGCCGAACCCGAAGGTCGTCATGGTGGAACGCCAATGCTTCTACACAGACCATATGGCGCCACACCCGAAGATCTCCGATGAGGAACGCCAAGTACTTCCCTCAGACGCCTAGACCCGAACCGGAAGGACGCCAAGATCGCCACGAGAACGACAAGTACTTCATCCTGAACGCCATGATATCCTTCCGATCCCGAAGACCTTCCCGAAGCCCGATCCCCAAGCTCCGAAGACCGATCCCGGTGAGACCGATCCCTGTCGAATCCCGAACCCCATTGAACCCCAAGATCGTCCGAACCCAGATGTGTGACCCCTATCCGAGACCCCTCATATTTTTATAATATATGATATACTTGTTGCATATTAAAATTGCCATGCATGCATACTTGTCTGTGGTTTGGGGGCATTATGCCGATTCACTCATAATTAAATATGGGGTCCATATGTGGGCAAATCTAGTCTTATATCGGCCCCATTTAAATTTGTGTAGCGAACCGGTGATATATTTTGCCATGTTAAGACAACATTTAAATTGTGGGGCTTCTAAACAACATGAACCTATTAATTAATTGCCGGGGCCTCGGTTCCGCTTAATATGACCTAAATGCATCGCATCTTGCCATGTCATACATCATGCATGCATCATGCCCGATCTTCTGCCGTAGTATTAAATAGTGCATCCGGTGTTTCTTCTAGTGCTTTGCTTCTTCGCGGATTAGGCCGATGAGTTGATGCGAGAGTCGACCCGATCTTCGGATGAACCTTCAGCAATGTTTCAGGCGAGCATCTTCCCTTTTCTACCTATCTTACTTTTATAGTATTTATTCCCTCCTGTTGATCTATTGCTATCTGTGTTGCGATGCTCTAGTTTTCGTACCCGTGATATCCCTTGCAGCCTTATATTGTCTTGGACACATCCTATTACCTGTTGTTGGTAGATAGTTGGACTTGCGCGTCTTAGTCGCTTGCTCTAGTGCTGTTGCGTCTCGTCCAGTACCACAGTTGTTGGAGTGTTGCCGCATGTTTAATGTTGGAGTTGATCAAGACTTTAATTACTGTTTAATAACTAAAATTGAAGTAGGTAATGCAGAGGCACCGATGGGTGATAGACAATATTTGGTTTCCGACCGCTCACTGGTGTCCCGTAGGACCCCGAGTTCTTGACACCTGTTCCGAGATCGAGCGCGCTAACCACATGTGGGATGTGTGGGCACCCCATCAATTAGTACCTGATTTCAATGTATTGTACCGGGGGCCGCAACTAGTTTGAGGTTTTATTTACTATTCTGTACTTATGCCATGCTTTACTGCTTTATTTAAATTATGCGATGTACTGCACCTGTACTGTTTAGGATCGGGACACGTTTTCGCTGTATCGACAAGCCCAGTCATCTTTTCGGGTTCCTCGTTTCTACCGTCCACCCAAACCCTGAGTCCATCTCGGAGACCGGCCGACTTCGTTGCGGGTAGACTTAGTGGGGTGCCCCCCATGTACTTGCTTTGGGTCTGAGAAACGTCATGACTTAGGCCCCGCCGACATACCGATGGGTGTATGTTAACTGATCTGGCAAAAAGGGTCGAAGTGCGCGTGGATACTTTGGTGCACCCCTGCAGGGTTAAATCTTTTCGAAAAGCCGTGTCCGCGGTTATGGACGACTTGGAGCACAGTTCTCGATCATAGACAACTATAACTAAAGTTTACTGTTATAACTTGACTTGTATCCGATATGACTAGTAATCAGCTTCACTACAACGGAATGGCTAAATAAAAGTACCAACAACTGCTGGGTTTTGGGATATCTCATGCTAATTGTATCTGACTAGTAAGTGTCGCAACTACAACGGAATGATTAACTAAAAGTGCCCACTGCTTATTATATCAGGATGACTATCCATATCTGACTAGTAATTGGTGCAACGATAACTGAATAAATAAAAGTGCCAACTGTGTGAGTTCCTTGGTCCGACTTCCTCGATTGGTCTCGAGGGGGAAATACCGGGATGGGTTTGTTTGGTGGTAGCATCAGGTTGGTTCCGAATAGGTCTTTCTTATCCCTCTCTGAAAGCCGACAGTTATATCGAGTCTCTATAGGTTGTTTTGTGCATGCCGCTGCCGCTTGATCCACCATACCTATGTAGGCGAGGCAATTCTAGCCTCGCCGTGTCGGCCTCGATCTTGACGCTCCTCTTTTTCCTTTGCCCTTTGTCGGCACCTTTTTTTTTTAGCGGTATCGGCGTCGTTAGCGGGGTTACCCTTCCGCTTGGCTGGGCAGGGTTATGGACGCCATTGGTTATTCTTCAGGGCTCTTAGCCCCATTTGCATCTTGTCCGTACTCGGACGCTATATCGTTTTCAAGGTGATTTGGATCTTTGTATTGTATATCTGTATTCTTGACTCTTTGAGTCGTTGTTGTATATATCTGTTCTGTGGGTCCCATCGAGGACTGTTGTGTAATGTTATTACTTCGTATTCCACCCGCACGAAAGTGCCTGGTGGGCGTCCTTGAATCGTTTCTATGCGGGTTTGGCGGGAAGCGCTGAAACTTGCATAGGGCCGATTCGAGGGTGTTACACATATGTCCATATGCGCCACAGAAAGTGATGTTTCTGTGGCGCATGTAGGTGTATGCGCCACAGAATATGGAAAAACAGATCCCACCACCCCCACCACGTGGATCGCGTTTTCAGTTTTGTAAAAAATAAACAAAAATGATAAAAAGTTCAAAAAATTTCCTTTGAGATGTAGTTATATTTTAGGGTGTAGTTGTAGTGAAAATTGAAATACATGAATTTCGATGTATTTTGCAAAATAGGTCATGGCACGGTAAACAACCATAACTTTTGCATACGATGTCGGAAAAAAATCTTTAACCTATCAAAATGATTGTCTCAAAGTTTCCTACTCAATTTCAATGACCTATGGTCATTTTGGATTTTTATAGAATCTCCAAATTCGAAAAGAGTAAAAAGTTATGGCTGAAAGAAGATTTTTTACTTCAAAAAAATAAAAAAGGGGGAGAAACTTCTGTGGCGCATTTATCCCATATGCGCCTCAGAAGTCTTGGGCGGGATTCGAAATTTGAATCCCGCCGACGCCCTTCTCCCTCCCTTTTTCTCCCCCACCCCCACCCCCCACTTCTTCTCCCCTTCCCACTTCTCCTTCCCACCACACTTCTCCCCTTCTCCTCCCTCCTTCTCCACTCTTCGGCGACCTCCTCCTCCTCCACCACCAACTCCGGCAACCTCCTCCTCCTCCTCCTCCACCACCAACTCTGGCAACCTCCTCCTCCTCCACCACCAACTCCAGCGACCTCCTCCTCCTCCTCCTCCACCACCAACTCCGACAACCTCCTCCTCCTCCACCACCAACTCCGGCGACCTCCTCCTCCTCCTCCACCAGCAACTCTGGCGACCTCCTCCTAGCCCTCCTCTAGCCACTAGCCACTAGCCACCACCACCACCACCACCTCCGGCCAGATCTAGATCTGGCCTAGATTTTTTTTTGAAATTTGAAAAAACTTCTGTGGTGCATATTAGCCATATGCGCCACAGAAGTTTGAGATTTCTATGGTGCATTTCAAAATGCGCCACAGAAGATAGTTATCAGTGGTGAGGTATCAGTGGCGCATCAGATATGCGCCACGGATAGTGAAAAAAGTGTGCCACTGATAAGGGGTTTCCTAGTAGTGGGTGCTTCGGCCTCTTCTGTGACAACTTCTTCTCCAGCTCCTGGTTCTTCTTCTACGGGGCTTGTCAATGCGTCGGGGCTTCTTAGCTGAGTATGCACAGTGTAGGGGCATAAGTAGTATGCCATTCAAGGGTTTATCGAAATCACACGAGGAGAGGAGCGAGTTAACCTTATCTTGTAGGAGTTTAGCTCGAGTACGTGTAATTGGTCCACTTGGGGGACTTGGTGTTGAGGATGTAGAGACGTCCGTAGGATGGGATACATCAGGTACCCTATGGGTCACCCCCAGACCTTTTTTCCTGAAAATTGCGTGTGTTCTCTACGGTACCTAAAGTTAGAAACCACCATTACCGAGGCGTAACTCAAGAAAAAATAGTATATTCCTCCATGCCAATAAAAATACCTAGCTCCATGTTACGGATGTTTTATGTGGTGTAGCATCCATCTAAATTTCCTCTCGGCCATTGTTGCACTCATATATTGCACCTCCTTTGGAAATACACAGGTTTTTTGGATTCAAAAAATGGAAAGTCAAGATTTCTTCAAAACCAAGAAATCTCTAGTTAGAGAAGTTGCTTGGAATGCCGAGAGGGAGCCTAGTGCCAGGTCTAAGCTCAATGCATTGAGTGGGACCATGTTTTGGGTAGTGAGGGGGGATCTAGGGTTTAAAGACAAGTTAACTCCTACTCGATAGTCATCCGGGTGGTGCCTTGGGTGCCAAAAGTCTTGGTATGTCTTGTTTACGATATTTTGCGAGTAGTGGATCATATATAAGGGCTCCACGAGTTGGTTTCATATTTGTATGATTTTTTTTGAATTTCCTATGCCGGGGTTCGAAAAAAGGGAAAACTCGTCGGCGTGCGCAACCATGCAAGGGTCAGTGAAATCTTGAACCTAGGCTTGTATCCAGCCTAGGTACCCTATGGGGCACCCCAAACCATTTTTTCCTACAAATTGAGTGTATTCTCTATGGTACCTACAATTAGGAACTACCATTAAAAGATTAAAAAAACTGCCATTACTAGGGCGTAACTCAAGAAAAAATATTATATGCCTCCACGCCGAGAAAAATACAAAGATCGAGGTTATGGATGTTTTATGTGGTGTAGCATCCATGTAAATTTCCTCTCGGCCATTATTGCACTCACATCTTGCACCTCCTTTGGAAAAACAACGGTTTTTTGGATTCAAAAAATAGGAAGTCAAGATTTCTTCAACTAACCAAGAAATCTCTAGTTGTAGAACTTTCTTGGAATGCCGAGAAGGAGCTAAGTGCCAGGTTGGAGATCAATCGATGGAGTGGTGCCATGTTTTGGGCAGTGTGGGGGGATTTAGGGCTGAGAGAAAAGTTAACTCCTACTCGATAGTCATCTGGGTGGTGCCTTGGGTGCCAAAAGTCTTGGTATGTATTGTTTATCATTTTTGGTAGTTAGTGGGTCACATATAAGGGCTACACGAGCTGTTTTCATATTTTCATGATTTTTTCAATTCCTTTGCTGGGGTTAGGAAATAGGGGCAAACTCGTCGGTGTGCACAACCATGCAAGGGTCATTGCAATCTTGAACCTAGGCATGTATCTAGCCTAGGTACCCTATGGAGCACCCCAAACCATTTTTCTCTAAAAATGAAGTGTGTTTCCTAGGGTACCTAAAGTTAGAAATCGCAATTACCAGGGCTTAACTAAAGAAAAAACAATATATTCCTCCACACCGAGAAAAAACCAGCTCCAGGTTATGGCCTTTTTATGGGGTCTAGCATCCGTGTAAATTTCCTCCCGGCTATTTTCACGCGTATATCTTGCACCTCTTGTAACCAAGAAATATCTAGTTGGAGAAATTGTTTGGAATGCCGAGAGGGATCCTAGTGTCGGGTTTGGGCTCAATTCGTGGAGTGATGCCATGTTTTGGGGAGTGAGGAGGGGATATAGGGTTGAAAGCCAAGTTAACGATTACTCAATAGCCATCCGGGTGGTGCCTTGGGTGCCAAAAGTCTTGGTCTATCTTGTTTATTATTTTCTGCGGGTAGTGGGTCACATATAAGGGCTTCACGAGTTAGTTTCATATTTTTATGATTTTTTCAATTCCCTTTGCCGGGGTTCGAAAAAAGAGAAAACTCTTCAGCATGCGCAACCATGCAAGGGTCAGTGCAATCTTGAACCCAGGCTTGTATCCAGCCTAGGTACCTGATACGTCCAAAACGTATCTACTTTCCCGAACACTTTTGCTATTGTTTCTCCTCTAAACTTGTGTGATTTGGATACAACTAACACGGTCTGACGCAATTTTCAACAGAATTACCTTGGTGTCTAGTTTTTGTGCAGAAAATCAACTATCAAGAAAAATCCCGGAAAATATGCCAAAAATCCTATTTCACCAGAAGACTCATGGAGCCAGAAGACGAGACGGAGGAGGGCCACGAGGGGCCCACACCACTGGCATAGACGGGCTAGCCAGGCCTTTGAGGGTAGTGGTCGCCTCGGTCACCCCCTCGGCCTCCCTCTTTGCCTATAAGATGCCTCCTGACCTAAAAACCAAGGGGGGTTCGACGTTTTTTTCAGATAGAGTTCTATTGTGCCACCACCACCAGTTTTCGCGAATCGGAACGAGAAAATCCGTTCTAGCACCCTGCCGGGACAGGGAATTGGAGGAGATCATCGCCACCATCATCACCATCGCTTCTTCATCAACCATCCATGATTCCCCCATCCATGAGTGAATAATCCCCCGTTGTAGCCTATGGGGATGGTAGGGATTGGATGAGATCGTTCATGTAATGGTATCAGATTGTTAGGGCATGGTGCCTAGTATCTATTATTAGTGCTTTTTGACTTTGTTGCAACTTGTTATGCTTAATGCTTGTCACTAGGGCCCGAGTGCCATGATTTCAGATCTGAACATGTTATTGATTCATGAAGATAGTATTGTTTGTGATCTTACCTGCAAGTTGTATACACATATTGTTGGCCCCGAAGTGACAATAATCGGGATAACCGGAGGGGGTGGCTTTGATGTGAGGATCACATGTGTTCATAGAGTGTTCATGCTTTGCTCCGGTGCTCTATTAAAAGGAGCACCTTAATTGCCAGTAGTTTCCTTGAGGCCCTGCTGCAAACGGGCTGGCAGGACAAAAGATGTTGTGCAAGTTCTCATTGCGAGCACGTATGACTATATATGGAACACATGCCTATGATTATTTAGTACTTGGACGCTTTACCTTATTTATCTACAAATGCCCTATATCTTGATTTCTATATGAATTGTCTTGTCCATGCAGCGCCCGTCCATCCATCCATATGCCTACCGCGCTTTAATCCTATTGTTTACTGCAATTGTTACTACTGTCTTTACTTTTACTACTGTTATTACTTTGCTATTGCTACTACAAAACTGTTGCTACTGATAAACTGTTGTGAGCAAGATTGTTTCTAGGTGCATCTGGATTGACAACTCAGTTATTAAGGCTTATAAATATTCTTTGGCTCCCCTTGTGTCGAATCAATAAAATGGATTTCACTTCCCTCGAAAATACTGTGATACACCTCCCTATACTTGTGGGTCATCAGTACCCTATGGGGCACCCCAAACCATTTTTTCCTAAAAATTGAGTGTGTTCTCTACGGTACCTAAAGTTAGAAACTGCCATTACCAGGGCGTAACTCAAGAAAAATAGTATATGCCTCCATGTCAAGAAAAATACCAAGCTCGAGGTTATGGATGTTTTATGTGGTGTAGCGTCCATGTAAATTTCCTCTTGCCATTGTTGCGCTCAGATCTTGCACCTCCTTTGGAAAAACTCTGGTTTTTTGGAGTCAAAAATGGGAAGTCAAGATTGCTTCAAATAACCAAGAAATCTCTAGTTGTAGAAGTTTCTTGGAATGCCGAGAAGGAGCTAAGTGTCGGGTTTGGGATCAATCCATGGAGTGGTGCCATGTGTTGGGCAGTGAAGGGGGATTTAGGGTTAAGAGCAAAGTTAACTCCTACTCGATAGTCATCTGGTGGTGCCTTGGGTGCCAAAAGTCTTGGTATGTATTGTTTATCATTTTTTGCAGTTAGTGGGTCACATATAAGGGCTACATGAGGTGTTTTCATATTTTCATGATTTTCTGAATTCCTTTGCCGGGGTTCAGAAATATGGGCAAACTCGTCGCGTGCACAACCATGCAAGGGTCAGTGCAGTCTTGAAGCTAGGCATGTATCTAGCCTAGGTACCCTATGGGGCATCCAAAACCATTATTTCCTGAAAATGGAGTGTGTTTTCTAGGGTACCTAAAGTTAGAAATCGCAATTACTAGGGCGTAACTCAAGAAAAAACAATATATGCACACCAAGAAAAATACCCAGCTCCAGGTTATGGCCTTTTTATGGGGTCTAGCACCCGTGTAAATTTCCTCCCAGCTACTGCCGCGCTCATATCTGGCACCTCCTTTGGGAAAACACCGGTTGTTTGGATTCAAAAAATGGAAAGTCAAGATTTTTTCCAATAACCAAGAAATCTCTAGTTGGAGAAGTTCTTTGGAATGCCGAGAGGGATCCTAGTGCTAGGTTTGGGCTCAATCCATGGAGTGATGCAATGTTTCAGGAAGTGAGGAGGGGTTATAGGGTTGAAAGCCAAGTTAACTCTTACTCAATAGCCATCCGGGTGGTGCCTTGGGTGCCAAAAGTCTTGGTATGTCTTGTTTATGATTTTCTGCGGCTAGTGGGTCACATATAAGGGCTTCACGAGCTGGTTTCATATTTTTATGATTTTTTTTGAATTTCCTTTGTCGGGGTTCAAAAAAGGGAAATCTCGTCGGTGCGCAACCATGCAAGGGTCAGTGCAATCTTGAACCCAGGCTTGTATCAAGTCTAGGTACCCTATGGGGCACCCAAACCATTTTTTCCCAAAAATTGAGTGTGTTCTCTACGGTACCTACAGTTAGAAACTGCCATTACCAGGGCATAACTCAAGAAAAAATAGTATATTCCTCCACGCCGAGAAAAATACCAAGCTCGAGGTTGTGGACATTTTATGTGGTGTAGCATCCATGTAAATTTCCTCTCGGCCATTGTTGTGCTCAGATCCTGCACCACTTTTGGAAAAACACCGGTTTTTTGGATGGAAGTCAAGATTTCTTCAAATAACCAAGAAGTCTCTAGTTGTAGAAGTTTCTTAGAATGCCGAGAAGGAGCTCAGTGCCAGGTTGGGGATCAATCCATGGAGTGGTGCCATGTTTTGGGCAGTGAGGAGGATTTAAGGTTGAGAGCAAAGTTAACTCCTACTCGATAGTCATCTGGGTGGTGCCTTGGGTGCCAAAAGTATTGGTATGTATTGTTTATCATTTTTCGCAGTTAGTGGGTCACATATAAGGGCTACACAAGATGTTTTCATATTTTCATGATTTTTTGAATTTCCTTTGTTGGGGTTCGGAAATATGGGCTAACTCGTCAGTGTGCACAACCATGCAAGTGTTAGTGCAATCTTGAACCTAGGCATGTATCTAGCCTAGGTACCCTATGGAGCACCCCAAACCATTTTTTTCCTAAAAATGGAGTGTGTTTTCTAGGGTACCTAAAGTGTGAAATCACAATTACCGGGCGTAACTCAAGAAAAAACAATATATGCCTCCACACCAAGAAAAATACCCAGCTCCAGATTATGGCCTTTTATGGGGTCTAGCATCCGTGTAAATTTCCTTCCGGCTATTGTTGCGCTCATATCTTGCACCTCCTTTGGGAAAACACCGGTTGTTTGGATTTAAAAAATGGAAGGTTAAGATTTCTTCCAATAACCAAGAAATCTCTAGTTGGAGAAGTTGTTTGGAATGCCGAGAGGGATCCTAGTGGTAGGTTTGGGCTCAATCCGTGGAGTGATGCCATGTTTTGGGCAGTGAGGAGGGGATATAGTGTTGAAAGCCAAGTTAACTCTTACTCAATAGCCATCCGGGTGGTGCCTTGGGTGCCAAAAGTCTTGGTATGTCTTGTTTATGATTTTCTGCGGGTAGTGGGTTACATATAAGAGCTTCACGAGCTAGTTTCATATTTTTATGGTTTTTTGTATTTCCGTTGTTAGGGTTCGAAAAAATAGGCAAACTCACCAGCGTGCGCAACCATCAAGGGTCAGTGCAATCTTGAACCCAGGCTTGTATCTAGCATAGGTACCCTATGGGGCACACCAAACTATTTTTTCCTAAAAATTGAGTGTTTTCTCTACGGTTCCTATAGTTAGAAACCACCATTACTAGGGTGTAACTCAAGAAATAATGCATCCACACCGAGAAAATACCCAGTTCCAGGTTATGGTTATTTTATGCGGTGTAGCATCCATGTAAATTTCCTCCCGGCTATTGTCGCGCTCAGATCTTGCACCTCCTTTGGAAAAACACTGGGTTTTTGGATTCAAAAAATGGGAAGTCAAGATTCATTCAAATAACTAATAAATATATAGTTGGAGAAGTTGTTTGGAATGCTGAGACGGAGCCTAGTCTCGGGTTTGTGCTTAATCCATGGAGTGGTGCCATGTTTTGGGTAGTGAGGGCATCTAGGTTTGAAAGCTAAGTTAACTCCTACTCGATAATCATCCGGGTGGTGCTTTGGGTGGAAAAAGTCTTGGTATGTCTTGTTTATGATTTTTTGCGGGTAGTGGGTCATATATAAGGGCCCCATGAATTGGTTTCATATTTTTATGTTTTTTTTAATTTCCTTTGCTAGGGTTCGAAAAAATGGGAAAACTCGTCGGCGTGCGCAACCATGTAAGGGTTAGTGCAATCTTGAACCCAAACGTGTATCCAACCTAGGTACCCCATAGGGCATCTCAAACCATTTTTTCCTGAAAATTGAGTGTGTTCTCTATGGTACCTATAGTTAGAAACGGCCATTACCGAGTGTAACTCAAGAAAAAACAGTATATGCCTCCACACCGAGAAAAATACCTAGTTCTAGGTTATGGATGTTTTATGCAGCATAGCTTCGGTGTAAATTTCCTCCTTGCCATTGTCGCGCAAAGATCTTGCACTTCCTTTGGAAAAACACCGGGTTTTGGATTCAAAAAATGGAAAGTCAAGATTATTTCAAATAACCAAGAAATCTCTAGTTGGAGAAGTCGCTTGGAATGTCGAGAGGGAGCCAAGTGTCGGGTGTGGGACCAATCCATGGAGTGGTGCCATGTTTTGGGCAGTGGGGGGGGGGATCTAGGGTTGAAATCCAAGTTAGCTCTTACTCGCTAGCCATCTGGGTGGTCCCTTGGGTGCCTAGATTCTTGGTATGTCGTACTTATGATTTTTTGTGGGTAGTAGGTTACATATAAGAGCTCCATGAGCTGGTTTCATATTTTTATGATTTTTTTAATTTCCTTTATTGGGGTTCGAAAAAATGGGCAAACTCATCAGCGTGTGCAACCATGCAAGGGCCAGTGTCATCTTGAACTCATACATGTATCTAGTCTAGGTACCCTATGGGGCACCCCAAACCATTTTTTCTTGAAAATTGAGTGTGTTCACTAGGGTACCTATTGTTAGAAACTGTCATTATCGGGGTGTAAGTCAAGAATAATACAGCATATGCCTCCACATCGAGAAAAATACCCATCTCTAGGTTATATCCGTTTTATGCGTTGTAGTATCTGTGTAATTTTCCTCCCGACCATTATCGCGCTTAGATCTTGCATATCCTTTGAAAAAACACCAGTTTTTGGATTCAAAATATGGAAAGTCAAGATGTCTTCAAATAACCAAGAAATCTCTACTTGGATAAGTTGCTTGGAATGCCAAGAGGGAGCTAAGTGCCGGGTTTGGGATCAATCCATGGAGTGGTGCCATGTTTAGGGCAGTGAGGGGGATGACCGTGCTCTGAGCTTGCTCTGTGAATGCTCTGGGCATGCCGATCGATGTTAGGAGTGCGTCCAACGATGCTCGGCTCCATGTGGCAGTGTGCTCGGCTGATCTTATTGCAACACGTCCACCATGGCACAAGTATGGTGCACCGTAATGTCCTATGGGTGGGGGTCGAATGATGCATAAGTTGCATGTGTCGTGCCCTTCACACTATAGCGTGACAACGCACGGACATCCCTGGTTTATCCATTGGGTTTTTAGGTGTTTCTCTCAGCGACACTTATACAAGAAGGAACATGATCGAGGCCCCGTACATTAAAGAATTGGTCATATGGTCATGTCATGTTTAATCTCATATGAAAAGCCTAATACTCCACAACAAATGCGCATGGCAATAGGCCTCACAGTGCGAATTCATCCACAGTTATCCTAGTGTGTCGTGTCGCCTACTCGCGCATCCCCACTTCCAAGTGGGCGTGGAATTTATCGTCACTAGATTTTACTTAGCACTATCCCATTTTTACCGAGTGTGTCTGCAATCTCACTTCCGACTGGTCCCCACCACACAAACCGTTCGTACGTATTCTCGAGGAGACATAATGTCCTTGTCTTTAAATCCTAGTCGCCTGCATCATCTCCCTCGCACGCATCCACTCCCTCTCCCTGATCTTGCAAAAGCCCCCAAACCTCACCGTACAACCACAAGTGCCGAAAAGTTGCCTACCGCGTCACCAACCTTCTCCATTCTGATTCCATGAAATGATTGCATGCATGTGAGTCCGCGGGCGTCACTGTTGGGGTGTCTGCGCCTGCTACGAGCGGTGTGGTGCCTCCCACTATAGATTTGGAGGAGCATCTTGTAGCCTAGGGCAAGGAGGATGTCCATTTCGACCCTTATGAGGACCATGAGCTCGCCGGTGCACACGACTTCAGAGCCGCCAATGAGGACGAGGAGTTCGACGAGCAAGCTCCGCTCGTGTACCCGGAGGTACATCTATTTCTCCATGTTTCTAGTTTATGGTTCATATTTTGTGCTTGGTTTGTATATGTACTCCTTAATCTAGTCCTACTGATCAGATACACCGTACAAATTGTCCCATGCAGAGATTTAGTATGTTCTGAATTAATCCATATTCTAGATTTATTAAGTTATCAAGAACGTAAATAGTCTTAATTTAGTAGCAAGCTGGAGAGGCAACCATAATAAACCTGTATAAATATGTTGTTGTTTTCAAAGTAACTTGGAATACTTGTTTGAATATCTATGCATGACTGATAAATGTATTACTAGTTTGTGCGATTTTTTTTGGAACATGTAGACTAAGTAAATTTATTTTTCTCATTTTTTGCACTTTATACATTATAGGTAGATTCTAGTGACGTGGACTCTGACAAGGAGGACAGGGACCACAAGAGCCACCACGTCATGAATAAGCTCAATAGCGGAGGAACCCTTTCTACACTAGAACTGGGGAGCTAACAAACGAGTCAACCCGAGTATTGACAACTTGATTCCGCATGCGTGTAAACACAAGGCAACGAACAAGGCTAAGCACGTTGCGTATGGCAAATTCCCGAGGGAATACGTCAAGTCCGGCCTAGTGTCCCCTTACTTCAAGATCGGGATCGGCAGCAGCGAGCCAGTGAAGAAGTGACTGTGTTGCCGCCCCCGGTCCGTAATAATTTTTAATTGCTACAACTTGAAACTATGCGGTGAGTTGAACTTGATGATATGTTATCGTTTGTGTTGCAACCTTGTTTGATCGTGCTTACTATACGGCTATATTGATTTTACTCTTGCCTTGAATTTCAATCGTTTAGTAATTTACTTCTTTCAATTCGATGGACTATAGTGGCACAGCCGTAATATCCACATATCATAATACCTTGCTTCTAAGTAATTTGGTTACACACGCACAAAACCATGGTGTCCCCAGTCTATTTCGTTTGCACATCCCTTAATTTCATTGGGCATAATGATTCTCAAATAGTTTACCACTACGTTATGTCCTATCATGTTATGTCCATCAACATTGCGCACCCGCTGTACAACAGCAACAGATGGTCTCCGCGTCGCCCCCCGTCGATTCCCACGTCATCACCACGTCGCACACCAGTCCCATCGCCTGTCAGGCAAGACTGCCCAATTGCAGCCCTACGATTAGAAACCGACGATGCTAGTCACAACCAGGCGCCGCGCTTGCCCGATCAAGCTTTCTTTCAAGTAGGTAAGACTACAATAATGGTAATTGCAATTTACGACACCTGACCTATTAACCACCTCCCCTCCCCTTTTATGCCGCGCCTTCTGTCGCCGCAGCACAACATTGTGCAAAAAAAACCAATGCCTTCCGCCGCAACCACCGCAAGAACGATCTACATTGGCCGCCGCGCCATACCACGATAATAAATCTCTCCGGGACACACACACAGTCTGATCCACCGCCACCGACGCTAGGCCACCTCCGCCACAGTAGTTGCTGCCATGGACGCAAAGTGAGCGTGTTCGACGATGAGAGCGACTTCACCGATAACTACACTATCGATGCCCATGGCACCACAACGCTGACAACCGTCCACACCAATGCGTCAACGGAGGTGGCCAAGGTCATCGTAATATACAAGCGGTGGCTACAGGAGCTGATGGATGTGTACAAGATCGTTGACCTTGACCTGGAGTATATCGTTGATAGGTAGAGGGCGGCGCTCCTACAGCTGTCCATGCATAACCACTGCCTCATGTACCACGTATGCGGGCTTGTTCGTCTGTGGTACCAAAGTTGGCAGGCCAGCGCATGGGGGTACCTAAGTTGCCTGAAATTACCGCGTTTCGAAAAGTTGGGCCGACAACTACCGAGAGGGGCCATTTTGAGGCAAACTCGTCTCACCCCTGCCAAATCCAAACATGTCGTGAAACTGCCCCGTGAAGTAGACGGTCGGGACCCACATGTCGGTTATCTATCCATGATGCGGGCGCCAACGCGGCAACCACGTAGGCGAAACGAGATACTAAAGGAGCATCGTGCATTGACCAAATTCACAAATCCACTCCCTTCCTCCTTTCGCATGAACCCTAGCACCGGCGGCGTCGAAATCCCCTCTCCAACCAGAATGATCTCTTCGGGCATTTGACTTCTGGCGCCAAGTTGCTGCGCCTAGTCGCTGCTACCGATCTCTAATGCCAAATGCCGTGCCAGCCGTTGCGACGATCTAGCCCGCCTCTACCGCCGACGAGCTGAGCAGCGTGAAGGATCGCAAATCCATTTGCCAAGGAAGAAGTACTTCTGGCTAATTTTGGGTGAGCTACTCTTCTCTTTGCTATTTGCACTACCTATAACTTCTAGCTGGCTATTGGCATTACAGAGATATATCGAACATAGAATTGTTTGCTAGCACGACGCTGACAAACAATTCTTATCTTTTGTCTCTAATTTTCTATCAACTAGGATCTCCGCTGAACCCAAATACACGGTTCTACTGAGCATCTGCGGCTACCTTGTTAAATTAGCACATGGGAAGAGCACGTGGAAACAGGCTCAGAGTCTGAAGATGGAAGTAGCGCCTGTGCAGTTATGCACTGTCCCTGGTTTGGTTCTTTTGTCGTGAACTTGCTGAAATGAGGCGAGCGGTACGCAGTTCAGCATCGTTGATGAACGAGGCTTCAGGGTTCCTATAGCGTGTGATAGTCAGCTAATTGGGTTGATGAAACAGCATGTTAGGCTTCGCGTGGTTACGCTGGTGTGTAACATAGTGGATGAGGAAGCTCCTTCTACTGGGAGTCGCCTAGCTATTATTGGACAGGGAGGTCTAACTCGAACCCCTGCTGTTGTTGACCCAAATGTGGTTCCTCGTCCGCGACATGCTTCTGTCAGGAAACCTCCTCGTAGGAGTCCCAGTATTGCCATTGTGGAAAACTCTGCTCTGGAATCTGCTGGTACTGGTCGTCCCCGTCCCCGTGCCCGTGTTGCTGCGGCTGCCGCTCACCCAATCCATGCCACTGTTGAGCAAACTAAGGCGTCCGGAGGCTGCCCCGCTGTTGTTGCCAAGACCGTCGCCTTGTGTGCTGCTCCTCCTCGAAACCGTCCTCAAGTTGTGCGAACCCGTGCTCTAGAATCTGCTGGTAATGGTTGTCCTCGTGTTGTTGTTGACCTGGATGATGTTGACCGAATCCCTGCCGCCGTTGAGCAAACTAAGGCTTCCGAAGGCTGCCCCACTGTTGTTGCAAAGACTGAACCATTCTCTCCTCCTCGAACCCGTGCTCGGGTTCAGCGAGCTGCTGGTCTGAAGCCAGCTCATGGTCTGGACTCTGCTAGCACTCGAAACACTGTTGTTGTGGGAACTGCTCCTGATCGTCGAGGTGGCATGGCAGCAGCTGATCCTATTGTGGCTGCCGTTAGAAGGGGCCCTGTCTGTCCACCATGTAATGTAGCTCCCGCTGCTAAGGGCCCTCGCCTTGCTCCTGGTCATGGTACTTCCACCGAGGTTGATCCAGCTAACGATGACGCTGGTGATGGCGGTGGTGGCATTGGGGCTGGGTCTGATGGTGTCACTCCATCTCTCGAACCTCTCGGAGGTTTCTATCCTGATGAACCTGATGATGGAAAAGTAATCGTTCGTGTCGGTGTCGCGGATTATACTGCAAAATTAGATGATGGCACAGAAAAATTCTATGACGAGTTTGATGTAATCCTTGGCAGATACGACCCTAAAGTGGTAGAGTTATCTGACCTGATGGCGTCGTTATGTGTGAAGGTGTTGTGGGGGTCCTCCCAGGAAGCACGTTTGTTATATTATGGTTACAGGATCAAAAAGGCTATCGAAGTGAAAGATACCAGGGATTTAGTCATACCGTTTACAAAGAAACATTATAGAGGGCTAGCACGATGGTGAACACTCCCAGGAGTGGTAGCAAAGAGGCGAAGATGGCCAGCATAGAGGCTACCACACCCAGTGGGAGCAGAAAAAACACTAATTTGGAGCGGAACACGCCGCTGTCAGGGAATTATGCCAACACGAAGGAGAACACGCCCAATAGTAGCAGCAAAAGGGCTAATTTGGAGCGGAACACACTGCTGAGGTCAGGCAATAATGCCAGCACGAAGGAGAAGATGCCCAATAGTAGCAGCAAAAGGGCTAATTTGGAGCGGAACACGCCGCTGGGGTCAGGCAATAATGCCAGCACGAAGGAGAACACGCCCAATAGTAGCAGCAAAAGGGCTAATTCGAAGAAGAACACGCCGCAGAGGTCGGGCAATAATGCCAGCACCCTGGAGCCAACACCCGTGAGGGGAGGCCGTAAGGAGATCACACCCAAGAGCGGCAGCAGAAGGCCTAGTTCGATGGGGAATGGAACGCGGATGTCATGCCCTACTGATACCATCAGGAAAGATTACATCAGGAAGGAGGATGTACACATGAAGAGCAAGAGGGTTCTGTACACATAAGATGAAATTGATTCTGACTGCTGTTTGTCCACTGAAGTACCTGGGATGCGTGCAAACGTAAGACCACCCCATGTGGTTGCAGCACAACCAAACGAGTGTCTTGGACAAAACAGAGTTGCCGGTCAGGTGGACTAGGGCAATGTTCCTGTCCATCCGGGTGGAGACGATGGTGCAGCCCCACCCATGGGAGTCAATATGATGTGTGCAGTACTAGGCATTAGAGACGATGGCGAAGATTCTGAATCAGATGAAGAATCAGGCACTGTAGAGGATCAAGAATCTGGTGATGATGAAATAGACGAGGAACTTAACGATGAGGCTGGTATTCTAGTCGATGATTTGGGTGTTGAAGTAGAAGAAATGAAACATGACCACGAGTATCCTATAATTTCGGTTGGCACCGAGTTCAGGAGCATGCATGAGTTCAGGATGTTGTTTCGACATTTTTGTATCAAGGGGGAGTTCGACGTTTATCGACTGAAGAACTCTGCCAAGAGGTATGAGGCCGTTTACAAGTTAACGTGGATGAATGGACGGGCCGAGGTACATTGTCCATGGAGGATCACAGCAAGATCCTTACCTGCGTCGACTGCAATTAGGGTATTGGGGCAATGAATGCAGCAAACCATTAGAACTCTCTTTCTCTCTCTTTTCACTCTATAACTACAATTGATGTGCGATATCTTTCTGGCAACTAGTTGACTCCGATTATCTTTTAAATGAATCTGTGTTGCAGGTGAACAGAATGGGCCCTGTACACATGTGTCCGATAGGAAGCAAACTGAAATCCTCAATGGCTGATACGAAGTGGGTGGTTATGCAATCTATGTCCATACTAAAGGATAACCCAAAGGAGACCGCGAAGAATATTCAGACTAGCCTCGGTTCTAAATACAACATTGTCCTTCCGTATTACACGGTTTGGAAAGGTAAAGAGAAAGCTCTGCAGGTCTTGCACGGGGATTGGACCATAGCTTCAGGATGCTGTACAACTTCAAGGCAGAGGTACAATCTAGGTGTCCGGGGAGTGTTGTGGAGATTGACACCGAATCAGAGGGTGGTAAAATATATTTCAAAAGATTTTTCATGGCGCTTAAACCTTGCATCGATGGATTCAAGGGCGGTTGTAGGCCGTATTTGAGTGTAGACAGCACTGTCCTAACTGGCAAATGGAAAGGCTGCCTGCCATCTTCCATAGCACTTGATGGTCACAACTAGATGTTCCCAGTGGCATTCGGGCTGTTTGAAACAGAAACAGAGGAAAACTGGGTCTAGTTTATGAGGCAGCTCAGGAGATCAATAGGCCACATGGATCCATTGGCTATATCCACGGATGCATGCAAAGGGCTGACGAATGTAGTGAAGGAGGTGTTCTTGCGAGCTGAAGGTAGAGAATGCCATGCCCATATGATGCCCAACTTGTACTCACACTACGCAGGCAGCGTATTTCGTTACATGTTTCCTGCTGCTAGAGTTTACAAACCTAGTAGCAGCAATTATTTCATGAGCAAGATTTTTGCCGAAGCCCCTGGACTTCTAGAGTACTTAGCCATCCGTCATTCGCAGCTATGGAAGAGGAGTCAATTCAACCCTGACATCAAAGTTGATTACATAAACAACAACCTTGCAGAATGCCTGAATAACTGGGTGAAGGACATAAAAGTGTGTCATGTTCATATCTTGATGGACAGCATATGTGGTATGATCATGAAGCTGTTAAATATAAGGAGAGAGATCGGTAGGAGACTTAGAGGACATATGCTACCGCCAGTTGTACAACAACTACACAAGAGAAGCCAAGGACTTGCTCATCTTAAGGTTCTCCCATCAACCAACGGAAGCTATGAGGTGGTCGATATGTCCAAGAGTGGAAAAAGGGATGTTGTGAACATCCAGCTGCGAGAATGCACCTGCTTAGAGTGGCAGCATACCGGGAAACCATGCGACCACGCCTTGGCCTTCTTGGTGAAGAAAACAACTCTACCACATTTGGATTAGTATTTTTCAGACTACTACTCTATGGAAAAGTTCAGAGCTGCGTACGCTGGATCCGTCGAGCCATGTACAGACCCATCTCAGTGGCCTCAAGTCCAACTGTCTTTCGAGCTTTGCCAGCCAGTTACAAAAAAGGGGCAGAGGAAGACCCTAGGTGAATAGGTTTAGGATTTTTCTCGAGAAGAATGGTTCGGCTTTCTGTGCTACAAAGAAGGGCAAAAACAAATGCAAGACCTGCCATCTTATAGGCCATAGAGCAGCTGGATGTCCCCTTAATGCTCCCAAACCTAGGTATGAGATGGTACATTCACACAAAAAAATTGTTTATAGTCTGTAGATATAAGGTAGTAATCCATGTACTGTTTTTTTTACAAGAAGCGCAAGGTAAGAAACAAGACAAATGACTCAATGATTTTGCGGGAAGAAAACCAAACGAGTGGAGTGATGATGCGGACAAGATTACGGTGCTGATTGGCTGACTTCCCTCGGCCCGAGATGCAGTGGTACGTGAAGGTAAGAAAATTGGCACCTGGAAGAGGAAGAAGGTGAGATGAAGAAGCCAGTGGACGTGAAGGAAAGAGGAAGAAAGTTGGCACCCAAGCAGAGAAAGAGGGCTAGCAGTGTAGCAGCCTAATGATGTATTGAACTTGAACCTATATATGTAGTTCGGTTAAACTCTGGAGCTGTGTGCGTAGAAATTGTCGGGCGAAACAATCTGCCTCTCGTACTCGGAGTAAAATGTATCACAACTTTAGGATTTGATACGGACGAGGCCACTAGTTGAATCCAAAACTGTGACTGTGCCACTACTATCTAAACAACCGCGATAGCTGAGTGGTTAAATCCTCTCCAAAATCGATGGGTGTTAGTGGCACAGACATGATTTATTTATAGGCGCTTAATAAATCCCTGTTGTTGGCATTACACTTATGATAAGTTTCTGGGCTGGAAAACAATTTCTTAAGCTGGCCGCTACACTCCAATGGGGCAAAGAACTTATTTCAGCTGTTGGACAACGACATGGCAACATAAACTGCAAATGCAATAGATAATGCCCATATAATGAGGAAATTGTGTCCACTATCTGGCCTAATCTTGAGCACGTCTGTCTCACCACCTCCCTGCCCCTGCCTCGCCTACACCTGGCGAAGCTCCCGGATCTCTCGCTCCATCGCACGAATCTCCTCTTTCTTGTCCCACACAGCATCACGCAGATCCTGAACAAGCTCTTTGTGAAAACCTGTCAGTGGCTTTTCGATCCACACAAACTTGTCATAGCCAGTCCCCCTCCCTTCATGCGTAGTAGATCGAGGGAAACAAAAAAAGGATTACATTACGCTTTCTAGATCCGGGTTACCATTGTACCTACAGTAGGAACTTACTGCTCTGATGCTGCAGTTGCTGAATTTTCCTGCAGTATTTTCGTCGGTCCACGAAATCCATCTCAGCATCTTCTCACCACACAAACACAGCATATCGGGGTAGTAATCGTAGGGCGCCCTCCGGTACCTGATAGGGGCACCCGCCTGACGGTGTTGAGCCGACCCTAATTCCTCCCGAGACGAACTGCACGAGCTGCGAACCATGAGCGAGGGGAGCGAGGGCAGAAGAAAGAGGAGCCTTTGGATGTCAGGGTAGTGGTTAAACGTGATTTATCCCTACTTAATAACTCGGGAAAAATCCTACCGTCCACATTTGGCTGACTGGTGGGGGACCTAGCGTGTGGACTTGTCAAAAGAAACTCGCGCCTTCGTGGTTCAAAAGCCCTGTCGTGCGCATTGGACGAAAATTTTTGGTACCTTGCCCGCGTACATATCACTGGGAGGTCTTTCTCAGGAACCAAACACGCCTGGCCCACAATCTTACTCCCTCCTAGGAACTTGTCATGGCTCGCGCCGGCAGATCCATCCGCTTCCGGTAGGGCTCGCCGTGGCGGATCCACCCCAAGATCCTACCGTCGCAGTATCAAATGGCCATGGTTTCTTGAGAGGAGCGACGATGCTACGTATGCGATCTCGGCCCCTCTTACCTGTAGAAGGACTGATGCGGCGTCGAGATCGAGCAGGAGCCGCCAGGCGCGACGACGCTCGGTCCATCCCAACCCCGTCACCTTCGTCATTGTCGATTCCGATGTGGAGGGCGACGGGGACGAAGCTATGCAGAACGCCATTGTTGCCTCCCTGGCGAAGGGCAAGCCACGGGCGGGAGTGGATGTCGCCGGGAAGGGCACGGCGGGTGTCACCAATCGAGGTGGACTCCGATGACAACTGTGTGATGTGGGTTTAGATGTTGTTTAGGAAGGTTGCAATTTTGATTGTGTTTAATGCGAGTACAATTATTTTAATGTGTTTGTCGAGCTATATTAAGAAATGTGTGTAATAGCAGCCGGTGAGTGCTTCCACTTTAGAAATTGTGTCTGTGCCATTTGCATGTTGCATTATCAACGTAGATTACTTGTAAACAATCCAACGAAAATCATCAGATTACAACCATCGGACGGGATTGGCAAGATGGAAGAGAAGTTGGGACAGTGGCTTCGAGGGGAAGGAGGCGGCGTGGGCCCTCGAACACGTGACAATCGACATGCGCGGGAGCGGGAGCACACGGTATTGCCGGTCTGTCCAGAGCAAGCGGACTTTGCAACGTGACAACAGCAAGCTGATTGGACCAATATAATAACTCGTCGAAGTATTAAGGAGTACTAAAAACTACAACTGGGATACATCCGCACAACACGTATGCTCTAAGCACGTGAGAAGCATCGCTTAAGTCTAACAGTAACGACAGCACAAGTACTACATTTGTCTGTCGGTCTTCTCGATACAAATGTAGAAATGCATCTGCCTATTCGGTCTAGCACCGACAAGGTACTGAGATGGCACGCATAGGATCGACCTTAGGTCCACATACTCCACCTCCCGCGGCGTCAGGCAGCTCGGCGCCTCGGCTAGCACAAGAATGCTATCCGACGACGGCGGCTGGGCGTTCGCCCACATGCGCACCACATATACGGGCCAGGTGCACGAGACCGACCTGACGCATATGGGACCCATGATGGTGGGCCCGGCTCTGGTTCCTGGAACACCGACGGTGATGGTCAGGACAAAAATAGAGCCATCCCCCCCTGGAAAATTAGCAGGCGGCATGTCGAGTCAGTGAACGGCACCTGCTCTTGGAGAAGTTGGGCTTTCCCGTACGAGATCCTAATCACTTCGATCAAGTGCCCATCTGCAAGGTGGACGACGAGCTCTGCCGGTGGGCCGGTGTAGTTGCATCCCGGCCTGCAGAAGCGCACGCCGCTGCTGCACGCGAGCTCGTGGAGCGGGAGCTCGCGGTAGGAGTAACGGTGAAAGCATCCTGGGTGGGACCACACAAGCGGGAATGCCGCTGCGAAGTTGCACGCGAGGATCTCCAGATTCTTGGGCTCCCACATCTGCCACAACTGAAGTTCGTCGAGAAATTAGAAAAAAGATCAGTAGTTAGATTGGCGAATAGCAGGAATGTGTAGGATAAGTTCAAAAGCTTGTAAAATGATTTCTTACCATGAAGGTAGCGACTGGAGAATTGGCGGATGTCGTCGGCTTGCGGCTACGGCAGGATGGAAGTGAAGTGGGGAAATTGGCTTCGAGGGGAAGGAAGAGAAGTACGGGGAGAAAGAGAAGTAGCAGGGATGTGACACTGGGATATGGCCCACTGAACTCGTGAGTCGTAACAATCGCAACATGCCAGTTTGTCTAGAGCAAGCGTGGCCAATCATGCCACAGAACAGCCTACTCGAGGATCGCTCTCGCGAAGACCATCCCAATCGTCCAAGCGCCCCAATCGAACGGTATGTAACAATCGTCAAGCAGAACAACTGTGTTATGGCGTGCCTTCTAGAAGACTCGGTCTAACGGTGGATCCATTGGGGGGGGCAGTGCTAGTTTTAGTATAAGAATAAGCATGAAATGACTCAAATGGATCCATGTGTGGTTTGTGGAAATAACACACATGCAATGACTCTAGTGGTTGATCCATGTATAGTTTGTGGAAATAACACACATGCAATGACTCTAGTGGTTGATCCATGTGTGGTTTGTGGAAATAACACACATGCAATGACTCTAGTGGGTCCACATGTGTGGTTTGTGGAAAGAACACACATGTAATGACTCTGGTTGATCCATATGTGGTTTGTGGAAAGAACACACATGCAATGACTCTAGTGGTGGATCCATGTGTGGTTTGTGGAAAAAACACACATGCAATGACACTAGTGCTGGTTTGTGGTTTTAGTATAAGAACAAACATGCAATGACTCTAGTGGTTGATCCATGTGTGGTTAGTGGAAAAAACACACATGCAATGACTAGTGGTTGATCCATATGTGGTTTGTGGAAAGAACACACATGCAATGACCACTAGTGGATCCATGTGTGGTTTGTGGAAAAGAACACACATGCAATGACTCTAGTGCTGGGTTGTGGTTTTAGTATAAGAACAAACATGCAATGACTCTAGTGGTTGATCCATGTGTGGTTTGAGGAAAGAACACATATGCAATGACTCTGGTTGATCCATATGTGGTTTGTGGAAAGAACACACATGCAATGACCACTGGTGGATCCATGTGTGGTTTGTGGAAAAGAACACACATTCAATGACTCTAGTGCTGGTTTGTGGTTTTAGTATAAGAACACACATGCAATGACTCTAGTGGTTGATCCATGTGTGGTTTGTGGAAAGAACACACATGCAATGACTCTAGTGGTTGATACATGTGTGGTTTGTGGAAATAACACATATGCAATGACTCTAGTGGTTGATCCATGTGTGGTTTGTGGAAATAACACACATGCAATGACTCTAGTGGGTCCACATGTGGTTTGTGGAAAGAACACACATGCAATGACTCTGGTTGATCCATATGTGGTTTGTGGAAAGAACACACATGCAATGACCACTGGTGGATCCATGTGTGGTTTGTGGAAAAGAACACACATGCAATGACTCTAGTGCTGGTTTGTGGTTTTAGTATAAGAAAAACATGCAATGACTCTAGTGGTTGATCCATGTGTGGTTTGTGGAAACAACACACATGCAATGACTCTGGTTGATCCATATGTGGTTTGTGGAAAGAACAAACATGCAATGACTCTAGTGGTGGATCCATGTGTGGTTTGTGGAAAAAACACACATGCAATGACTCTAGTGCTGGTTTGTGGTTTTAGTATAAGAACAAACATGCAATGACTCTAGTGGGTCCACATGTGTGGTTTGTGGAAAGAACACACATGAAATGACTCTGGTTGATCCATATGTGGTTTGTGGAAAGAACACACATGCAATGACCACTGGTGGATCCATGTGTGGTTTGTGGAAAAGAACACACATGCAATGACTCTAGCGCTGGTTTATGGTTTTAGTATAAGAACAAACATGCAATGACTCTAGTGGTTGATCCATGTGTGGTTTGTGGAAACAACACACATGCAATGACTCTGGTTGATCCATATGTGGTCTGTGGAAAGAACACACATGCAATGACCACTGGTGGATCCATGTGTGGTTTGTGGAAAAGAACACACATGCAATGACTCTAGTGCTGGTTTGTGGTTTTAGTATAAGAACAAACATGCAATGACTCTAGTGGTTGATCCATGTGTGGTTAGTGGAAAAAACACACATGCAATGACTAGTGGTTGATCCATATGTGGTTTGTGGAAAGAACACACATGCAATGACCACTGGTGGATCGATATGTGGTTTGTGGAAAAGAACACACATGCAATGACTCTAGTGCTGGGTTGTGGTTTTAGTATAAGAACAAACATGCAATGACTCTAGTGGTTGATCCATGTGTGGTTTGAGGAAAGAACACATATGCAATGACTCTGGTTGATCCATATGTGGTTTGTGGAAAGAACACACATGCAATGACCACTGGTGGATCCATGTGTGGTTTGTGGAAAAGAACACACATTCAATGACTCTAGTGCTGGTTTGTGGTTTTAGTATAAGAACACACATGCAATGACTCTAGTGGTTGATCCATGTGTGGTTTGTGGAAAGAACACACATGCAATGACTCTAGTGGTTGATCCATGTGTGGTTTGTGGAAATAACACATATGCAATGACTCTAGTGGTTGATCCATGTGTGGTTTGTGGAAATAACACACATGCAATGACTCTAGTGGGTCCACATGGGTGGTTTGTGGAAAGAACACACATGCAATGACTCTGGTTGATCCATATGTGGTTTGTGGAAAGAACACACATCCAATGACCACTGGTGGATCCATGTGTGGTTTGTGGAAAAGAACACACATGCAATGACTCTAGTGCTGGTTTGTGGTTTTAGTATAAGAAAAAACATGCAATGACTCTAGTGGTTGATCCATGTGTGGTTTGTGGAAACAACACACATGCAATGACTCTGGTTGATCCATATGTGGTTTGTGGAAAGAACACACATGCAATGACTCTAGTGGTGGATCCATGTGTGGTTTGTGGAAATAACACATATGCAATGACTCTAGTGGTTGATCCATGTGTGGTTTGTGGAAATAACACACATGCAATGACTCTAGTGGGTCCACATGTGTGGTTTGTGTTAAGAACACACATGCAATGACTCTGGTTGATCCATATGCGGTTTGTGGAAAGAACACACATGCAATGACAACTGGTGGATCCATGTGTGGTTTGTGGAAAAGAACACACATGCAATGACTCTAGTGCTGGTTTGTGGTTTTAGTATAAGAAAAAACATGCAATGACTCTAGTGGTTGATCCATGTGTGGTTTGTTTAAAGAACACACATGCAATGACTCTGGTTGATCCATATGTGGTCTGTGGAAAGAACACACATGCAATGACCACTGGTGGATCCATGTGTGGTTTGTGGAAAAGAACACACATGCAATGACTCTAGTGCTGGTTTGTGGTTTTAGTATAAGAACAAACATGCAATGACTCTAGTGGTTGATCCATGTGTGGTTTGTGGAAAGAACACACATGCAATGACCACTAGTGGATCCACGTGTGGTTTGTGGAAAAGAACATACATGCAATGACTCTAGTGGTTGATCCATGTTTGTTTGTGGAAATAACACACATGCAATGACTCTAGTGGTTGATCCATGTGTGGTTTGTGAAAAGAACACACATGCAATGACTCTAGTGTTGGTTTTAGTATAAGAACAAACATGCAATGACTCTAGTGGTTGATCCATGTGTGGTTTGTGGAAAGAACACACATGCAATGACTCTAGTTGTTGATCCATGAGTGGTTTGTGGAAAGACCACACATGCAATGACCACTTGTGGATCCATGTGTGGTTTGTGGAAAAGAACACACATGCAATGACTCTAGTGGTGTATCCATGTTTGTTTGTGGAAACAACACACATGCAATGACTCTAGTGGTTGATCCATGTGTGGTTTGTGAAAAGAACACACATGCAATGACTCTAGTGTTGGTTTTAGTATAAGAACACACATGCAATGACTCTAGTGGTTGATCCATGTGTGGTTTGTGGAAATAACACATATGCAATGACTCTAGTGATTGATCCATGTGTGGTTTGTGGAAATTGTTGGGTCCGCAGCATAGAAAACAAAAAATTCCTATGATGAGAACTATACGCCAAGATCTATCTACTAGATACAGAGCAACGGGTGGACATACATCCATGGAGAACTTACCCTCGAAGACAACAAGTTTTGTTAACGAGTAGGAACTCGTGGTTGATGTAGTCGTACGCTTGCCGATCTCAAGATCATGTGGAAGTCCGGCGCCGTAAATCAGCGATCCGTCCTCCAACACATTCAAGCCACGGACAACCTCCACCTCCTCGCTCCAGTGATCCAGTGGAAGCAACTCCTTCGATTTAAATGCCACCGGGAACATGTATCTCGCTAATCCGAGACCATTGGGGAATAATTCTAGAGGGGGAGAGAGATCCTTCACAAGGATGTGTGAGGATGAAGGAGGGAATGGGTGGCCTTTTATAGGAGGAGGGGGGGTGCCCCCTCTCTCCATGGCCGGCGCTTGGGGGGGTGACCCCTCACCTCCCCCATTCATGTGGTGGTAACCCCTCCACTTTAAAATGCCTCTTCACATTCCCTTTTAAAGTCTCCACTTTAAATGCATTAAATTTCTCCAAATTTAATGCTCTCTCATTTAATAAAACTCTTTTTATTAAATTTATTCAGAATTTTTTTAATTACTTTAATTAACAAACATTCACATATAACCCCTTGCAATATTTCAATATCACATGCAAAACCACCTTCTGCAATTTCACCCGAAACAATTTCCGGTTTCTATTGAAACAATTCCTGCGCTTTGCAATTCTTTCGTCTGAAACATATGTGTTCCAAAATGGTGTCCGGTAACTCTGAAGTGTGCCACCCTACCGTTCGCGAATAATGCAGACATGATGGAGACCCTTCTCCGATCAATAATCAGCAGCGGGACCTGGAGATCCGTATTGACTCCTACACATTCAACGATGACTCCTGTGATCGTGAGAACCTTTAACGCTTGTAACTAAATCCCTGTGTCTCTCGATATATTACATGTCCGAGATTCGATCATCAGTATCTCCATACCTAGTTTGATCTCGTTACCAACATGCACTCTTTTCTCGTTCCCGTGATATAACATTCTAGTGATCACATCACTTGCTTGCAAGCTATCCTAATGTGATATCACCGAGAGGGCCCAGAGTATATCTATCCGTCATCTGGATTGACAAATTCCACTCTTGATCCATGAGCCTCAACATAACACCTTCGTAGTATTGAACCCATCTTTATAGTCACCCTGTTACGGTGTGACGTTTGATGTTATCAAGATACTCTTCCGGTGTTAGCAATTAACATGATGTCATGGTCTAAGAATAAAGATTACTTCGTATGATGTTATAGCAATATAAACATAATGACTTGATCGTAATGCTATACTTCGGATGAATGTTCATCATATCATTTCACAAATGTTGTGACCTTGTTATTAACAACATCCAATGTCCATGATCAGGAAACCTTGATCATCTTGTTAATCAACAAGCTAGTCTATAAGAGAGGCATAACTTTTTGTTTATTAAACACACATGTATTGATGTTTCCTATCAATACAATTATAGCATGCAAAATAAACATCTATCATATACAAGGAATACATAATAACAACTTTATTATTGCCTCTTAGGGCATATTTCCTTCAGTCTCCCACTTGCACTAGAGACAATAATCTAGTTTATATAGTGATAAATCTAACACCCATGGAGTTCTGGTGTTGATCATGTTTTGCCCTAGGGAGTACTTTAGTCAACGGATCTGCTACATTCAGGTGCGTGTGCACTTTACAAATCTTTATATCTCCATCCTTGACATGCTCGCGGATGGAGTGAAACCGGCGCTTAATATGCTTGGAATTCTTGTGAGACCTTGGTTCCTTGGCGTTGGCTATGGCTCCATTATTGTCACAATAGATCACCATTGGGTACGACACACTAGGAACCACACCTAGTTCCGTTATGAACTCCTTCATCCAAACCGCTTCTGTACGCTCGATGCAAAGAACATATTCCGCCTCCGTCGTTGATCCAGCCACCACAGGTTGTTTGGAGGTCCTCCAACTAACTGCTGCTCCATTCAAGAGAAATACGTATCCGGATTGAGACTTAGAGTTATCCGGATCAGTGTCAAATCTAGCATCGACATAACACTTAGCGACTATCTCTTCTTCACCTCCGTATACAAGAAACATATCCTTAGTTCTTCTCAAGTACTTAAGGATATTCTTGACCACTATCCAAAGGTTCGAACACGGATCAGATTGGTACCTACTAGTCAAACTAATAGCATGTGCCACATCCGGTCTTGTACATAGCATGGCATACATTATAGAGCCTATGGCTGAGACATAGGGGATCTTATCCATTATCTCTCTTTCTTCCGCCGTAGCCGGACTTTGAGTCTTACTCAATGTCTTGCCTTGCAACATAGGTAAGTACCCCTTCTTACTTCCGTCCATATTAAACTTCTTTAATATCTTATCAAGGTATGTACACTGCGATAGCCCAATTAGGCGTCTTGATCTATCTCTATAGATTTTAATGCCTAATATATATGAAGCTTCACCAAGGTCTTTCATCGAAAATTTGCTGTTTAGATAACTTTTAACACTGTTTAAAAGATCTATATCATTTCCAATCAATAATATGTCATCCACATATAATATCAGAAATGCCACATTTCTCCCACTCACTTTCTTGTAAATACAAGCCTCTCCATAAGTTTGGACAAATCCAAACTCTTTGATCACCTCATCAAAGCGGAGATTCCAACTTCGTGATGCTTGCTTCAGTCCATAGATGGATCGCTGAAGTTTGCACACCTTATTAGCATCCTTAGGATCGACAAAACCCTTAGGTGGTATCATATACAACTCTTCTTCAATATTACCATTGAGGAACGCAGTTTTGACATCCATCTGCCATATTTCATAATCGAAATATGCAACAATTGCTAACATAATCCTAACCGACTTAAGCATCGCTACGGGAGAGAATGTCTCATCGTAGTCAACTCCTTGAATTTGTCGAAACCCCTTTGCGACAAGTCGAGCCTTATAGATGATCACATTACCATCAGCATCAGTTTTCCTTTTGAAAATCCATTTATTCTCAACGGCCTTTCGATCGTGAGGTAAGTCCACCAAGTTCCAAACTTGGTTCTCGTACATGGATTCCATCTCGGATTTCATGGCTTCTAGCCATTTGTTGGAATCAGGGCTCATCATCGCTTCTTCATACGTCGCAGGGTCATCTATTTCATCAATCATGAAATTCATAATGTGAGCCGTCACGTGTCCCGCTTGACCTGCGTGGTTCGGTAGTGTCCTCTTTCGGAGTTTCATGATCAATATCATTAGCTCTCTCTTCATTAGGTGAAGTCAACTCTGAAACAACTTCTGGAGCTGCGCTACTCACCATTTCATGAAGAGAAGGTTCAATGACCTCTTCGAGTTCTACCTTCTGACTACTCACACCTTTCGCGAGAAACTCCTTCTCAAGAAAGGATCCATTCTTGGCAACAAAGACCTTGCCCTCAGATCTGTGATAGAAGGTATACCCAATCGTTTCCTTAGGGTATCCTATGAAGACGCATTTTTCCGCTTTGGGTTCGAGTTTATCCGGTTGAAGTTTCTTCACATAAACATCGCATCCCCAAACTTTAAGAAATGACAGCTTAGGTTTGTTTCCAAACCATAATTCATACGGTGTCTTTTCAACAGATTTAGATGGTGCCCTATTTAAAGTGAATGCAGCGGTTTCCAGTGCATAACCCCAAAATGACAGTGGCAAGTCAGTCAGAGACATCATAGATCGAACCATATCCAATAAAGTACGATTACGACGTTCTGACACACCATTACGTTGTGGTGTTCCGGCAGGCGTGAGTTGTGAAACTATTCCACAATCTTTCATATGTGTGCTAAACTCGTAACTAAGATACTCTCCTCCACGGTCGGACCACAGAAATTTGATCTTTCTGTTACGATGATTTTCCACTTCATTCTGAAATTCTTTGAACCTTTCAAAGGTTTCAAACTTATGTTTCATCAAATAGATATACCCGTATCTACTCAAATCATCTGTGAAAGTAACAAAATAACGATATCCACCTCGCGCCGACACACTCATTGGTCCACACACATCAGTATGTATGATTTCCAATAAATCACGCCTGCTCCATTGAACCGAAAAGCGTCGTTCTAGTCATCTTGCCCATAAGGTATGGCTCACATGTATCAAATGATTCAAAATCAAGTGATTCCAAAGTCCATCGAATGGAGTTTCTTCATGCTTTAACGCCAATATGACCTAGAGCGGCGATTACATATATGTAGATATATCATTATCAAGTTTAATCCTTTTAGCATCAACATTATGAATATGCGTAATACTACTATCGAGATCCAATAGAAATAAACCATTCAACACAGGTGCATGACCATAAAAGATATTATTCATATAAATCGAACAACCATTGTTTTCAGACTTAAACGAATAACCACTTTGCATCAAACACGATCCGGATACAATGTTCATGCTCAGTGCAAGCACGAAATAACAATTATTCAGGTTTATAACTAATCCCGACGGCATATGGAGAGGCAGCGTTCTGATGGCGATCACATCAACTCTTGATCCATTGCAAGCATCGTGACCTCATCCCTTGCTAGTTGTCGCTGTTCCGCAGCCCTGAACCGAGTTACATATATTAGCACCTGATCCCGTATCAAATACCGGTGCTCTGCGAGTACTAGTCAAGTACACATCAATAACATGTATATCACATATACCTTTTGTTTTCCTTGCCGGCCTTCTTGTCCTTGCAATAGTAGCACTTTCAAAGTTAGACTTAGGGCCGATCGGGTTTCTTTCAGAGCGCAACAGATTTGCCGCCTTCTTTCCTTCCGCTTGCCTTTCTCGTCCTTCTTGAAACCGTGGTCTTATTGATCATCAACACTTGATGTTCTTTCCTAATCTCCACTTCTACAGTCTTAAGCATTGTGAAGCTCGGGAAGAGACTTCTTCATGCCCCGCATATTATAGTTCATCACGAAGCTCTTGTAGCTAGGTGGCGTAGATTGGAGAACATGATGCATGCCTAAGTCAATGGGAATCGTTATTCCCAAGGACACAAGCTTATCGGCGTACCGGACATTTTGAGTACGTGCTCACTAACGAGCTGTTCTCTTCCATCATGCAGCTAAAGAACTTTTCGGAAGCATTATAACTCTCTACGGCAAAGATGGGTATCGAAAATCATTTTCAATTCTCCCATGGTATCAAAAGCATTGCCATTTTGAAATGTTTTCAAGTTCGCTCTAGCCCATACAAGATGCCATAATGAACTAAGTTGTGGTCCTCTGACGAGTTATATAGAAGTTCTTTTCCTCATCAGGCATCAGAGCTGGTGGGGCCTAGCGCGCCTCTAGCACATATTGCTTTTGTGCAAGAGTGAGGAGAATCCTCAAATTCATAGCCCATTGGTGAAGTTGCTACCATTCAGCAAGCTTCTCTTTCTCCATGAACACATTAAAATTAAAAGCAGGTGGTGCCATCTACAACAGAATTTGTAAAATATATTGAGACTAAGTTTATGATAGATTGAGTTCAACTAATCCAAATTACTAATGAACTCCCACTCAAAAACGACATCCCTCGTGTCCTTTTGGTGATTACATGAACCAAATCCACTACACCAAGTCCGATCATCACGTGAGTCGGTGTAGCTTCAAAGGCGAGCATCTATATGGGCATCATATCAACTATATGACTCATGCTTAACCTTTCGGTCCGTGTTCCGAGGCCATGTCTGTACATGCTAGGCTCGTCAAGTAAGAACCTTAGTATTTGCGTGTAAACTGTCTTACACCTGTATGAAAGCGTAGAGTCGAGAACACCCGATCATCACGTGATGCCTCAAAACACGATCCAAAAAATGGTGCATACTTAAGGAAGAACACATTTTATCTTGATATCTAAATGAGGGATCATCTTATAATGCTACCAAAGCGCCAAACTAGCAATATAAGATGCTAATGTGTGAAGTGAGGTGATATGGTCCATGCATTTGATCTCTATCATTTGCATCGTGGTATGATCTCTAGCATTCCTTTGTGTGTAAGGCCAAGGTCTATGGAACTTACACGTTAAGTGAGTTGTAAGAGTATCTATCATACATCTACTTACAACAATACCATATCAAGACACTAGCCCAGCAACAATCTAAACTAGACGCCTCTAATTTATCAATTGCAAGTTTTACGTGGCTTAGGGCTTTCAGAGATAGAACCGGTCTTACCTCATTTAACATGAACCACAACGAGGATAACCAAGTTATTAGCAACTCGTTGTAAATCAGATATTGACTATAGTAGGAGAGACAGACACCCGCTAGCCACTTATGCAAAACTAGTTGCATGTCAGTCATGGAGCCGGTCTCATGTACGATGACATGTAAGGTTGGTCCGGGCCGCTTCATCCCACTATGCCACCAATATCCAAAGTACATAGAAGATGCAATAACATGATCATCATCGCCCACATATAAACATATGTGTACTACCCGTGCAAAGCACCTATGCATAGATCAGGTTCTGATACCACTATTGGGTCTGCAGCATAGAAAACAAAAAATTTCCTACGATGAGAACTATACGCCAAGATCTATCTACTAGATACAGAGCAATGGGTGGACATACATCCATGGAGAACTTACCCTCGAAGACAACAAGTTTTGTTAACGAGTAGGAACTCGTGGTTGATGTAGTCGTACGCTTGCCGATCTCAAGATCGTGTGGAAGTCCGCCGCAAATCAGCGCACAGATCCGTCCTCGCTTTGCGTTCAAGCCACCGGACAACCTCCACCTCATAGCTCCAGTGATCCAGCGGAAGCTGCAACTCCTTCCAGACGAAATGCCACCGGGAACATGTATCTCACTAATCCGAGACCATGGGGGAATAATTCTAGAGGGGGAGAGAGATCCTTCACAAGGAGGTTTGAGGATGAAGGAGGGAATGGGTGGCCTTTTATAGGAGGAGGGGCCCCCTCTCCATGGCAGGGCGCATGGGGGTGACCTCACCTCCCCCATTCATGTGATAACCCTCCACATTAAAATGCCTCTTCACATTCCCTTTTAAAGTCTCCACTTTAAATGCTTTAAATTTCTCCAAATTTAATGCTCTCTCATTTAATAAAACTCTTTTATTAAATTTATTCAGAATTTTGTTAATTACTTTACTTAACAAACATTCACATATAGCCCTGCAATATTTCAATATCACATGCAGAACCAGCTCGCAATTTCACCGAAACAATTTCCTGCTTTCTATTGAAACAATTCCTGCGCTTTGCAATTCTTTTCGTCTGAAACATATGTGCTCCAAAATGGTGTCCAGTAACTCTTAAGTGCCACCCTACGGTTCGTGAATAATGCGACATGATCGAGACCCTTCTCCGATCAATAATCAGCAACGGACACGGAGATCCATCGACTACACATTCAACGATGACTCCTGTGATCGTGAGAACCTTTAACGCTTGTAACTAAATCCCTTTGTCTCTCGATATATTACATGTCCGAGATTCGATCATCGGTATCTCCATACCTAGTTTGATCTCGTTACCAACATGCACTCTTTTCTCGTTCCCGTGATATAATATTCTAGTGATCACATCACTTGCTTGCAAGCTATCCTAATGTGATATCACCGAGAGGGCCCAGAGTATATCTATCCGTCATCTGGATTGACAAATTCCACTCTTGATCCATGAGCCTCAACATAACACCTTCGTAGTACTGAACCCATCTTTATAGTCACCCTGTTACGGTGTGACGTTTGATGTTATCAAGATACTCTTTCGGTGTTAGCAATTAACATGATCTCATGGTCTAAGGATAAAGATTACTTCGTATGACGTTATAGCAATATAAACATAATGACTTGATCGTAATGCTATACTTCAGATGAATGTTCATCACATCATTTCACAAATGCTGTGACCTTGTTATTAACAACATCCAATGTCCATGATTAGGAAACCTTGATCATCTTGTTAATCAACAAGCTAGTCTATAAGAGAGGCATAACTAGGAACCCTTTTTGTTAATTAAACACACAAGTATTGATGTTTCCTATCAATACAATTATAGCATGCAAAATAAACATCTATCATATACAAGGAATACATAATAACAACTTTATTATTGCCTCTAGGGGCATATTTCCTTCATAAATAACACAGATGCAATGACTGTAATGGGTCCACATGTGGTTTGTGGAAAGAACACACATGCAATGACCACTGGTTGATCCATAAATTGTTTGTGTAATAGAACACACATGCAATGAGTCTAGTGGATCCATGTGTGGTTTGTGGAAAAGAACACATATGCAATGACTCTAGTGCTGGTTTGTGGTTTTAGTATAAGAACAAACATGCAATGACTCTAGTGGTTGATCCATGTGTGGTTTGGGGAAAGAACACACATGCAATGACTCTGGTTGATCCATATGTGGTCTGTGGAAAGAACACACATGCAATGACCACTAGTGGATCCATGTGTGGTTTGTGGAAAAGAACACACATGCAATGGCTCTAGTGCTGGTTTGTGGTTTTAGTATAAGAACAAACATACAATGACTCTAGTGGTTGATCCATGTGTGGTTTTTGGAAAGAACACACATACAATGACTCTGGTTGATCCATATGTGGTTTGTGGAAAGAACACATATGCAATGACCACTAGTGGATCCATGTGTGGTTTGTGGAAAAGAACACACATGCAATGACCACTGATGGATCCATGTGTGGTTTGTGGAAAGAACACACATGCAATGACTCTAGTGGTTGATCCATGTGTGGTTTGTGGAAAGAACACACATACAATGACTCTGGTTGATCCATATGTGGTCTGTGGAAAGAACACACATGCAATGACCACCGGTGGATCCATGTGTGGTTTGTGGAAAAGAACACACATGCAATGACTCTAGTGGTTGATCCATATTTGTTTGTGGAAATAACACACATGCAATGACTCTAGTGGTTGATCCATGTGTGGTTTGTGAAGAGAACACACATGCAATGACTCTAGTGTTGGTTTTAGTATAAGAACACACATGCAATGACTCTAGTGGTTGATCCATGTGTGGTTTGTGGAAATAACACATATGCAATGACTCTAGTGGTTGATCCATGTGTGGTTTGTGGAAAATAACACACATGCAATGACTCTAGTGAGTCCACATGTGTGGTTTGTGGAAAGAACACACATGCAATGACTCTGGTTGATCCATATGTGGTTTGTGGAAAGAACACACATGCAATGACCACTGGTGGATCCATGTGTGGTTTGTGGAAAAGAACACACATGCAATGACTCTAGTGCTGGTTTGTGTTTTAGTATAAGAACAAACATGCAATGACTCTAGTAGTTGATCCATGTGTGGTTTGTGGAAAGAACACACATGCAATGACTCTGGTTGATCCATATGTGGTCTGTGGAAAGAACACACATGCAATGACCACTGGTGGATCCATGTGTGGTTTGTCGAAAAGAACACACATGCAATGACTCTAGTGCTGGTTTGTGGTTTTAGTATAAGAACAAACATGCAATGACTCTAGTGGTTGATCCATGTGTGGTTTGTGGAAAGAACACACATGCAATGACCACTAGTGGATCCACGTGTGGTTTGTGGAAAAGAACACACATGCAATGACTCTAGTGGTTGATCCATGTTTATTTGTGGAAATAACACACATGCAATGACTCTAGTGGTTGATCCATGTGTGGTTTGTGGAAATAACACACATGCAATGACTCTAGTGGGTCCACATGTGTGGTTTGTGGAAAGAACACACATGCAATGACTCGGGTTGATCCATATGTGGTCGGTGGAAAGAACACACATGCAATGACCACTGGTGGATCCATGTGTGGTTTGTGGAAAAGAACACACATGCAATGACTCTAGTGCTGGTTTGTGGTTTTAGTATAAGAACAAACATGCAATGACTCTATTGGTTGATCCATGTGTGGTTTGTGGAAAGAACACACATGCAATGACCACTGGTGGATCCACGTGTGGTTTGTGGAAAAGAACACACATGCAATTACTCTAGTGGTTGATCCATGTTTGTTTGTGGAAATAACACACATGCAATGACACTAGTGGTTGATCCATGTGTGGTTTTTGAAAAGAACACACATGCAATGACTCTAGTGTTGGTTTTAGTATAAGAACAAAGATGCAATGACTCTAGTGGTTGATCCATGTGTGGCTTGTGGAAAGAACACACATGCAATGACTCTAGTGGTTGATCCATGTGTGGTTTGTGGAAAGACCACACATGCAATGACCACTGGTGGATCCATGTGTGGTTTGTGGAAAAGAACACACATGCAATGACTCTAGTGGTTGATCCATGTTTGTTTGTCGAAATAACACACATGCAATGACTCTAGTGGTTGATCCATGTGTGGTTTGTGGAAATAACACATATGCAATGACTCTAGTGATTGATCCATGTGTGGTTTGTGGAAATAACACACATGCAATGACTGTAATGGGTCCACATGTGGTTTGTGGAAAGAACACACATGCAATGACCACTGGTTGATCCATAAGTTGTTTGTGGAAAAGAACACACATGCAATGAGTCTAGTGTATCCATGTGTGGTTTGTGGAAAAGAACACACATGCAATGACTCTAGTGCTGGTTTGTGGTTTTAGTATAAGAACAAACATGCAATGACTCTAGTGGTTGATCCATGTGTGGTTTGGGGAAAGAACAGACATGCAATGACTCTGGTTGATCCATATGTGCTCTATGGAAAGAACACACATGCAATGACCACTAGTGGATCCATGTGTGGTTTGTGGAAAAGAACACACATGCAATGACTCTAGTGCTGGTTTGTGGTTTTAGTATAAGAACAAACATGCAATGACTCTAGTGGTTGATCCATGTGTGGTTTTTGGAAAGAACACACATACAATGACTCTGGTTGATCCATATGTGGTTTGTGGAAAGAACACACATGCAATGACCACTGGTGGATCCATGTCTGGTTTGTGGAAAAGAACACACATGTAATGACCACTGGTGGATCCATGTGTGGTTTGTGGAAAAGAACACACATGCAATGACTCTAGTACTGGTTTGTGGTTTTAGTATAAGAACACACATGCAATGACTCTAGTGGTTGATCCATGTGTGGTTTGTGGAAAGAACACACATGCAATGACTCTAGTGGTTGATCCATGTGTGGTTTGTGGAAAGACCACACATGCAATGACTCTGGTTGATCCATATGTGGTTTGTGGAAAGAACACACATGCAATGACCACTGGTGGATCCATGTGTGGTTTGTGGAAAAGAACACACATACAATGACTCTAGTGCTGGTTTGTGGTTTTAGTATAAGAACAAACATGCAATGACTCTAGTGGTTGATCCATGTGTGGTTTGTGGAAAGAACACACATGCAATTACTCTAGTGGTTTATCCATGTGTGGTTTGTGGAAATAACACATATGCAATGACTCTAGTGGTTGATCCATGTGTGGTTTGTGGAAATAACACACATGCAATGACTCTAGTGGGTCCACATGTGTGGTTTGTGGAAAGAACACACATGCAATGACTCTGGTTGATCCATATGTGGTTTGTGGAAAGAACACACATGCAATGACCACTGGTGGATCCATGTGTGGTTTGTGGAAAAGAACACACATGCAATAAATCTAGTGCTGGTTTGTGGTTTTAGTATAAGAACAAACATGCAATGACTCTAGTGCTTGATCCATGTGTGGTTTGTGAAAAGAACACACATGCAATGACTCTGGTTGATCCATATGTGGTCTGTGGAAAGAACACACATGCAATGACCACTGGTGGATCCATGTGTGGTTTGTGGAAAAGAACACACATGCAATGACTCTAGTGCTGGTTTGTGGTTTTAGTATAAGAACAAACATGCAATGACTCTATTGGTTGATCCATGTGTGGTTTGTGGAAAGAACACACATGCAATGACCACTGGTGGATCCACGTGTGGTTTGTGGAAAAGAACACACATGCAATGACTCTAGTGGTCGATCCATGTTTGTTTGTGGAAATAACATACATGCAATGACTCTAGTGGTTGATCCATGTGTGGTTTTTGAAAAGAACACACATGCAATGACTCTAGTGTTGGTTTTAGTATAAGAACAAACATGCAATGACTCTAGTGGTTGATCCATGTGTGGTTTGTGGAAAGAACACACATGCAATGACTCTAGTGGTTGATCTATGTGTGGTTTGTGGAAAGACCACACATGCAATGACCACTGGTGGATCCATGTGTGGTTTGTGGAAAAAACACACATGCAATGACTCTAGTGGTTGATCCATATTTGTTTGTGGAAATAACACACATGCAATGACTCTAGTGGTTGATCCATGTGTGGTTTGTGAAAAGGACACACATGCAATGACTCTAGTGTTGGTTTTAGTATAAAAACACACATGCAATGACTCTAGTGGTTGATCCATGTGTGGTTTGTGGAAATAACACATATGCAATGACTCTAGTGGTTGATCCATATTTGTTTGTGGAAATAACACACATGCAATGACTCTAGTGGTTGATCCATGTGTGGTTTGTGAAAAGAACACACATGCAATGACTCTAGTGTTGGTTTAGTATAAGAACACACATGCAATGACTCTAGTGGGTGATCCATGTGTGGTTTGTGGAAAGAACACACATGCAATGACCACTGGTGGATCCATATTGGTTTTAGTGTAAGAACACACTTGCAATGACTCTAGTACTGGTTTGTGGTTTTAGTATAAGAACACACATGCAATGACTCTAGTGGTTGATCCATGTGTGGTTTGTGGTTTTAGCATAAGAACACACATGCAATGACTCTAGTGGTTGATCCATGTGTGGTTTGTGGAAATAACACAATGCAATGACTGTAATGGGTCCACATGTGTGGTTTGTGGAAAGAACACACATGCAATGACCACTGGTTGATCCATAAGTTGTTTGTGGAAAAGAACACACATGCAATGAGTCTAGTGGATCAATGTGTGGTTTGTGGCAAAGACCACACATGCAATGACCACTGGTGGATCCATGTGTGGTTCAGGAAACGAACACACATGCAATGATTGTAATGGGTCCACATGTGGTTTGTGGAAAGAACACACATGCAATCAACCTGGTTGATCCATAAGTTGTTTGTGGAAAATACAACACATGCAATGAGTCTAGTGGATCCATGTGTGGTTTGTGGAAAAGAACACACATGCAATGACTCTAGTGCTGGTTTGTGGTTATAGTATAAGAACAAACATGCAATGACTCTAGTGGTTGATCCATGTGTGGTTTGGGGAAAGAACAGACATGCAATGACTCTGGTTGATCCATATGTGGTCTGTAGAAAGAACACACATGCAATGTCCACTAGTGGATCCATGTGTGGTTTGTGGAAAAGAACACACATGCAATGACTCTAGTGCTGGTTTGTGGTTTTAGTATAAGAACAAACATGCAATGACTCTAGTGGTTGATCCATGTGTGGTTTTTGAAAAGAACACACATACAATGACTCTGGTTGATCCATATGTGGTTTGTGGAAAGAACACGCATGCAATGACCACTGGTGGATCCATGTCTGGTTTGTGGAAAAGAACACACATGTAATGACCACTGGTGGATCCATGTGTGGCTTGTGGAAAAGAACACACATGCAATGACTCTAGTACTGGTTTGTGGTTTTAGTATAAGAACACACATGCAATGACTCTAGTGGTTGATCCATGTGTGGTTTGTGGAAAGAACACACATGCAATGACTCTAGTGGTTGATCCATGTGTGGTTTGTGGAAAGACCACACATGCAATGACTCTAGTGGTTGATCCATGTGTGGTTTGTGGTTTTAGCATAAGAACACACATGCAATGACTCTAGTGGTTGATCCATGTGTGGTTTGTGGAAATAACACAATGCAATGACTGTAATGGGTCCACATGTGTGGTTTGTGGAAAGAACACACATGCAATGACCACTGGTTGATCCATAAGTTGTTTGTGGAAAAGAACACACATGCAATAAGTCTAGTGGATCAATGTGTGGTTTGTGGCAAAGAACACACATGCAATGACCACTGGTGGATCCATGTGTGGTTTAGGAAACGAACACACATGCAATGATTGTAATGGGTCCACATGTGGTTTGTGGAAAGAACACACATGCAATGACCACTGGTTGATCCATAAGTTGTTTGTGGAAAAGAACAGACATGCAATGAGTCTAGTGGATCCATGTGTGGTTTGTGGAAAAGAACACACATGCAATGACTCTAGTGCTGGTTTGTGGTTTTAGTATAAGAAAAAACATGCAATGACTCTAGTGGTTGATCCATGTGTGGTTTGGGGAAAGAACAGACATGCAATGACTCTGGTTGATCCATATGTGGTCTGTAGAAAGAACACACATGCAATGACCACTAGTGGATCCATGTGTGGTTTGTGGAAAAGAACACACATGCAATGACTCTAGTGCTGGTTTGTGGTTTTAGTATAAGAACAAACATGCAATGACTCTAGTGGTTGATCCATGTGTGGTTTTTGAAAAGAACACACATACAATGACTCTGGTTGATCCATATGTGGTTTGTGGAAAGAACACGCATGCAATGACCACTGGTGGATCCATGTCTGGTTTGTGGAAAAGAACACACATGTAATGACCACTGGTGGATCCATGTGTGGTTTGTGGAAAAGAACACACATGCAATGACTCTAGTACTGGTTTGTGGTTTTAGTATAAGAACACACATGCAATGACTCTAGTGGTTGATCCATGTGTGGTTTGTGGAAAGAACACACATGCAATGACTCTAGTGGTTGATCCATGTGTGGTTTGTGGAAAGACCACACATGCAATGACTCTAGTGGTTGATCCATGTGTGGTTTGTGGTTTTAGCATAAGAACACACATGCAATGACTCTAGTGGTTGATCCATGTGTGGTTTGTGGAAATAACACAATGCAATGACTGTAATGGGTCCACATGTGTGGTTTGTGGAAAGAACACACATGCAATGACCACTGGTTGATCCATAAGTTGTTTGTGGAAAAGAACACACGTGCAATAAGTCTAGTGGATCAATGTGTGGTTTGTGGCAAAGAACACACATGCAATAACCACTGGTGGATCCATGTGTGGTTTAGGAAACGAACACACATGCAATGATTGTAATGGGTCCACATGTGGTTTGTGGAAAGAACACACATGCAATGACCACTCGTTGATCCATAAGTTGTTTGTGGAAAAGAACAGACATGCAATGAGTCTAGTGGATCCATGTGTGGGTTGTGGAAAAGAACACACATGCAATGACTCTAGTGCTGGTTTGTGGTTTTAGTATAAGAAAAAACATGCAATGACTCTAGTGGTTGATCCATGTGTGGTTTGGGGAAAGAACAGACATGCAATGACTCTGGTTGATCCATATGTGGTCTGTAGAAAGAACACACATGCAATGACCACTAGTGGATCCATGTGTGGTTTGTGGAAAAGAACACACATGCAATGACTCTAGTGCTGGTTTGTGGTTTTAGTATAAGAACAAACATGCAATGACTCTAGTGGTTGATCCATGTGTGGTTTTTGGAAAGAACACACATACAATGACTCTGGTTGATCCATATGTGGTTTGTGGAAAGAACACGCATGCAATGACCACTGGTGGATCCATGTCTGGTTTGTGGAAAAGAACACACATGTAATGACCACTGGTGGATCCATGTGTGGTTTGTGGAAAAGAACACACATGCAATGACTCTAGTACTGGTTTGTGGTTTTAGTATAAGAACACACATGCAATGACTCTAGTGGTTGATCCATGTGTGGTTTGTGGAAAGAACACACATGCAATGACTCTAGTGGTTGATCCATGTGTGGTTTGTGGAAAGACCACACATGCAATGACTCTGGTTGATCCATATGTGGTTTGTGGAAAGAACACACATGCAATGACCAATGGTGGATCCATGTGTGGTTTGTGGAAAAGAACACACATACAATGAATCTAGTGCTAGTTTGTGGTTTTAGTATAAGAACAAACATGCAATGACTCTAGTGGTTGATCCATGTGTGGTTTGTGGAAAGAACACACATGCAATGACTCTAGTGGTTGATCCATATGTGGTTTGTGGAAAGAACACACATGCAATGACTCTAGTGGTTAATCCATGTGTGGTTTGTGGAAATAACACACATGCAATGACTGTAATGGGTCCACATGTGTGGTTTGTGGAAAGAACACACATGCAATGACTCTAGTTGATCCATATGTGGTTTCTAGAAAGACCACACATGCAATGACTCTAGTGGTGGATCCATGTGTGGTTTGTGGAAAAGAACACACATGCAATGACTCTAGTGATTCATCCATGTGTGGTTTGTGGAAATAACACACATGCAATGATTGTAATGGGTCCACATGTGGTTTGTGGAAAGAACACACATGCAATGACCACTGGTTGATCCATAAGTTGTTTGTGGAAAAGAACACACATGCAATGAGTCTAGTGGATCCATGTGTGATTTGTGGAAAAGAACACACATGCAATGACTCTAGTGCTGGTTGGTGGTTTTAGTATAAGAACAAACATGCAATGACTCTAGTGGTTGATCCATGTGTGGTTTGGGGAAAGAACACACATGCAATGACTCTAGTGGTTGATCCATGTGTGGTTTGTGGAAATAACACATATGCAATGACTCTAGTGGTTGATCCATGTGTGGTTTGTGGAAATAACACACATGCAATGACTGTAATGGGTCCACATGTGGTCTGTGGAAAGAACACACATGCAATGACCACTGGTTGGTCCATAAGTTTTTTGTGGAAAAGAACACACATGCAATGAGTCTAGTGGATCCATGTGTGGTTTGTGGAAAAGAACACACATGCAATGACTCTAGTGCTGGTTTGTGGTTTTAGTATAAGAACAAACATGCAATGACTCTAGTGGTTGATCCATGTGTGGTTTGTGGAAAGAACACACATGCAATGACTCTGGTTGATCCATATGTGGTATGTGGAAAGAACACACATGCAATGACCACTAGTGGATCCATGTGTGGTTTGTGGAAAAGAACACACATGCAATGACTCTAGTGTTGGTTTGTGGTTTTAGTATAAGAACAAACATGCAATGACTCTAGTGGTTGATCCATGTGTGGTTGGTGGAAAGAACACACATGCAATAACTCTGGTTGATCCATATGTGGTTTGTGGAAAAAACACACATGCAATGACCACTGGTGGATCCATGTGTGGTTTGTGGAAAAGAACACACATGCAATGACTCTAGTGTTGGTTTTAGTATAAGAACACACATGCAATGACTCCAGTGGTTGATCCATGTGTGGTTTATGGAAATAACACATATGCAATGACTCTAGTGATTGATCCATGTGTGGTTTGTGGAAATAACACACATGCAATGATTGTAATGGGTCCACATGTGGTTTGTGGAAAGAACACACATGCAATGACCACTGGTTGATCCATAAGTTGTTTGTGGAAAAGAACACACATGCAATGAGTCTAGTGGATCCATGTGTGGTTTGTGGAAAAGAACACACATGCAATGACTCTAGTGCTGGTTTGTGGTTTTAGTATAAGAACAAACATGCAATGACTCTAGTGGTTGATCCATGTGTGGGTTGGGGAAAGAACACACATGCAATGGCTCTGGTTGATCCATATGTGGTCTGTGGAAAGAACACACATGCAATGACCACTAGTGGATCCATGTGTGGTTTATGGAAAAGAACACACATGCAATGACTCTAGTGCTGGTTTGTGGTTTTAGTATAAGAACAAACATGCAATGACTCTAGTGGTTGATCCATGTGTGGTTTTCGAAAGAACACACATACAATGACTCTGGTTGATCCATATGTGGTTTTTGGAAAGAACACACATGCAATGACCACTGGTGGATCCATGTGTGGTTTGTGGAAAAGAACACACATGCAATGACCACTGGTGGATCCATGTGTGGTTTGTGGAAAAGAACACACATGCAATAACTCTAGTACTGGTTTGTGGTTTTAGTATAAGAACACACATGCAATGACTCTAGTGGTTGATCCATGTGTGGTTTGTGGAAAGAACACACATGCAATGACTCTAGTGGTTGATCCATGTGTGGTTTGTGGAAAGAACACACATGCAATGACTCTGGTTGATCCATATGTGGTTTGTGGAAAGAACACACATGCAATGACCACTGGTGGATCCATGTGTGGTTTGTGGAAAAGAACACACATACAATGACTCTAGTGCTGGTTTGTGGTTTTAGTATAAGAACAAACATGCAATGACTCTAGTGGTTGATCCATATGTGGTTTGTGGAAAGAACACACATGCAATTACTCTAGTGGTTTATCCATGTGTGGTTTGTGGAAATAACACATATGCAATGACTCTAGTGGTTGATCCATGTGTGGTTTGTGGAAATAACACACATGCAATGACTCTAGTGGGTCCACATGTGTGGTTTATGGAAAGAACACACATGCAATGACTCTGGTTGATCCATATGTGGTTTGTGGAAAGAACACACATGCAATGACCACTGGTGGATCCATGTGTGGTTTGTGGAAAAGAACACACATGCAATGACTCTAGTGCTGGTTTGTGGTTTTAGTATAAGAACAAACATGCAATGACTCTAGTGCTTGATCCATGTGTGGTTTGTGGAAAGAACACACATGCAATGACTCTGGTTGATCCATATGTGGTCTGTGGAAAGAACACACATGCAATGACCATTGGTGGATCCATGTGTGGTTTGTGGAAAAGAACAAACATGCAATGACTCTTGTGCTGGTTTGTGGTTTTAGTATAAGAACAAACATGCAATGACTCTATTGGTTGATCCATGTGTGGTTTGTGGAAAGAACACACATGCAATGACCACTGGTGGATCCACGTGTGGTTTGTGGAAAAGAACACACATGCAATGACTCTAGTGGTTGATCCATGTTTGTTTGTGGAAATAACATACATGTAATGACTCTAGTGGTTGATCCATGTGTGGTTTGTGAAAAGAACACACATGCAATGACTCTAGTGTTGGTTTTAGTATAAGAACAAACATGCAATGACTCTAGTGGTTGATCAATGTGTGGTTTGTGGAAAGAACACACATGCAATGACTCTAGTGGTTGATCTATGTGTGGTTTGTGGAAAGACCACACATGCAATGACCACTGGTGGATCCATGTGTGGTTTGTGGAAAAGAACACACATGCAATGACTCTAGTGGTTGATCCATATTTGTTTGTGGAAATAACACACATGCAATGACTCTAGTGGTTGATCCATGTGTGGTTTGTGAAAAGGACACACATGCAATGACTCTAGTGTTGGTTTTAGTATAAGAACACACATGCAATGACTCTAGTGGTTGATCCATGTGTGGTTTGTGGAAAGAACACAAATGCAATGACTCTAGTGGTTGATCCATATTTGTTTGTGGAAATAACACACATGCAATGACTCTAGTGGTTGATCCATGTGTGGTTTGTGAAAAGAACACACATGCAATGACTCTAGTGTTGGTTTAGTATAAGAACACACATGCAATGACTCTAGTGGTTGATCCATGTGTGGTTTGTGGAAATAACACATATGCAATGACTCTAGTGGTTGATCCATGTGTGGTTTGTGGAAATAAAACACATGCAATGACTGTAATGGGTCCACATGTGGTCTTTGGAAAGAACACACATGCAATGACCACTGGTTGATCCATAAGTTTTTTGTGGAAAAGAACACACATGCAATGAGTCTAGTGGATCCATGTGTGGTTTGTGGAAAAGAACACACATGCAATGACTCTAGTGCTGGTTTGTGGTTTTAGTATAAGAACAAACATGCAATGACTCTAGTGGTTGATCCATGTGTGGTTTGTGGAAAGAACACACATGCAATGACTCTGGTTGATCCATATGTGGTATGTGGAAAGAACACACATGCAATGACCACTAGTGGATCCATGTGTGGTTTGTGGAAAAGAACACACATGCAATGACTCTAGTGTTGGTTTGTGGTTTTAGTATAAGAACAAACATGCAATGACTCTAGTGGTTGATCCATGTGTGGTTGGTGGAAAGAACACACATGCAATAACTCTGGTTGATCCATATGTGGTTTGTGGAAAAAACACACATGCAATGACCACTGGTGGATCCATGTGTGGTTTGTGGAAAAGAACACACATGCAATGACTCTAGTGATGGTTTTAGTATAAGAACACACATGCAATGACTCTAGTGGTTGATCCATGTGTGGTTTATGGAAATAACACATATGCAATGACTCTAGTGATTGATCCATGTGTGGTTTGTGGAAATAACACACATGCAATGATTGTAATGGGTCCACATGTGGTTTGTGGAAAGAACACACATGCAATGACCACTGGTTGATCCATAATTTGTTTGTGGAAAAGAACACACATGCAATGAGTCTAGTGGATCCATGTGTGGTTTGTGGAAAAGAACACACATGCAATGACTCTAGTGCTGGTTTGTGGTTTTAGTATAAGAACAAACATGCAATGACTCTAGTGGTTGATCCATGTGTGGTTTAGGGAAAGAACACACATGCAACGGCTCTGGTTGATCCATATGTGGTCTGTGGAAAGAACACACATGCAATGACCACTAGTGGATCCATGTGTGGTTTATGGAAAAGAACACACATGCAATGACTCTAGTGCTGGTTTGTGGTTTTAGTATAAGAACAAACATGCAATGACTCTAGTGGTTGATCCATGTGTGGTTTTCGAAAGAACACACATACAATGACTCTGGTTGATCCATATGTGGTTTGTGGAAAGAACACACATGCAATGACCACTGGTGGATCCATGTTTGGTTTGTGGAAAAGAACACACATGTAATGACCACTTTTGGATCCATGTGTGGTTTGTGGAAAAGAACACACATGCAATAACTCTAGTACTGGTTTGTGGTTTTAGTATAAGAACACACATGCAATTACTCTAGTGGTTGATCCATGTGTGGTTTGTGGAAAGAACACACATGCAATGACTCTAGTGGTTGATCCATGTGTGGTTTGTGGAAAGACCACACATGCAATGACTCTGGTTGATCCATATGTGGTTTGTGGAAAGAACACACATGCAATGACCACTGGTGGATCCATGTGTGGTTTGTGGAAAAGAACACACATACAATGACTCTAGTGCTGGTTTGTGGTTTTAGTATAAGAACAAACATGCAATGACTCTAGTGGTTGATCCATATGTGGTGTGTGGAAAGAACACACATGCAATTACTCTAGTGGTTTATCCATGTGTGGTTTGTGGAAATAACACATATGCAATGACTCTAGTGGTTGATCCATGTGTGGTTTGTGGAAATAACACACATGCAATGACTCTAGTGGGTCCACATGTGTGGTTTATGGAAAGAACACACATGCAATGACTCTAGTGGTTGATCCATGTGTGGTTTGTGGAAATAACACAATGCAATGACTGTAATGGGTCCACATGTGTGGTTTGTGGAAAGAACACACATGCAATGACCACTGGTTGATCCATAAGTTGTTTGTGGAAAAGAACACACATGCAATGAGTCTAGTGGATCCATGTGTGATTTGTGGAAAAGAACACACATGCAATGACTCTAGTGCTGGTTTGTGGTTTTAGTATAAGAACAAACATGCAATGACTCTAGTAGTTGATCCATGTGTGGTTTGGGGAAAGAACACACATGCAATGGCTCTGGCTGATCCATATGTGGTCTGTGGAAAGAACACACATGCAATGACCACTGGTGGATCCATGTGTGGTTTATGGAAAAGAACACACATGCAATGACTCTAGTGTTGGTTTTAGTATAAGAACAAACATGCAATGACTCTAGTGGTTGATCCATGTGTGGTTTTTGGAAAGAACACACATACAATGACTCTAGTTGATCCATATGTGGTTTGTGGAAAGAACACACATGCAATGACCACTGGTGGATCCATGTCTGGTTTGTGGAAAAGAACACACATGTAATGACCACTAGTGGATCCATGTGTGGTTTGTGGAAAAGAACACACATGCAATGACTCTAGTACTGGTTTGTGGTTTTAGTATAAGAACACACATGCAATGACTCTAATGGTTGATCCATGTGTGGTTTGTGCAAAGAACACACATGCAATGACTCTAGTGGTTGATCCATGTGTGGTTTGTGGAAAGACCACACATGCAATGACTCTGGTTGATCCATATGTGGTTTGTGGAAAGAACACACATACAATGACCACTGGCGGATCCACGTGTGGTTTGTGGAAAAGAACACACATATAATGACTCTAGTGCTGGTTTGTGGTTTTAGTATAAGGACAAACATGCAATGACTCTAGTGGTTGATCCATGTGTGGTTTGTGGAAAGAACACACATGCAATGACTCAAGTGGTTTATCCATGTGTGGTTTGTGGAAATAACACATATGCAATGACTCTAGTGGTTGATCCATGTGTCGTTTGTGTAAATAACACACATGCAATGACTCTAGTGGGTCCACATGTGTGGTTTGTGGAAAGAACACATGTGTGGTTTGTGGAAAAGAACACACATGCAATGACTCTAGTGCTGGTTTGTGGTTTTAGTATAAGAACAAACATGCAATGACTCTAGTCGTTGATCCATGTGTGGTTTGTGGAAAGAACACACATGCAATGACTCTGGTTGATCCATATGTGGTCTGTGGAAAGAACACACATGCAATGACCACTGGTGGATCCATGGGTGGTTTGTGGAAAAGAACACACATGCAATGACTCTAGTGCTGGTTTGTGGTTTTAGTATAAGAACAAACATGCAATGACTCTATTGGTTGATCCATGTGTGGTTTGTGGAAAGAACACACATGCAATGACCACTGGTGGATCCACGTGTGGTTTGTGGAAAAGAACACACATGCAATGACTCTAGTGGTTGATCCATGTTTGTTTGTGGAAATAACATACATGCAATGACTCTAGTGGATTATCCATGTGTGGTTTGTGAAAAGAACACACATGCAATGACTCTAGTGTTGGTTTTAGTATAAGAACAAACATGCAATGACTCTAGTGGTTGATCCATGTGTGGTTTGTGCAAAGAACACACATGCAATGACTCTAGTGGTTGATCCATGTGTGGTTTGTGGAAAGACCACAGATGCAATGACCACTGGTGGATCCATGTGTGGTTTTTGGAAAAGAACACACATGCAATGACTCTAGTGGTTGATCCATATTTGTTTGTGGAAATAACAAACATGCAATGACTCTAGTGGTTGATCCATGTGTGGTTTGTGGAAAGACCACACATGCAATGACTCTGGTTGATCCATATGTGGTTTGTGGAAAGAACACACATGCAATGACCACTGGTGGATCCATGTGTGGTTTGTGGAAAAGAACACACATACAATGACTCTAGTGCTGGTTTGTGGTTTTAGTATCAGAACAAACATGCAATGACTCTAGTGGTTGATCCATGTGTGGTTTGTGGAAAGAACACACATGCAATGACTCTAGTGGTTTATCCATGTGTGGTTTGTGGAAATAACACATATGCAATGACTCTAGTGGTTGATCCATGTGTGGTTTGTGGAAATAACACACATGCAATGACTCTAGTGGGTCCACATGTGTGGTTTGTGGAAAGAACACACATGCAATGATTCTGGTTGATCCATATGTGGTTTGTGGAAAGAACACACATGCAATGACCACTGGTGGATCCATGTGTGGTTTGTGGAAAAGAACACACATGCAATGACTCTAGTGCTGGTTTGTGGTTTTAGTATAAGAACAAACATGCAATGACTCTAGTGGTTGATCCATGTGTGGTTTGTGGAAAGAACACACATGCAATGACTCTGGTTGATCCATATGTGGTCTGTGGAAAGAACACACATGCAATGACCACTGGTGGATCCATGTGTGGTTTGTGGAAAACAACACACATGCAATGACTCTAGTGGTTGATCCATGTTTGTTTGTGGAAGTAACATACATGCAATGACTCTAGTGGTTGATCCATGTGTGGTTTGTGAAAAGAACACACATGCAATGACTCTAGTGTTGGTTTTAGTATAAGAACAAACATGCAATGACTATAGTGGTTGATCCATATCTGGTTTGTGGAAAGAACACACATGCAATGACTCTAGTGGTTGATCCATGTGTGGTTTGTGGAAAGACCACACGTGCAATGACCACTGGTGGATCCATGTGTGGTTTGTGGAAAAGAACACACATGCAATGACTCTAGTGGTTGATCCATATTTGTTTGTGGAAATAACACACATGCAATGACTCTAGTGGTTAATTCATGTGTGGTTTGTGAAAAGGACACACATGCAATGACTCTAGTGTTGGTTTTAGAATAAGAACACACATGCAATGACTCTAGTGGTTGATCCATGTGTGGTTTGTGGAAAGAACACACATGCAATGACTCTAGTGGTTGATCCATATTTGTTTGTGGAAATAACACACATGCAATGACTCTAGTGGTTGATCCATGTGTGGTTTGTGAAAAGAACACACATGCAATGACTCTAGTGTTGGTTTAGTATAAGAACACACATGCAATGACTCTAGTGGTTGATCCATGTGTGGTTTGTGGAAAGAACACACATGCAATGACCACTGGTGGATCCATATTGGTTTTAGTGTAAGAACACACATGCAATGACTCTAGTACTGGTTTGTGGTTTTAGTATAAGAACACACATGCAATGACTCTAGTGGTTGATCCATGTGTGGTTTGTGGTTTTAGCATAAGAACACACATGCAATGACTCTAGTGGTTGATCCATGTGTGGTTTGTGGAAATAACACAATGCAATGACTGTAATGGGTCCACATGTGTGGTTTGTGGAAAGAACACACATGCAATGACCACTGGTTGATCCATAAGTTGTTTGTGGAAAAGAACACACATGCAATGAGTCTAGTGGATCAATGGGTGGTTTGTGGCAAAGAACACACATGCAATGACCACTGGTGGATCCATGTGTGGTTTAGGAAAAGAACACACATGCAATGATTGTAATGGGTCCACATGTGGTTTGTGGAAAGAACACACATGCAATGACCACTGGTTGATCCATAAGTTGTTTGTGGAAAAGAACACACATGCAATGAGTCTAGTGGATCCATGTGTGGTTTGTGGAAAAGAACACACATGCAATGACTCTAGTGCTGGTTTGTGGTTTTAGTATAAGAACAAACGTGCAATGACTCTAGTGGTTGATCCATGTGTGGTTTGGGGAAAGAACACACATGCAATGACTCTGGTTGATCCATATGTGGTCTGTGGAAAGAACCCACATGAAATGACCACTAGTGGATCCATGTGTGGTTTGTGGAAAAGAACACACATGCAATGACTCTAGTGCTGGTTTGTGGTTTTAGTATAAGAACAAACATGCAATGACTCTAGTGGTTGATCCATGTGTGGTTTTTGGAAAGAACACACATACAATGACTCTGGTTGATCCATATGTGGTTTGTGGAAAGAACACACATGCAATGACCACTGGTGGATCCATGTCTGGTTTGTGGAAAAGAACACACATGTAATGACCACTGGTGGATCCATGTGTGGTTTGTGGAAAAGAACACACATGCAATGACTCTAGTACTGGTTTGTGGTTTTAGTATAAGAACACACATGCAATGACTCTAGTGGTTGATCCATGTGTGGTTTGTGGAAAGACCACACATGCAATGACTCTGGTTGATCCATATGTGCTTTGTGGAAAGAACACACATGCAATGACCACTGGTGGATCCATGTGTGGTTTGTGGAAAAGAACACACATACAATGACTCTAGTGCTGGTTTGTGGTTTTAGTATAAGAACAAACATGCAATGACTCTAGTGGTTGATCCATGTGTGGTTTGTGGAAAGAACACACATGCAATGACTCTAGTGGTTGATCCATATGTGGTTTGTGGAAAGAACACACATGCAATGAGTCTAGTGGTTGATCCATGTGTGGTTTGTGGAAATAACACACATGCAATGACTGTAATGGGTCCACATGTGTGGTTTGTGGAAAAAACACACATGCAATGACTCTAGTTGATCCATATGTGGTTTCTAGAAAGAACACACATGCAATGACTCTAGTGGTGGATCCATGTGTGGTTTGTGGAAAAGAACACACATGCAATGACTCTAGTGCTGGTTTGTTGTTTTATTATAAGAACAAACATGCAATGACTCTAGTGGTTGATCCATGTGTGGTTTGTGGAAAGAACACACATGCAATGACTAGTGGTTGATCCATATGTGGTTTGTACAAAGAACACACATGCAATGACCACTGGTGGATCCATGTGTGGTTTGTGGAAAAGAACACACATGCAATGACTCTAGTGCTAGTTTATGGTTTTAGTATAAGAACAAACATGCAATGACTCTATTGGTTGATCCATGTGTGGTTTGTGGAAAGAACACACATGCAATGACCACTAGTGGATCCACGTGTGGTTTGTGGAAAAGAACACACATGCAATGACTCTAGTGGTTGATCCATGTTTGTTTTGGAAATAACACACATGCAATGACTCTAGTGGTTGATCCATGTGTGGTTTGTGAAAAGAACACACATGCAATGACTCTAGTGTTGTTTTTAGTATAAGAACAAACATGCAATGACTGTAGTGGTTGATCCATGTGTGGTTTGTGGAAAGAACACACATGCAATGACTCTAGTGGTTGATCCATGTGTGGTTTGTGGAAAGACCACACCTGCAATGACCACTGGTGGATCCATATGAGGTTTGTGGAAAAGAACACACATGCAATGACTCTAGTGGTTGATCCATGTTTGTTTGTGGAAATAACACACATGCAATGACTCTAGTGGTTGATCCATGTGTGGTTTGTGAAAAGAACACACATGCAATGACTCTAGTGTTGGTTTTAGTATAAGAACACACATGCAATGACTCTATTGGTTGATCCATGTGTGGTTTGTGGAAAGAACACACATGCGATGACCACTGGTGGATCCACGTGTGGTTTGTGGAAAAGAACACACATGCAATGACTCTAGTGGTTGATCCATGTTTGTTTGTGGAAATAACATACATGCAATGACTCTAGTGGTTTATCCATGTGTGGTTTGTGAAAAGAACACACATGCAATGACTCTAGTGTTGGTTTTAGTATAAGAACAAACATGCAATGACTCTTTTGGTTGATCCATGTGTGGTTTGTGCAAAGAACACACATGCAATGACTCTAGTGGTTGATCCATGTGTGGTTTGTGGAAAGACCACACATGCAATGACCACTGGTGGATCCATGTGTGGTTTTTGGAAAAGAACACACGTGCAATGACTCTAGTGGTTGATCCATATTTGTTTGTGGAAATAACACACATGCAATGACTCTAGTGGTTGATCCATGTGTGGTTTGTGGAAATACCACACATGCAATGACTCTGGTTGATCCATATGTGGTTTGTGGAAAGAACACACATGCAATGACCACTGGTGGATCCATGTGTGGTTTGTGGAAAAGAACACACATACAATGACTCTAGTGCTGGTTTGTGGTTTTAGTATAAGAACAAACATGCAATGACTCTAGTGGTTGATCCATGTGTGGTTTGTGGAAAGAACACACATGCAATGACTCTAGTGGTTTATCCATGTGTGGTTTGTGGAAATAACACATATGCAATGACTCTAGTGGTTGATCCATGTGTGGTTTGTGGAAATAACACACATGCAATGACTCTAGTGGGTCCACATGTGTGGTTTGTGGAAAGAACACACATGCAATGACTCTGGTTGATCCATATGTGGTTTGTGGAAAGAACACACATGCAATGACCACTGGTGGATCCATGTGTGGTTTGTGGAAAAGAACACACATGCAATGACTCTAGTGCTGGTTTGTGGTTTTAGTATAAGAACAAACATGCAATGACTCTAGTGGTTGATCCATGTGTGGTTTGTGGAAAGAACACACATGGAATGACTCTGGTTGATCCATATGTGGTCTGTGGAAAGAACACACATGCAATGACCACTGGTGGATCCATGTGTGGTTTGTGGAAAAGAACACACATGCAATGACTCTAGTGCTGGTTTGTGGTTTTAGTATAAGAACAAACATGCAATGACTCTATTGGTTGATCCATGTGTGGTTTGTGGAAAGAACACACATGCAATGACCACTGGTGGATCCACATGTGGTTTGTGGAAAAGAACACACATGCAATGACTCTAGTGGTTGATCCATGTTTGTTTGTGGAAGTAACATACATGCAATGACTCTAGTGGTTGATCCATGTGTGGTTTGTGAAAAGAACACACATGCAATGACTCTAGTGTTGGTTTTAGTATAAGAACAAACATGCAATGACTATAGTGGTTGATCCATGTCTGGTTTGTGGAAAGAACACACATGCAATGACTCTAGTGGTTGATCCATGTGTGGTTTGTGGAAAGACCACACGTGCAATGACCACTGGTGGATCCATGTGTGGTTTGTGGAAAAGAACACACATGCAATGACTCTAGTGGTTGATCCATATTTGTTTGTGGAAATAACACACATGCAATGACTCTAGTGGTTAATTCATGTGTGGTTTGTGAAAAGGACACACATGCAATGACTCTATTGGTTGATCCATGTGTGGTTTGTGGAAAGAACACACATGCAATGACCACTGGTGGATCGACATGTGGTTTGTGGAAAACAACACACATGCAATGACTCTAGTGGTTGATCCATGTTTGTTTGTGGAATTAACATACATGCAATGACTCTAGTGGTTGATCCATGTGTGGTTTGTGAAAAGAACACACATGCAATGACTCTAGTGTTGGTTTTAGTATAAGAACAAACATGCAATGACTATAGTGGTTGATCCATATCTGGTTTGTGGAAAGAACACACATGCAATGACTCTAGTGGTTGATCCATGTGTGGTTTGTGGAAAGAACACACATGCAATGACTCTAGTGGTTTATCCATGTGTGGTTTGTGGAAATAACACATATGCAATGACTCTAGTGGTTGATCCATGTGTGGTTTGTGGAAATAACACACATGCAATGACTCTAGTGGGTCCACATGTGTGGTTTGTGGAAAGAACACACATGCAATGACTCTGGTTGATCCATATGTGGTTTGTGGAAAGAACACACATGCAATGACCACTGGTGGATCCATGTGTGGTTTGTGGAAAAGAACACACATGCAATGACTCTAGTGCTGGTTTGTGGTTTTAGTATAAGAACAAACATGCAATGACTCTAGTGGTTGATCCATGTGTGGTTTGTGGAAAGAACACACATGGAATGACTCTGGTTGATCCATATGTGGTCTGTGGAAAGAACACACATGCAATGACCACTGGTGGATCCATGTGTGGTTTGTGGAAAAGAACACACATGCAATGACTCTAGTGCTGGTTTGTGGTTTTAGTATAAGAACAAACATGCTATGACTATAGTGGTTGAGCCATTTGTGGTTTGTGGAAAGAACACACATGCAATGACCACTGGTGGATCCACATGTGGTTTGTGGAAAAGAACACACATGCAATGACTCTAGTGGTTGATCCATGTTTGTTTGTGGAAGTAACATACATGCAATGACTCTAGTGGTTGATCCATGTGGTTTGTGAAAAGAACACACATGCAATGACTCTAGTGTTGGTTTTAGTATAAGAACAAACATGCAATGACTATAGTGGTTGATCCATGTCTGGTTTGTGGAAAGAACACACATGCAATGACTCTAGTGGTTGATCCATGTGTGGTTTGTGGAAAGACCACACATGCAATGACCACTGGTGGATCCATGTGTGGTTTGTGGAAAAGAACACACATGCAATGACTCTAGTGGTTGATCCATATTTGTTTGTGGAAATAACACACATGCAATGACTCTAGTGGTTAATTCATGTGTGGTTTGTGAAAAGGACACACATGCAATGACTCTATTGGTTGATCCATGTGTGGTTTGTGGAAAGAACACACATGCAATGACCACTGGTGGATCGACATGTGGTTTGTGGAAAACAACACACATGCAATGACTCTAGTGGTTGATCCATGTTTGTTTGTGGAAGTAACATACATGCAATGACTCTAGTGGTTGATCCATGTGTGGTTTGTGAAAAGAACACACATGCAATGACTCTAGTGTTGGTTTTAGTATAAGAACAAACATGCAATGACTATAGTGGTTGATCCATATCTGGTTTGTGGAAAGAACACACATGCAATGACTCTAGTGGTTGATCCATGTGTGGTTTGTGGAAAGACCACATGCAATGACCACTGGTGGATCCATGTGTGGTTTGTGGAAAAGAACACACATGCAATGACTCTAGTGGTTGATCCATATTTGTTTGTGGAAATAACACACATGCAATGACTCTAGTGGTTAATTCATGTGTGGTTTGTGAAAAGGACACACATGCAATGACTCTAGTGTTGGTTTTAGAATAAGAACACACATGCAATGACTCTAGTGGTTGATCCATGTGTGGTTTGTGGAAAGAACACACATGCAATGACTCTAGTGGTTGATCCATATTTGTTTGTGGAAATAACACACATGCAATGACTCTAGTGGTTGATCCATGTGTGGTTTGTGAAAAGAACACACATGCAATGACTCTAGTGTTGGTTTAGTATAAGAACACACATGCAATGACTCTAGTGGTTGATCCATGTGTGGTTTGTGGAAAGAACACACATGCAATGACCACTGGTGGATCCATATTGGTTTTAGTGTAAGAACACACATGCAATGACTCTAGTACTGGTTTGTGGTTTTAGTATAAGAACACACATGCAATGACTCTAGTGGTTGATCCATGTGTGGTTTGTGGTTTTAGCATAAGAACACACATGCAATGACTCTAGTGGTTGATCCATGTGTGGTTTGTGGAAATAACACAATGCAATGACTGTAATGGGTCCACATGTGTGGTTTGTGGAAAGAACACACATGCAATGACCACTGGTTGATCCATAAGTTGTTTGTGGAAAAGAACACACATGCAATGAGTCTAGTGGATCAATGGGTGGTTTGTGGCAAAGAACACACATGCAATGACCACTGGTGGATCCATGTGTGGTTTAGGAAAAGAACACACATGCAATGATTGTAATGGGTCCACATGTGGTTTGTGGAAAGAACACACATGCAATGACCACTGGTTGATCCATAAGTTGTTTGTGGAAAAGAACACACATGCAATGAGTCTAGTGGATCCATGTGTGGTTTGTGGAAAAGAACACACATGCAATGACTCTAGTGCTGGTTTGTGGTTTTAGTATAAGAACAAACGTGCAATGACTCTAGTGGTTGATCCATGTGTGGTTTGGGGAAAGAACACACATGCAATGACTCTGGTTGATCCATATGTGGTCTGTGGAAAGAACCCACATGAAATGACCACTAGTGGATCCATGTGTGGTTTGTGGAAAAGA